>VZTY01023294.1:2237-28113 GCA_013400935.1 Turnix velox | reverse complement strand
AAAAAGAGGGGAAAAGAAAGAAAAAAAAGGAGGGGAAAAAAAAAGGAAAAGAAAAAGAACCACTGTAGAATGTCCAGCATGATTTAAATGTGAAGGCAGATGCATTCAGAGCATGTCTTCACTGTGCCCAGCTTAGTGAACAGGCTGGACAGAAAGATATAGGCTTGAAAATACACTATACTGCAGTGGATGAAATCAGATTCTGATGGATTTCAGCCACTAACAGAGCAAGAAAAAAATTAAATCAAATTATCAGAACAATATTTGAGAAATAAAAACAGTAATTGCAGCACTGCAGGGCCTCTGGATAAGCCAAATTCTCTGAGGCTGCTTGGGGTATATTGGCAGCTCCGTCATTCAGCTGATGTCAACTGGAGGGTGCCAGTTTGCACCCGCTGAGGATCTGGCCTTTGAACTCACCCAGCTTGTGTCAGCAACAGAGTGGCCTCTTACAGCCTTTCCGCAACACTGCAAAATCTTTAATGGCTTGGCACCACTCGAAATCATTCCTTTTTGTAAGAGGAAAGTAAGTGGTATTTCACCTGCCTGGGAGGATCCTTCTCTTCCAGATGATTAAGGAGGAAACACTGTTGTAACCTCAGTTCTTCTAATATGACAGGCAGTAATGAATGGCTGAGATGACTGTGTGATCTTTGCATCCTATGGCCAGTCTATTTCCTATAGATGTTTCCTCAGGCTGTAGGAAACTATGAGCAAGGCAATGAAAGAAGCATGCCAGACAATGATAAATCCTCCTCAGAGTGACATGAAAATGGCATCCATGTATTTGATATTTATTAGCACATATGTGTTTATTTAAGGTTCTGTCCTCTAGCAAGGTGCAGTCAAGAACTGCACAACTGTAGGCTTGGATTTTTTTCCATCAGGAAATGCATCTTGCATGTATGTGGACAACGTTGTACACAAACAAGTTGCTGGGATCCATTTGACATAAAAGAGAGAATTGTGGACATCTTTGTTAAAAACAAATTACCTTTTGATTTCAGTTGTAACACATTATTAAAGTATTCATATAGTTATAATACACATTAATTTTTTCAGACAGGTGAGTCTCTGAAACAATTGCACACAGTCCTTTATAGGAAGTCATATAGTTTGATAAACATCTGAAACTGGAGAAAACAATCTGGACTGAATGGAGGTTTTTAACATTACACTGGGGAAATGGCTACCTTTGTGAATAACATCTTCATGTCTAAGCCCTCAGTTCCAGCAGTCATGTACATTCATGCATGGAAAAACCAGTAAGAACACTGACATGCCAGAATGTTTGCAAGATCACTGCCTATGAAAGGTTATTCACAGACGCAGTCTTGGGCAAAATCATACCCTCAGAGGTATTACAACCCTGCCAAAGTCAGGGAAAGCCAATAGTTTTCTACTGTGTGAGGAACAATAGAGCTATTCTGGACAACATTTATTGTGAAAAGTATACCTTGAGGATAGTCATAATTTTCTTTTCAGAGCACCAAAAGGTGCTGTGCCTGGCCATCAAGGTTGCCACAAGGCATGCTCTACCTACCAGAAAAGCTAGAAGAGCAGAAATCAGAGGCTGAAGGGGAAAACACAAGCTTTTACTCCGGTATTTCCCACTCCATAAGCACAATCCCATGGCTTTTACATGCTTCTTTTGCCACTGATGGCAAGAATGAGTCCTGGATTTACAAGGCAGCGAAAACACTTGGTAAAACATCATTGTCACAGAGGACTTCACAGTGGCCTTGTGTTCCATGTTCTGGGGGGTCTGTGTCCCCAGGTTGAAAAGCCCACTGTGAAGTCAAGCATATGCCCATGGTGGCAGGTCACACAGCATTTGGTTATCACAGATTTGGTTATATGGTTATATCTCCTCAGCAACTCAAAAGCCTATGATGAAAGATTTTGTTTTTTGGACGCTTTCCATGAG
Source organism: Turnix velox (assembly GCA_013400935.1). Lineage (NCBI taxonomy): Eukaryota > Metazoa > Chordata > Aves > Charadriiformes > Turnicidae > Turnix > Turnix velox. The sequence goes on along the minus strand of VZTY01023294.1, from coordinate 26,186 downwards.
CCTCCAACCCCATGAGCTCATGACCCTCCAAGAGGACAAAGACCTGGGACCAAGGACCGGTTCTCTCCTTGAGGAATTTCAGCCACTGTAGACTGAACAAAAGCTCTTTGGTCATTACCCCAGCTCACTGCCAAGCAACATGATGTACCTCTCTCCCTGACATCCATGTCTACATAGATCTTCCCCTGCTTTCTGTCATCTTTAAGTCCTCTTTATTCTCTTGCCAAGCACCGCAAACCTACCTCCTGCCTTCTGAAGTAACCCAAAGTCAAGGAGCCTCCTGCCCAGCATCCAGTTTTGGGAACAAGACTCAAGAATAAAAATACCAGGTCGCCATGGACCTATGTTAGAAATGCCTCTTTCACACACAGTATTCTATCCATCGGAGCTGCACAGGGGATTTCTGGCAGGCTAGGAACATGCATCAGTCCACACATTGTCCTTGAAGGTGTCAGGACTTGAATCACTAACAAGTAAATAAATCAGTGCTGCTTGAAGCTTTGCATGTAATCTAACCAGTCTACCTACCTCATTTACACTGAGACATCATCCTGAGATTTACACATCAAAAAATTTGTCTAGAGATACTAGAAGAAGAGTGGTAGAGGGCAGGTTGCATAAGAGGCACACTGAGCTCCGAAGCAGCTGCACAGTGGTATAACGCCTCCTCTTAAATGTGGTGGAAGAGAAGACAACAATGAAGCAAAACCCAAGCTAGATGTTCATGATCTAATAAATTCCTACACATCTCATCATCTAGAGCTGTCACAGCACTGAGTGGGGAAGTTCCCTACCTAAGCAGTGGATTCTAAATGCAATGAGATTTTTTTCTGAAATCCAGATATTCAAAATACCACTTTTCTAATGTTTTTACCTTTTAGTGTTTCTCATAGGATCAATTAAATTGGAAGGGATCTTAAAGATCATCAGGTTCAACCACTAACCTAACACTGGCAAGAGCAACACTAAAGCACGTCTCTAGGCACCACTTCAACCTGTCTTAAGTATCTGTTTGATGTGAAATCCCGAACACAGATGACACAGCAATTGCAAGCACTTGCCCCACAGGGTATGTTCAACAGACACAAATGTGCTGAGTTCTGTGAGGGGAACAGGACCTTACCCATTCAACACACTAATATTATCAGGGAAGCCTAATCTGATCCAAGTGTCTATGTTGTCAGTAATAACCCTGGAAGAAAGAGGTTTTGAACTGCTTTTTATTGACACTCACCTCATTCCAGAGCTCAGCAAAACTGTGTATAGTTGATACAGGCAGACATAGATATTTTTGTTTCCTCTAAATCAGTCTGAATAAACAATAAAAGGTTAAGTGCTATTTTTTTCAGAGCCTGAAACACTGGCAAACAAATTGAGGGTAGAGAACTCAATTACTTGAAGCAGAAGCTACTGACAGTTACACTCAGTAGAGCTGAATAATTTTCAATTATTCTGGGAGAAGAGGTCAATAAAATATGTTCCCCAATCTGTACATTCCTAAACCCAGACCTCCTAAAGTTTCAAGTGCCCTTTTGTCAGGGTAATTTTGTGGGGGATTTTTTTCCCAGCACCCTTTACCAAGTTATTTTCTTAGGGCACCTACATTAAACATGCCTGCAACATAGAACACCTTTGAACTCTCACTTTCTGAAAACCAAACTACCAAACTTCACTACCAAGCACTCTGGTAGAGAGATGCTGTAGTATGATGGGAGCTGCTGTGAATACCCCTCTCACCGAGTGTGCTGGGGGTGTTAACCCAGTAAAATCAGGATATGGGCCGCATCCTGGAGTCCCCTGTGCTAGCGTCTGAATTTCCCAGCTGTGCTTGCACATCCCAACTAAATCAGTGAGTTTTCCCCAGGAGAGACCACAGGGGATCAGCAGAACTGTCTGAGTGTCCTAGTACAGAAGAAAAATCTCTGTAATGTGGTATGACTGTGCCTCCTACCAAAGAGTTTTGAGCACTGCATACCAGATTTGTCATATCTTCCTCTGAGTCTTCATGTCCACTGTCATCATGTTACTGAAGCACCTAGCTTCAGAATTTCTTGCAGCCATTTTTCCTTGTCTTTTCTCTCAGCAGCTTCTGGGGTTTTGGGTTTTTATATTTGGGTTGGTTTGGTTTGGTTTGGTTTGGTTTGGTTTGGTTTGGTTTGGTTTGGTTTGGTTTGGTTTGGGTTGGGTTGGGTTGGTTTGGGTTGGGAGGGTAACAGTTCTTCCCTCCAAGAGACAACATTTTCTGTCACAAAATATTTCCACCACCACATCCAGAGAAAGTAAATTTCTGCTTTGATATACACCACACACGCATGCATATAGCAAAAACAACATGCAGGCAGGATGAATTTCTAGTACATGAACAAGGAAATTTTCTATGTACTTCTGTTTTCACGTATAGCTTCTGTTTTCACGTATAGCAGCACCTGAAATGTGCTAAATGTGGCAATTATGGTATAAGGAAAGATGCTCAGATACTTATTTCTCTGTTAGGACTTTACACAGCTATCTGGTCTAAATGGTGCAGTGAATCCCAACAGAAGGAGCTTTTATGATGATAGTGTAATTTTTGCAGCAAATATAAGCTGATGATTTTTGGTGGAAAGAGAAAACAACTAAAAAATGACTAACTGATTTTTTATACAGAAAAGAGATGTTTTATTTAAAACCTTCGTGTGAGAGAGGCAATCCATTTATCTTCAAATACCTGTCCATAAAATTGCTAGTGTATGTGGAGAACAGGTAAAATAAGAAAAAATAAACCCATTTCCTTATTTCACACACATCATGCAAAAACTGTCCATGACACATAAAAGTTTTGAACTAGCTAAAAATTAAATGGATTTTGGACCAAAAAGCTCCCTCACTTTTAGATTCTATCCTATCTTGGAAGTTTTCAGTTGTTGTTATCTTCTGAGGGGATAGTGAGTTGAGTTGGAATTTTATCCCCCTAAGCCTGGCTTATAGCTCAGAACTACAGTACAGCTTAGGTTGAAAAGCAACAGTGTCACCACCTCCTACTAAGTCACAAGAGGTCATCTTTTGCTTTAATCAGCCAGCAGCTCCAACCTTTGCCACCTACCTGATGATTTCTGACACCGCCCTTCACACTTTGAAGGACCCCTGATGATCATCCACAAAGTGATCTCACTGTTCTCCATCAAATCCCTTTTCCAACTCTCCTGCATTACTGTTCTCTGCTCTGGCAGTTGCCACACAAAACATTGTAAGCATTTTGGCATAGGAAACCCCCTTGTTTCTCAGTCATTTTGCACAACAGTATCCAGATCCATTTCTAGGCTCCAAGTACTATGCCAATATAAAGCAAAAGATGATCTCCCGAGCTCTGTATATATCATTCAACAAAAAATTTCAGGTCAAATTTAAGCAGTTTCCTTTTATTTACTTCCATTTTATTGACAATGAGCAAGTCTTAGCAGGCAAACCTCAAAATATACCTCTAGTAACAATTGTTTTGCCTCAGGTATTTATGCAGCATTCTAACTACAGCATCTATATAGCGTTTCTTTTTCCCCATGCATACAAATACACACTCATACTTAATACATTAGCATTTCCTCTACACGTTTTTACAGTGTATCCAGTTAAGCAAATTGCTCAATTAGCTGAATAGCATTTTTTCTTTTCATTGTGAAAAGACAGAGTCTTGCAGAATGGAACAGCATTCTCAGTAAGAGGTCAGTTGGGTGTGATTTTTGGAATAAAAGAAAGAGGATGAGTGGGCTGCAAAAGATTTTTTTTTAATTATTTGCATTTTATTGCCTTATAAAGTCAGAGAGGGGAAACCAACATAGGCACAGGTTCATGCTGGCATGTAACAGTAGAAAAGCTGTATAACTGGAATTTTCCAGTTAAAGCATGCATCTCATGGATCTCCCAGGAAAGGCTGTGGGACTGTCAAATACGGAGTGTCAGAGAATGGTATATCCACTCGTTGGTAAAATAAGTCAGTTAATTTGGCAGGCAAGTATTAAGTAATCATACTGTCAGAACAAGGCAAGTGGCTAAGAATGGAAGACAAAGAAGAAAAGGAAAAATATAAAGACGAGGAAATTGGAAGGAGCCAAGTAGGAGAGGGGGAAGGGAGAGAATGGAGGAGTTTGGTGGCCAAGAGATAAGAGAGTAGAAGATGATAATCCAGCTGTTGCAGATGGTATCAGGTTGCCTTGACCTCATGGCTCACATTGGACTCTATTTCCTACTTTTCACATCTGGGAGAATCTGAGCACCATCTCACTGGGGATTCATTACACACAGAATGAAACAGCTGAGAAAAACTTAAGCAGATTGGCTATTTTCTTATACAGATTTTTAATTTTTTTTCTAAATACTGTTTTCATGCTCTGTGTGTATTTTTCTCATTATTTGCTCACTCAAAGCTTCGCAAACATTAATTTAAGGTTTTTAAGTAAATACTGTTTCATCTTGGTTTAGGTTTTCCCTTACTTGGTTTCAACAGGGCAAAATTTCAAATGAGCTGAACAGGTTTTTTAATTTCATTACATTTTCCTGGGGTAAAAATGTCTATGATATTTGCCGAGGCAAAGTGTTACATCACGTACTCTATTTATGTTTCAGCAATGCAGTGACTTTTAAAAGCTCACAGCAGGAAATGAAGAAAAGCCTGAACTCATAATTATTAAATAATAATAAAAAAATGTACTCTGCTAAGGTTGCATTTATTCAAAATGGTACAATTAATATATCCCCGTGTTTCCATTAATATATGTTCCGGTGAAGAAATTGATAGGAAATGTGGTCATGGCATGAACTTTACAGCAGATTTGTATAGTCTCTGCTGAGCTGAGTTTAATTGAGCAAAACAGCTTGGAAAAGCAGTACTGCTCAGGAGCAAGATTATCCATCATGCATCATCTAAATGATCAATATTTAGCATGATCAAACATCACAGGTGATAGGGAATTCAAATGTTCTCCCCTTCCCATGAGGGCAAGCCATTCCTCTCTTAAGTTTCCTTCAGTCTTTATCCTTAGGCTTGATCCTCACTGCTGAGATGAAAATACCCACAGTTCCTAAAGCCAGCCAAAGAGAAGGTTGTTTAGAGCTTCTACCCACCTGATTTTCTTCTGGTTCTTCCCTACTGCTCCTAACACTGCCTGTTTCTACTTGTCTGAGGCATCTCTTCCATGACAGGTGACTAGGGGTTTGCACTTTCTCTAGCCCACACTGAATGCTGAAACAGCTCCCACTCTTCTCCTCAGTCCCAACAGTCATATCACAGCACAAATTTCATTTGTCACTCTGGCATGGACTGATGTTAAGCACAGGATAAGCAGAAGATTTATTCACAAAGCGTCAGTGTAGAGTCTCAGCCCCATTCAAGACATTGGTAGCAATATGGCCTTTCTTGGATTCTCATTACAACTGAGAACTTGAAATATATGTTGCCATCTGTCTTCACCCATTGACCACAAGTTTTATGTTTTCACCTTTATGGTTCTTCAGCCCATAACTCATCCCTCTGTGTAGAACCCCATTTCTTTACTCACTCTGACAGCGGTGTCACCTGACCACCTTCTCATCTTCAAAGGTAGTCCAAATTTCTATTCCTTATGCATGAAGAGATTTTATGTCAGCTTCTGCTAAGTGACTGCTTTGTTTCTCTCTGCCTTCTCAACAAAATCTACCTTTGCCAGAAGGTCCTTCAAAGCACAGACTTTTCACAAGGGCTCAGTGCACCATAAGCTGAGTACCATGAAACTCCTGTTCTCAAACTTTGACTAATTCCTGGGCAGTCAGTTGTCATACTATGAAGTCTTAGCCCTTGGTGGACTCCTGGAGAGGCTATTGTAAAAGACATAGCAAACCTCTAGAAAATAACTCCATCATCTGATCTATTACCTGTCGTCTATCTTTCTCTACTGAAGGCCATGATACGGGGAATATGCCTGATGCAATAATCACCAGAGCTGAAGGAATAGGTGAATAGGTGCTCAGACTCTCATGTAACTGTAGGAAGCTATAATTTTTAATTTATTTTTAATTTATTTGAAGAACATACCAAACACCATATATAATTGGCAGGAAACAAGATTTGAAAGGAGAAAAAAGATTTTGTTAAGCTTTCAACTCTTAACTGTGTTTATGCATGAAGACTAAATTCAGCCAGCGTTTATTTCTTGAAGGCACAGGGGAATGAACTGTGTTGCTGCTGTTGCAAAGAAAGGATGAGATGTGCAGAGCTTCCACAGCACCTGGCAGAAAAAATGCCTCTGTGATTCTTTCAACAGTGTACATCCTAACACAACAAATCCAGTGGCCCCTCTGCCTGTCAAACAAGAGGCACAGCACAAAATGCCCCAATCTCCCTCCCAGAGCTAAAAGCCTAGTGCTAAATCTTCATCAAAACCACTCCTGAAGACAAAATATTCAGGAGTTAACAAGCACAGTCCTGCTACTATAGAAAAACATCCATTCTGGCTATTCAAGTACCGCGTCAAAGTGCTAGACGAAAAGCAATTCTAATCATAATTTTATCTTTGTTATCATGAATATAACCAAGGGTTTCTACTCTGAAGTTACAAAAACCAGCCAGCAATATTTTTATTTCACAAAGCTTCATTGACAGACTCTCTTGTCTGCAGCAATTCAGAACTCCGGCTACTGAAGCTCATCGCTTTTTTATTTGCCTCCTTCAGTGCTGAGAAGATATTTATAACTGTTGCAGTCAGTCTTGAAATAAGTATACAGCACAAGGGTGCTGCCTGTTACCAGTCAAGCAGAAGAAGACAAAGACAAATAAAAAGCAATGAAAAGACATGATACAGATATAGGGGAGATTGTGACTACCAAAGAGCTAATGGTTTTGTGATAGCAAGAACTGAGCTTAAAAGAATACTAGGTATTAGTAATGGTTTTGTTGAAAAAAATCTCTTCAGACCATTAAAGTATTAAGCTGTTCTTTATCACACTTTCCCCATCTCTTCTTTTCTTTGCTAGATGGTATTTTTTTTAGTGCTCTTTCTTTGTATCTCTTACACAAGATTGAATAGCATTGAACTGCCTTCACCACACAAAATCACAGATCATTAGAATTTTATTTTTGTTATAGACATAGTATGAGACAGTCAAATTTGAATAACAATTTGGAATTTCATGTTCACATCTTTTCTTTATTAAGGGTCTTCGAAATACAAGGAAAAGGGAAAATACAAACCCCAATGCAGGAAATGTCAAAGCGGGGAAAAAGCAGACACAAGAAAAAAAGCAAAATTTCTTTTGCTTTGTTTTTTCTTCTAGAAGATGAAAAGCTCGTGAGGCAGATTCCCTCCCTTGCAGAGATATTCTCGGTGTGAAAAGGCTGAAAGGATTACAGCAGGACACCACTCACCCAGCTCTCACTGTCTGTCCTGAGCATCTCTGGTTTAAATTAAAGCTATCTCCGGATACCCATATTCCTTTCTAGTGGGCAGGGTGCCCAGCCAAGAGGCACTAGAGAATGCCAGTGTCTCCTGGATTGCTCGCTTCCCAAGGAGAGGATGCTGACATAGTGGCCACCTCAGCCCCGTGCCTGTAACCTCTTTTCCATGTTTTGCATCCTCCCAGCCAAAAGCTCAGGTACGAGGATACAGGTGTAAAGAATGATACTGCATCTCTGATATCTCAAAAGGGCAGAGAAAGAAGACAGCATGGAATGGAACCTGAGCTTTTCTGGAGCCATGACTTCTAGTGCTGTGTTAAGTGAGCATAATAGATAATAGGTAATATAGCTAATAGGTAATAAAGGTAATAGGACTGGGAACTGCCTCAGGCACCAGAGAAGGAAACACAGGATTGCATTTATTCTGATTTTGCCTAAAGTTTTTCCTCCATCACTTCAAGATGTTTAAAAGATGTTTGTGCTGCATGAGTAACCAGGTCTTGGGATTCATCAGAGCAAAGTTAGACTACGCTGTGCCACCAGAATCTGCTGGGAAAATGTAGTGCATTTCGTAACTGCTTTCTATTATTAGCCCATCACTACAGTCCTGGATGAAAAAAAACCTCTTCATATGAAGGAAAGGAAAAATGTATTCATCTTTCCCTATGGGTGGATTTTCCTTCTTGCTTCCCATCACCAAAATATTTTTCAGTTTAAATAAGAAAACAATTTATGCATGTGGATCCCTGTTTTTGTAGAACCAGAAGACACTTTTGCTTCAAATTTTAGGGCGATCTTCACTTTGCAAATATATTTCAGTAGTTTTAGGTTATGCAATGCAGGTATGCCTCCTGCATGCTTGACTTGCTTTCCTCATCTTGGTAGCTGGGGTCGAGGGCTGCAGAAAAGGATCCTAAATTACATTTCCTTTTCCCAGATTTCAATATACAAGTAAATGCCCAATTTCTACAAATTCTTAGCAATTTTTGGAGTTGCAGTCCCCTGGGGCTGTGCCTTTCGATTCAAAAATCGGGATCTAAGACTCAAAAAGAAAGTGGGCACTGAGGGTTCCTTCAGTAAGGAATATATGCCTCAATCACTAGAAGCTCAGTAGGCTTGCCAGCTTTCTCCATAAATAATGCTTCACATTGCTTATTTGGGCTCATATGCAGCATTTGCAGAGGAAAAACATTCTGCAGTTTACCATTCTGGAAAGAGCTGCTTGTTGTGTCGTCAATGGAAAGAAGGATTACAGAGTAGGCGAATTTGTTACATACACGTATGGCCCATGAAATACACCCCTCTATGAATCTTTAAATATTATCAGCCCACGGTAATTGTTACTTACACTCCACCCACTTCATCCTTCTTTCCTTTCTTTCCTCTGAAGAAAAAATTGACAGTTGTTTTCTTTGAAAAAGTTGAAAAATTTTTCTACGTCTAGCAGGGACACAAATATGTTAGCATAAGTATGGTTAAGAAAATGTGGAAAAACTTGAAACTCTCATCCATATGAAAGCAAAAATAAGGGTGTTTTCTAGAACTGACATGGCCTGAAGAAACATGAGGCTCAGATGGAAGGGAGAAAGGCAGAGGTTAATAAATGCTCACACCTCACCTCAAAACCACCACCCTAGCACTGTAAAATGGAGTTTTTAGCTAAATTCAAGAAAATAGACTCAGACATTAAGATCACAGGTGCTGCTTCACTGACAGCCTATTATAAAGCTCCAACTGTGTCCAAAGTTGTAAAGCAATTTCATAGTTATATTTATCAGGATGAATAATGTGCACATTCACTTCTCTGTTTGATTTTTTTTATATATATATATATGTCATTATGAAAAGAATCCTACAGCACGTAGCTAGGCTTCCTCAGATCATCCGGTGCAGCAGTGAAGTGCACATGGAGATACAAAACACAGTGAAGAAGCACTCAAGCCCTGAAGAGATGGGAAGAAGGAGGTTCCTACCACCCAGTAAGAGAGAAAGAAGACAGTGCCTTTTGGTATCATCCTTATCCACATGACTCATAAAGGCCAAAGAGATCCCAAATCATAAAGGACAAAGAGATCCCAGAAAGCACAGGTCATTAAAAAATCCTGCACAGAACAATTTACAGATGCCAAGCTAAATGGTCATTTTCCGCAGACTTATTCTGAAAGAGATGAGAAGAAGGATGCTTGGGAAGAGTGAAAAAACAACTATCCAAACACACCGAGACTCCAGTCAATGTAGGATGCAGTCATTAACGGGGTGTGAGAAAATGAAGGTCATAATGTCTCAGACTTGTGGCATCAGTGTGTTAAGAGAAAAATTAAAGCTGTTCTTGGGAAATTAGTCCAGGATTGTCAAATTTGTTTAATCAAAGACAGAGCTCACATCATGAACTGTGGGCAAGAAAGAAACCAGAACAGTTTGGATCTACCTCCAGACAGATGGGGATGTTTTTACTACAGCTCACATGTTTAAGGAACACAACGAGAAGAACCATACTTATGACTGAACAGTCTTGCCTTACTCAAACCCTGTCCTGAGTCTCAAATCATGATTTTAAACCACAAGTGAATCATTTTCAAGTGAAATGCAAATTTAAAGAAATTAAGGAGCCTGCTTAGTAACATCTGCCTGAAGGAGATTCCAGAGAAAGGAGCAGGAATATCTGAAAGGAGAGGGGCACCAAGTCTCTCAATCTTACAGAAAATAATAAGACTTTTTTTAAAAAAAGCGAAAGAAAACAAAACCCCTGGAGAGCTTGCATGGCAGACTAAAGGAGCAAACAATTGAGGATGGAACTCAGAATCAGGAGGGCAGGGTATTAGCTAGGCATAACCAGGAAAAGATATTAATATTCTCTTTTCTGAGCCCCTCTAGAGGATGGAATAGGATCTGTATAAAGGCACAATAATGGTGCTTTAAAAGACCTTACAAAAAATATGTGTATAGCAAACAGGACATCAGCAGGGGAGAGAAAATTGTCATGGGATTCAGAGCCTTAAGGGGGGGCCTGAAAAGGTTGCTGCATCTCACAAGGCTACTGAGGTGACTGAAACTAGGCATGAAATGCAAGGTCTCACCTGCAGTTATATTGTGGAAAATGGGATATTGCTTTACAAACCTATTTTATTTCTAGTCTATCTTTCATATTAATTTTATGCCTCCCTATTTCTTCACAGTACTTTCTACACTTGAATATTGTAATAGAATCTGGACTTTAAAGTTCTTTTGCTCCTCTGAAGAATTCACAGTAAGGGGAAGGTGCAGCCAGATCCACTTCAATGGCCTGGGCCACTCAGGGTCCCACCACATACTGCAAACATACTGTAGAACCAATCTCTGCTCCATATTTAACACCATTGAATTATGACACCAAAGAAATGCATGTAGTTACAAGGGGACATATTTAACAAAAAGGCTGAAAATAGGGATGTCTTTTGTGTTAGGACCCAGTGTCAGAACAACAAGTGATGGAAGAGAGAACTGCAATGAATCGAGTCAATATCTTAGTAGTTTGGAGTAGGTAGCCTGGGACTATCTATGGTCACAACCACTGCAAGGTGGTAGTGATCAAAGAGACCCTTGGTCTTCTGAAGTTGTCACCACCTGAAGATGCCTTGTGAAGATGAGTAGACATTCAAGCCTGGCTGGGAATAAAAGATGTGAGAGCCTCAATGGCTCTTCTCTCATGTGATCAAGATGTCTATGTTACCTAACTCACAAGCATACAGAGCAATCATCTTTTCTCAGAAGATAGGATTTATCTCACCAAACTATGGGTACTTAAAAGCCAGACATTACCTCTGCTTTCTCAGTGAATGGAGGGAGAGTTAAGACACCACTTTTCAGAGATCCCACCCATCTCATTTACCAACCTGGGCTTAGGACATTTGCCCCAGAGAGCCTCCCTTGCACATGACCAGAAAAAAGGCCTGAGATCTTCCTGCTTCCTCCTCCAAGATGAAGAATGGAGAGCTCCAAGGGTCAAATTAAAAAGAGAAAACCCACAAGAAGGCAGATGGGGCTCAAGTGGAGCAAGTCAGGAGCTGGAGGGAAGATAAAGGATAATATGAATGAAAAATGGGGCAGCAGATCTGATTGGGAGGTGCTGGGGAGAAGTGCATGGATGTCTCACCAGGGTGAAGGGTAGAGGCTCTGCCTCGAAAAGAGGTGCTCAAAACCCTCTGTGGAGGAAAAGCCATATCCAGGCACGACTTCCACTCTAAACACTAAGGCATAAATACATTTGGGCCCAGGTTCTTTCCTGAGCTAACTCTGCAGTGATACCAGAAATTATGCAAGTTAAGATGCATGTCTCTTATGAAAATGATGCAATAATCAGTGTCTACAGTTCGATTATGAGATAATTAATTTTAATTGCATATTACATTCTCATTGAATTAAAAGATTTGAGGAGTTTGACTATTTTTACATTCCCCTTGCAATACATTCTGTAGTCTGTGCTATTTAGAGACAGAAAATTGCAACTATTTTAAAAACACGACAATGACTTTCACCTCCCCGAGGGAAATCCTGAATTATTACCTTTGATGGCATCAGAGTTTCATCCTTATTCTGTTAAAGAAAATAATCTGAGATCCCTTCTTAGCTTCTTTTCCCACTTTTTAAGTGTTTTGAGTTCCCAACACTGAAGGGGAAAATGCAATTTATTAGGTGGAAGAGAGGAAATTATATCCTATTTAGGCTTTTTTTTTCTTCATTGGGAAATTTTTGAAATCAAAACTTTCTGTTTATCACATCTTCTTGGTGCCACCCATTGAGCAGGACCCTAATGGCTGAGCCCTTGATCACCTGCTTCCCAGAGCACCCTACCCCAATCCAACTGCTCATCCCTACAGTGAGTGCATATCCATGGGTCACACCTTGCCATGGGTGGGGGAGCTCCATCCCTGCCTTTAGTATCACTTTACCAGCTGTAAAGGGAGGGTGATCGAGGTGGGACGTTGCCCCATGTGGCAGAGATGTGTTTTGTCTGCTCTGATTTTCCATTTTTTAAGCTCCTGCCAGCAGAAGAGCATTGAGCAAACCGTCCCTGCTATAGCCCTTGACAATTCATCATAATAAGTCACCAGCTGAATTACACCTTATGGTCCCACTGTGAGGGAACAAATCCCCAACTTCTCCAATTGTTCAAAATATCTTCTCAAATAGCTCCTGAATAAGTCATGTCAGTAACCAGTGGTTTGCAATTTCTCATCTAGTGGTTTGCAGTGGGTATTCAAAATCCAGCCTTGGAAGCTGACTGGGTTTAGACCAGCAGCAGTGGCCACAGGGAAAGTTTCTAGGGATTTGAACACATAGCCAGGAGGCTTTGATTTTGTAGGGTCCAAAGGACTTTCTGAACTGGCCTTCAGATAATGTTTTCTGTGTCACAAGCAGCTCCAAAGAGGAATGAGAAGGGAGTACAAAGACATCTAGACCCTCACCATCCCTTTTCTGGGCACTACACACTCCTTCTCCTGGTCTGACTCCAGGGTGCATGCCTTTCCCATTCGAATCTGAACACCCATGGTCCCACAACACCTATCTCCACACCACCCCTGGCATAGCCAGGCACCAGTGCTGCTTGTAGGGGATGGTGTTGGAATACCTTCCCATAGACAAGAGGGGACAGACCCTATGAGCCCCAGAGTGCCAGCCAAGGAGGTTCTGTGATTGCCTGACATGAAATGCAAGACACTGAGGGTGTAGAAAGGAAAGAATACAACTGGGTTTGTGAGCATATCCTCAGTTTCACACTTAAATGCCCATGCAGAAGCTTTTCTTCTAGCATTAATTTCCTCCTGTGCCCATCCTTTTGTGCAGAATGTCAAGATTTATGTTTTATCATTCCTCAGATAATGAATGTGATGACAATAAATGTATGTCTAACATATTCCTACTATATACACCTCACGTCTCAATCTTTTCTTTCATAGTCTTTATCGCTCTTGCATGTTTTATTCTGAACTGGAAGCCTAAAGGTGTGAAGGTATTGATTACGCAGCTCTCTCTGACATGCTGAAAAATATGCCATCTCCCATCTTCTTGCTGGTGACTGCTTTACATGGCAGGTTCCTTCTCTATGGGAAAAATAGAAAAAAAATTGCATTACACGCTGCTGTTATTTTGAATAGAAATACTATCCATTTCACCCAAGTTTTCTTTGAGGAATTTTTTTTTTCATTTCACTCAGTGCCTAACCTTCTGGGGTTTTGACAGGTATACAAATCTTTAGGAAGGTTGCTGTTCAAGTTTGCTGCCTTGTCTGTGTGAGAAGTCTTTTATGCTGAGACCAGTGGTCCCAGGGATGAGAGCAAGTGATTAAGTTTGGCAATGTACCTTGTAAGAAGGGACCAACCATTTATGGTCTCTAAACTCATGAAGGCTGTTTATATTTCACAAGAGTTTTTTTAATTTTTCTGGATTGGTTTTCCTTAAACCATTGGAGGCCCTTGGAAGTGTGTTAGTGCAATTCCTCTGATGGTCCATCTTGTAGAACCATCCCAGAGCCAACATGTCTACGTGTCTCATTGCACCTGCCTGAAACCAGTCCCTTAAACAATAGTGAGGGGCTTTTTATGCAATACAAAAATATATTAAAAATACATAATGTAACTTGTCTTAATATACTTTTCTGAGTCTAAAAATATGCCAGACCAAAAGAAACATATTTACATAAAAAGCAGACAAGGTCAAATAACAAAGAAAGCCCTTAATTAGTTGTAATCAACTTTAATTTGCATACCGTATATAATTCCTAAATGATTGTTAATAATAACTTTATATAATGGACTTCCAATTTTCATGAAAATGGCACATTTTGATAAGCAGACACAAAACCCTAGTACTAATGAGGTTTAATTTGCATACATTAGACTGATTATCCAAACAAAAGGATTACAGTATTACTTCTCCATACCTTTATGTCCTTATTATGCACATTTATTAACTTCACAAAAGCTAGCTGTTAGTGACAAACAATAGCCGTGGCTGGAAGAGAAATCTACAGTATGAATAAAGTGCATTTTAATGCTAAGGAGCAAAGTTTATACTGCATAAATGTTTTGTTTAACTCTTTCCTTTGCAAAAGGCATTATGCTCTGTGAGGCAGGCACTATTACATGGATAAATCACTTCTTCATTATGTGATTTCTTTTTTTTTTTTTTTTTATCTTTAGAGGTAGCATATCATAGATACTTTCNTAAAGAATAGGTTCTCTGTAAAAATTATAACCTGCTCGTGCTCCCAGTTTCCTGACGTGAAGTTAAAAAACATGGATGGCACTTGAACATATCGGGAAAAGTGTTTACAATCACAGGATTAAGCTGTTAACTCATGTGATTCCAGGGCACGGTGTTAATAAATATATTGCCACAAGCTTCGTTTTCACAGCATAAATAATAATACAGGTGGCAATAGCTGTTCCTAAGGGTATAACATATACCCTGCAATTAAAGTGTGAGCAAGGGGGAGGGAAGAAAAAAGAAAATCATTAGTAGACCTGGTATCTGAAGCAAATGATGCTCACAAGGGGCTGAGAAGAAAGCCAATAGATGTGAAGCTTAAATTGAATGCCTCCCTGGAGCTCCCTCCGCGCTGTGACACAGGGCTGTGCTGATATGCAGCAGTGACAGTGATGTGAGAAGAGGATGTCATCTCTGCCACATTGTGCATCCTTCTGGTGAGACATATTGCCTCCCAACAGAAATGCTGCTTCTGGAGATGCGTCGCCAGCCCACGTGTGCTGATACTCCATGGACCAGCTGGCTCTTCAGGGGAGGGTTTTACAGCTGTTGTGAACCTTGAGTGACTTCTCATGAGCAAATTTTTTCTTGCACCATTTTTGCCCAAGGTCTCCATAGCTACATTGCTTGAGACTAACCAAACATGGATTTTTGTGGGTTTTTTTAGTCAGAATGTAGAGACAAATCTGGCTTACTTCTTCTTATCAAATCATAGCCTTGTTTCCACTGGGCTCAATCCTATTGGGCTTGATCTGGCCTCTCTTCCCTGACTGATAACCCTGATGCACAACTCAATAATCTTTGGATCCAGACTGCCATTGTTGGTCTGTAAATAAGAACATTTTACAAAGCTCCTACTGTTCTTATTCCTATGTTTTGTAGCACTTCACCACCATGTAAAAAGGTGATCCTCCCTGGACACTCACAGAATCACAGAATCACAGAATGACCCGGGTTGGAAGGGACCTCAAGGATCATGGAGTTCCAACCCCCCTGCCTAGCAGGGCCACCAAACAAACACATTTACTAGATCAGCCTTTTGATTTCTTTTGCAAAAAAAATGCCCTCTGTCTGGTTCAGCTCCCAGACCATCTTCCTATATACTGCAGAAAAAAGAAAAAAAAGTTAGTATTTCATGTTACAGGCATAAGAGTTTTTGTCTGCCACACAGCAGGTCAGAATCAGTTTTCAAGATCCCTTTGCCTATTGAATTTCAAAGCCTTTCTCCAGGTAAGAAAACACATATGTATGTGTATATATATGGCCTCAAATACATATGTAAAAATATATATAAATCTAGATAGTTTTCAAAGGGGAGAGAAAACTGATATTTTCATGAGCAACCCCATCTCATCTGAAGGCCCGATAAAAGGCATTACCTATTTGTGCTCCAATTGCCTGGACTGCAACACAAAAATCACTATACAAACGTGCTTTCACTCATGACACAAGGAATGAAAGGTTGTAAGGGTTACAACACAGGAACAATAATTTAATTAAATCTTTTTTGCTTAAAATTACTTTTTCTGTGGCTCCACAATATCATTTTTACTTTGCAAGAGTGGAAACAATAGCTGAGCTCTGTAAGTGCCAAGTGTTTTTCAAGGTTTTATAAAAGCTAAAAGACAAGAAAGTTCATTGATTTCAAATAATAAGTTGAACCCTTTGATTTCAAGATTTTGCAGTCTGTGCGCATGACTGGAAATACCTGTCTGTAGAAGATTCTAAGAATAATGTGTGAAGGTGAAATCTTAAATCACATGTTCTTTTTTTAATTTGATTTGTGAATGGGAAGCCACAAATCAACAGTCCAACACATTGTTGGGATTGCAGAGCCAATTTACAGTCAAATTGAATATTTTTTCATTAAGAAAAAAAATCTTTGAAGGAAGCACTCTGCTCCCTACCAAACCACTCATACCCTTGTATAACATCACACACATCCATGTTCTTCACACATAATTAGAGTTAACACAGACTTTTGAAGAATGTATGTCCATTCTTAAATATTGCAGAATATCAGATTTTCCTCATTTTTGTCTTCCCATTTTAATCTGCTTTACAAGTCTGATTTACTAATGTGCACAATTGGGGTACCTTGGAAAAAAAATCTTCCATCTCTTCACTTCTACTGCTTTGCCACCATTACTTGGGTTATCAACTGAGTATTGCCAGCACAGATCTCTGCCTTGTGTCCCTCTCAGTGGTGTTAGACTAGGGAAACAGCAAGTTCCTTCACCCCTCAGCACTTACACAAAACAGTTTATTTCCATAAAACATCCCTCTTTCTAGAGAGTATCACAGAATTAATATTACATTGAAAGAGATGAAAAATATTAAAAATATAAAAGAGGATTCTGTATGGAAATAGATCCTTTGACAATCTGACCAGCATTCAGCCATGATTTACAGCAGGAATGCTCTATCTGAAGGTGCCAACAGCAAAAAAAGTGATCAGAAGCACTGATAGTAAGTAAGGCCATTGAAGGATTTTTTCATGTTTCCATGATTATCAGCCTCCTCTGTGAAAAATGCCCATTCCCTTCTATGAAATATCTCAGCAAACTTTTTAAAAAGATTTTTATGAGATATCAGTCCTCCCTAAGTGTTTTATAGAGATAATGAAGTCTTGAAGTCTACAGATGTAGAAAATATAATAATAGATAATAAGTATATTTTTAAGGCTAGACTGGTTGAAGGGGATGGTCCAACAGAGCTTCACAGACAGTTTGTGGTCTCGTCCCTCTGTTATCTTCTTTCCCTTCAACCGTGCTTCTGGTTTAAACAACACAGATCTTGTGGATAGCATCACCTGGGCAAGGAACCACCAGACCAGCTCCAACTTGTGTCCTTCTCTGGATCATTTTTGGACTTGACATAAGAAAGAAATTCTTTACAGTGAGGGTGGTGAAGCACTGGAACAGGTTGCCCAGAGAGGTTGTGGATGCCCCCTCCCTGGAGGTGTTCATGACCAGGCTGGACATGGCACTCAGCAGCCTGATCTAGTGGGAGATGTCCCTGCCTATGGCAGGAGGGTTGGAACTCGATGATCTTTAAGGTCCCCTCCAACCCAAACTATTCTATGATTCTATGATTTTGATTCCTGCTCTGTCCCTGAGTGGCTGCATTTACTGAAATAGAACATCGCAGCGCATGAAGGTCACATCAGAGCTAGTCAAAGAGGGTAAAAAATGTCCTTTGCTCATCGAGCCCTCATTTGAATTTTTAATGGCTTTGCCTCAGCAATGTTCACCCCCCCTCTCTTTGCAGTTTGCCAAGAGAGTGCTCGCAGAAAACCCGAATCCAGGGCTGCCTGCTGATGCAGGGGGAAAACCCAGCTGTTACATTCACACACACACACTCACACCTATCTGCACACCCATTGTGTTGCTGGCGCAACAGGCAGATAATGCAACTGATACCAGGGGCTTTGTTTAACCAACTACAGCTAAACAACAAAACCCATTTGCAGTCAAGCCCTTCTGTTATTCATTCAAAGGAAGTAGTGGAGCATTTGAGATATCAAATGTGCTGGAGAAAGCAACGCTCCTGCTCATGGATATTCCATGAGCAGAAGAAGAGAACAGGTTTGACAAATAAATTATTTGTTATGAAGCTTGTGCTCAGTTCTAGTCAGCACCTACAAAAGAAAATAGCACAGGAGGTGTAACATTAAATAAGCCTATGATCATTGTTTTAATTTTTTTAGAACGATGTATCTTCATGCCCTGATAATTTTTCTGATTTTTCTAAGGATTAGGGTGTGAAAACCACTTGAAAACAGCTGCCTACAGGCTTTCTAGGGTCAGAAGAACCATCTACCACCCAGTCTCTTGGAATATGCTGTCATAGGACTCTTATATTTGACCAAGGGATTTACATTCAGTGAAAAATATGTCTTCCAGAAATGCAGTGGCCTAGGTTCAAAGCCTTGAGGTGGTAGAGAATCCACCATTTCCTTGCAGAAACATCACTGCAGTCAGCAAGGGCAGCCAGAGCTTGTGGACATGTGAGGTAGCTGAGAACCTTGGGAAAGGACACACATGGGAGGAGGATTGAGAGGAAAAATGAGAAATTCAGGGGGCTCCCAGGTAAGTCTAAAAGTCTAGAAAAGGCTTTTGGAGGACATTAAGGAGTTAATATGACGGTGTGACAGAACAGGAAACTGGTAAAAGGGACAGAGACAGTACTCGAGGCATCTCAGCCTCGGTCAGCAAATTTCCAGCCCTCACAGGACTTCATGAAAGTGAGCACTTCAAGGCAAAAACAAAATCTGAAACAATAAAGAGAATGAGCTGTGAAGTAGGAATAAGGTTAATCACCTGGACACCCACCTCTGCTCAGCCTCAGTTGCCAAAGCCAGACCCGAGGCGCAAAGGAGAGGCGGGGTTGTGGCCCTCAGGAGGGAGAGCAGGCAGTAGAGGGGCTGCACCTACCTCCATGCCCAACTACATTTTTCCAAATTGCTTCCAAGATTTCTGGCTTGTGGCTCAAGGAATAAATACATTAAATCAAATAGTTATTGCCAGTGTTTGGATTTCTGAGAGACACCACCTCAAACCTGTGCTAGCAGGGACTGCTTTCCAGGATTGTGGTCATGCAGAAACAAAAGGGCCAACTTAAAAATTAGCTGAGAACGCTTCTGAAGTGTGGACTAGAGAAGGAGTTTTGAGTAATTAGAAGTGGGGAAACAGTGGAAGAGAAGTAAATGTGAGACACATTCTCCTAAAGCTAACTGACTCCTCTTTCTCTAGTGAAAACCATGTTAACAGACAAACAAACCATCAAGGAATTAAAAAAAAAAAAGTAACTGAATAAAAAAATTTACAAAATACATATTAGCGTTAAATGTAAGGAATGAGGCCCAGGTTTAGGCCACACATAAGCATGGGCTAAATATTTAGTGTATGAATAATTACTCCAGAGTCACTACAACTGCTAATGTCAGTTCCCTGTCCAGATGCAAGTCCAGTTGTCCTCCTGCTCACTTGACAGGGAGTCTCCCTCTGTTTGCCCCTTGGGCAGGTGCTGCAGCCTCACACATCCAGGGGAACAACATCTAGGAGCCAATGTAAATTGTTGATGGAAGTCTTATAAAAACAAAAACCTGCAAAATGAGTTGTTCTCATGGGTGCGAATTCAAAGGTGCTTCAGTCCAACACCACTATGTGAAGCAGTTTTGGGACAGTGCTGGGTATAGATTATTCAGGGTTTAAATTAGCAGTCTGAAGTAAGGGGATGGTGTTTATCATGCCCTCAATGAGAAGGTGGTTGAGCCACTAAACGCAGAGGGGTATTCAGGTGACCAGCCACTGGGCAGAGCCCCAGGGGGGACACAGGTGCTGTTTCTCCCCTAGATGTCTTACTCTGGCTGTTTGGAATGTACAGCTGCACTATGATCCCTCACTACTGTCTAAATTTTAGTATTTAGACATTTTTTTTTTAAGTGATTAACAAGACCCTTGCAAGAAGCAAACAGGGTTGCTTCTCTGGTTGTTCTGGCAGTGCAATCAAGGGCAATCCTCTGCCCATCTCCAGATCTCCTCCCTACAGCTTCTGCACAAGCCTTTTTTTCCCCGTAAACAGTGATAAATAATTTCCAGCCTCGGGGCGGGGCTGTGCAAAGCCAGGACTGCTGTGCCCAGAAGAGGTTTTAGAACAGCATTTTCCATAATGGTGAAAAAATATATCTTAAATATGAGCTGATATCACTTGAGATAACGATGCCGTGATGCTCACAAAGCAAATCATATGCCGGTTCATCACATCTAAACAGCATCAGGTTTTTTTTCTACTGCCTGGTACCAAGGGAGAGTAAGCATCTCACCACCCCCATGCCCAGCTCTAGTGCTTTTGTGCACAGGACCATAATAACGAACATTACGAAAAAAAGAAAAAAAATTTTTAAAGCCACTCTCTGGCACACCCCGGGTCGTGGCGCTCTCTGCCGCTGGCCCCGGGTGACCTGGGGATCTGTGGCTCCCTCAGCACCTCGCCAGCAGCAGGCTGGGCCCGGGACGTCGAGGGAAAGAAAGAAAACCACATAGAAATCAGAGAGGAAACGCAGTTTCTGCACCTCCTTGCAGCACCTTCACAAGCCTTTTTCTTCCCCGCAAAGTAAAGGGTGATAAATCAAGCACTGGAGGATTTTAAGTACTTCTTATCGTTTTCTTCTCCATCGCTGAGATGGGGGGGAACCCCACCTGGCGTTAAAGCCTGGCTATGGGCTGCGCCCGCCGCCGCAGCTCCACCCACACGCGGGGCTGGCAGGGAGCGAAAGCCCACCGGCTGGGTCCACGGTTTCAGCAACTGCTCCGCGGGCTGTGGGATGGGCACGAACTGCTCAGGGGCTTCAAGCTGTCGTTTGCTGGAGTCGGTGACAAACTTGCGCCTGAGAGGGGATCGCAGAGAGAGGCGATCCCCTCTCTGTTTGTCCGGGCAAGGCAGCGGCTGCTCCTGGCAAGGTTAAAACGATCTGAGCTTTAAACCGAATTTACACGTTTGCTGCCGCTTCGACTGAAACAGAGCTTAGCCCTGTCTCCACCCTGAGATCAAACACCTCTCCTCAAGCACGACAGCGAACTGCCATTTTGCAGCCGTGTCTCCTCGCAAGGATAGTTTCTGACGGGGAGGGTGGGAAGAAGAGAGAGAGGGGGGAAAAGGTTTGGACGGCGGGGGCGGTGTGTAACGAGACAGGAAGATAAAATAGGGGAGGGGAAAAAAAATAAAAATAAAAAAACCTCGAACCCCCACTGGAAACAGAAATCCTAGGGCCTCCATAGCTTGGGGCAGGACCCGCAGGAGGGGTTGTGCTTGTCCGGGAGCCGCCGCGGGCAGCCGTCGGGTCCGCCCTGCATCCGCTCCTGCGATGGGAAGTGGAGTTTGCAGGGAGGACAGGTGGCCTTGAGGTGGCCTGTAGCCACCGTTACCGACCCTCCCGCGCTTCCCCGGCGGGGCCTCAGCGGAGTCGGGCGCGGGTGGGTGTGCGGATCCACTAAAGCCGATCTCAGGGTAGGCGCACGGGGATGGACTTCTGGCTGTGGTAGTCGAGGGTGTAAATCTGGACTGGCTGGGGTGAAAAGAGGCAAATATTCCCGTTCGTGCCCTCCTGCCTCTCTCAGCGCTGGCTGTCAGTCCCCGGGCTCGTTATCCTCGCAAGGCATCAGTTTGTTTGTCTGAGCTCAGCAAGGTTTTCTTCTCCGAGCAGAACTATAATTGCTATAATTCTACTGTATCATTCGGATCATTGCAGTATTGTTGTTTTCGCTCTCACCTTCTTTCCCCCCTAACACTGCAATAACGCGCTCCAGTGTTAAATTAGCAGGTTGCAGGGAGAAAAGGGGGGGGGAGAAAAAAAAAGAGAGAGAGGGAGAAACCATAAATGACTGAAAGTTTGTTTAAAAAAAATAAATAAAACAACAAAGTGACTTGACAGAGGCTATCTCGCACCGCGAAGCATCCTTGCCAGCAAGCAGGACCTCTGTCCGTCCTTCTCGCATCCCAGGACTGCCGGAGTCGTTCTCCCCCGGCGGGGGCCGCAGGCCCGGCGGCACCCTGTCCCTTCGGACTGGTCGGGGAGCAGAGGGGCGAGAGAACGAGACGGGAAGGGAGTGAAAAGATGCAGAAGGCCGAAAGGCTCTCTGATCCCCGAGCTTCCCCGACAGCCCCGGGCACCCGCCCGCCGTAGTCCATGCTCTCACCAGCCGGTTTCGGCGCTGCCGGAGCCCCTCTCGCCTCCCAAGCCTCTCCCTTCCCGGTACCGCCTGTGCCCCGGTTGGATGGGGTCCCGCCTCCGGGGACCCTACTCGTCTCCACTCCCCTGGCGCGGTACTTGCCGACAGCGGTTCTATAGGCACCTGGCAAGGCAACGGGCGGCCTTCCCTCCTGCCAGAGCTCCGGTCCCGACCCGCCCGCGACTCCGCTCCGCTTCTCACGGGAAAGCCCCGGCAGGGAAACCTCGGCACTGCCGCGGCGACAGCAAGAGGCGGCAGCTCTTCTGCCCGCCGAGCTGCCCCGAGAGTGCCTTTGGCTCTTCCTTCACTTCTGGGGTTTTGTTTGTTGGTTGGTTTGGTTTTATGGGTGGCTTTTTTTTAGTTTTTTTTTCTGTGCTCTTTGGCTTTAGTTACCGAGTTAAAGAACTAACTGCCACTCGTGCCGGGGATGGCAAAAGCTCCGGAGAGCAGGGCAGAGACGGCAAAAAGCAGCTTTTCGTTGCCTGTACACTCGCACCTTGCAAAGCCGGGCCCCAGGAAGCTCGGGGCCGACCGGCCGCGCACGTCGGGGCGCTCCCCTCTCCCGTTTCCCTCTGGCATCGCCCAAATCGGCGGGGAGAGGAGGAAACGAAACAGGAGCCCTGCGAGAATCCGCACAAAAAGGAGGGAACGATTCTGATGGTAGTGCTTGCCTCTGCATGGCACGTCTAGATACACACCGACACAACATTGTGTCCACTCCCGCGAGGGCACACACAGGCACCTGGCTATCTTGTTCCCTAATTTGCCCTGGTTCAGTAATTAGGAGACACTAACAACACCCGAACGAGAGGGAGGGTTGTTCAAATGTCCGAGAGACGTGCCCACACTTGTGGGACTCCTTTTCGGGAGCCACTATAGGTGTCCCATCGAAATAGAGCCCGAGGTATCCCGGCTGATCGGAGAAGAAGTAGAAGGGAAGAGGTCTTCCTTCCCGGAGAGGCGTAGAAGAGGCCTGGGGAGAAGAGATTCAGGCGTACGGGGTAAGGATCGGGGGTCAGGACAGGAGAAGAGAGACCAATACCGGTTGTACCGCGCAGGGCTGTAACCCGTACCCTGCCTTGCCCCAGGGACGTCTCCACAACGCAGGGCTCGCCGCGGTGGGTGTCGCGGCGAAGCCCGAGAACGGACCCCTCTATTTTCAAAGACCGGCGGCTGCGCCACGCACAGCCAGCCGGGTGTCACCGAGGGGAAAACCCGGCGCGGATTCCCCGCTGCCCCTCCACCCCACGGGGGTCGGCAGCACGGTGTTAAGGACGGGCGATGCAGGGAACGGCACTGTCGTCGGAAGAAGCTGGAGAACGCGGCAAGGCGTGTCGTCGGGGCTGCGGCACCGCCCACCTCGACCGCCCCCCGATGTCTCGCTCGAGCGGGGCGTGTCAGGGAGTGTCGAGGCGTGTCGTGGCGGGTGGGGTACGTGGGGAGTGCGACGCGGCGCCTCGGGGCGGGCGCCGATCCGGGTGGGTCCGATCCGGGGTTTGCCGGGCGCCGTCTCATTCGGCGTCCGCCCGGCCTCCGCCGGCAGCCAATCAGGGGGCGTCTGCCCGCACG
>VZTY01023293.1:279297-314383 GCA_013400935.1 Turnix velox | reverse complement strand
CCCACGGCAGGGAGTTTGGAATTAGATGATCTTGAAGGTCCCTTCCAACCCAAACCATCCTATGGTTCTATTTTATGATTCTAAAATTGAGATCTTGATCTGCAAAGCAGTGGACAGAAATCCTGGTGTAGCTTTTGGTTCGTGCATCCTTGTCCCTGTTGTGTGTGCAGGTTATTATTGTCTGTCTCCCATAGCAGGCAGTTTCCTGGTGCTGTATCTGAATCTCTTCCTCTGTGTCTGAGTGAGTAACCCATGGTTTGAAACAATCAGCTCAGCAAAGAATCCTTGTGTGACAGCAGCTGTTGTGCTGCTTGGTGTTGACTAAATGTCTAGGTTTTTTGCGCTGATTTAATACCACACTAAGTTTATTGTCATTCCATGGCTATGTTATCAACTACAGCATGCCTGGAATCCTGCTGAGAAGGTCAGAAGATCCCCAGTTCATTGAAAATTCTCACAGAACACTATTTTGATGAAATAGTCCAAGAAGGCCATGTAGGTGACCTTGCAGAGGTCATGCCAGAGGGGTGAACAAGATGGAGACCATTGAGGTGACAGAAACCTGAAGGAAATGAGCTGTGGGACCCAGAAGTCCCATCTGGCCTTAGCTAGAGTTGAGAGTGTGGAAGATGCTGGTTGCTGGGATGATGTTTGGGTTGAAGTGTTGACATCTTTTCCTTCAAAGCATTTTGTACTCAGGCAGAATAAGAAATTGTGTGAGCTTTGGTGTTAGAAATGTTAAGTACTGTCATCTCAGTCCACTTGATGGTGGAACTGTGGGTCTGGTTGTGATGATAACTGCTTGATGTGATGTCCCTACTCCCTTTTCTGTCCTTTTGGCTGCTCATTCCTGAGATGTGACAATGTAGCTGTTGCCTGTTACCTGATTTACCAGCTGCTCATAAGGAGGTTACCTGGTGGAAGCTGGCAAATCCATCAGCATGGTCATGTACCAGAGTGATACCTCTGGCCTGCAGCAGAAAAGACTAAATGAACCCAAAAGTAACGTGTATTAAAAGAAAATGTAAAATGGCAGAGGCCACATGAACTAAGCAGAGGTATTTTCTAGCTGTCTAGTCTAACGTTTGGTATCATTTTTCTCTAGGATTACAGGGGCTTTCACCTCATAAATTTGTGCCTGTTTGAGGTCGTTAATCTTTCTTTACATGTTGCCTTGCAATTTTAGAGCTTTGCCACCATCTGGGATCACATTTTAAATGGAGTTTCCACTCAGTGCGTTCCTTTTCATGGAATTATTTATATAGAGAGAAATATATAATAAATACATCAGGTCTGGGTTGTTTTTAAACATTTTCAGTGCTTTTGCAAGGGCTTACCTTGTGTGGAAAAACTTGTCTTCTCTAATAGAGAGCCATAACATTGACCAATTAAAGGATCACATTTGCAATATGCTCTTAAATGGCAATTTAAAATATTGGTGAGTGACCTGCCTCACAATCCACTGGGGAAGGTGAGCTCCATTGGAGAGCACAGGCCAGGGAGGGCTTTTCTGTGTTGGAAAATCTGAGGGTATGAGAAAGCACAATCTGATGGCAGCTGCACTTCAAACATGGAGAAGGATTGTACATCTCCTCCATTGCCTTTGGAATGGATTTCCTTGCTCAGGATGTGTTGTCCTTAGCTTCTCTTTCTTACAGATGTTCCTTCTGATCTACTCTCTAAACCAAATGTGACCCATCTCTGGTGCTTTTAATAAACAAACCTTCTCCTCAAAGGCAATAATAACCCACAGTTGGTTGCACCAACTTCTTCTGGCCCCACCAGAGCCAAGATGTCTGCTCCAGGCCCCACTAATTATTTTAAAGGGATTTTGAACAAATAAATAGCCTGAACAGTTCAGTGGTTCCTGGTGTAATTTTAGCTCTGGACCTCTCCAAGAATGTACAGAATAAATAGGTGAATCTGTAATGCATCCACAATTAACTCTATAAGACAGGGAGCAGCTCAGAGGCTGCTGTGGAGGAATAGTGTCAATAAACAGGTAATGCTGTGGGCTATGGAAATGTGGTCTTTATTATTGGGGAGGATAGCTCTGACCAGGAGGGTTGGGTGCAGCCTGGAAAAGCAAACAGTGCAGCTACAGATCCTTCTGTCCCACCCAATGGGTTGGAATCCCAAAATCCCTCATTTCAGTGTGCCCTGGGTAAAGCACATCCTCACTGGTGTAAATCAAGGCTGAGTCATAGAATCATAGAATAGTTTGGGTTGGAAGGGACCTTAAAGATCATCGAGTTCCAACCCCCCTGCCATAGGCACCTCCCACTAGATCAGGCTGCTCAGTGCCTTGTCCAGCCTGGTCCTGACCCCCTCCAGAGCGGGGGCATCCAAAACCTCTCTGGGCAGCCCCTTCCAGTGCTTCACCACCCTCTGTACTTCAAAAAAAATTCTTATGTCAAGTCTAAATCTACCCCCCTCCAATCTACATCCATTGTTTCTAGTCCTCCCATCCGATATCATATTAAAAAGTCCTTCCCCTTTGCTCATGCTGAGCAAAGCTTGGCTTTGTAGCTGGTTGTCACGGATGTGGCAGGAAGGTGTCACCTATGGTGGTGACTTTGCGAGAGCAACATTGCAACCAGGATTAAAAAAAAATAAATTCCTCAGGATATTTTATAATGCCAAGGCATGAAATTACACAGCAGAATTTTCTCCCAAGACCCTTTTCCCCCTCTGGGGTTTGTAGCCACATGTGCAACCATCCTTCCCCCAAGAAACCCGAGGCCCAGACGTGAATCATTTCTCTGATTTTTCATGCTTTTAACTTTTCATTGCTGAGGCTTCGCTCAGCCAGAGAGAAGTAGGGACCTGTTTGGGCTTTGAAAAACCTTAGGCAGAGGGACAGCTGGGGAAAGGAGTTAAAAATGAAACAGCAGATTTATATATATATAAAAAAAAAGAAAAAGTAAAAATATATGTTCTACATCTGAAGTTTATTTAGGTCCTTGGGGAGAGTGGCGCGGCACTACGTCTCTACTAAATTGCCAACATTTTATGGTCGTGCTGGCACCGAGTCAAACACACATCTCCTTGGCTTGGGCTGCTGTCTTAAAGAAGGCAGATTCCAGTATGTTTTTCTATGAACTGAATATTACTATTGACTGGACAAGGGAAGCTCTGCCCAGCAAGAACATGTAGGTAACTTTGCTTTTTAGTAGAGCCATCGAGACTTAATTATTTTGATAGTGCATTGCAGAAGAGCTGTCCCCTTGTGACCCTCACAGACATCAGATCTCAATGCATTTTAGGAGAGGTATAACTTCTTCACTTTTTTATCTTGGTTTTGTATTGGTTGGAATCATAGTAATAACTGGAAAGTTTGAAAAGGGCCTATTTTAACTTGTTAGCTGTTGTGTATGCAAATGTGTTAGTGTGCACATAGAGATGTATAAAATATGCACAACATGAGGTACAACTTGATTTCCACAAGAGGCTGAGCACTTCACTACTCAATTTCCCTTCAGAACCCTTTCCTATATTTGTATCTTTGTGCAAAATCACAGTGGTCTTCATCAATCAAGGTTGCTGCACATGTTGAGCTCCTGCCACAGGAAGGAGCTCGAGGAAGCAGCAGCTCTCCATCTTCTCCCCCTGGTATGAGGAAGGGTGTTTTGCAGGAGCTGTGGTTATTGTGCAGCACAAGATGGTTGATCTTCAGCCCAGACATGCATCTTCCCACACTTCCCAGCAGCTGGGAGCAGCCCAGTTTATCTCCTCTTGCTCTTCTGCACAGGGCCAGGAAGCCGTTTCTGCTTGGGCTTGGGAAAGCAGGGCTTTGATCTGCAGATGCATAAGGAGGAAGGGTCAAGATCTGAAGCAGAATAGACTGGCAGAGAAACAGCCTGCTGGATCATGTTGATCAAATTATGCTCTGTGATGGAGAATCCTGTTTTATTTTTTGGTCCAAAGTACAAGAGAACCAAGAGATTTCCTTTGAAGATGATTTCATGCCTTGGCACTTCGGGAGGCTGGAGAGCTCTGCTTTGCAGTTCATCTTAGCCTTCCACAAATACTCAGGAAAACATTCAATAATCCCTCTCAGGCTGGTTTGTCAGGGTACCACTCTTCTTCACACCTTTCAGTTTCTGCCAGTGGCTTCTCTCTCTTTAATTTTGGAGCCTCTGGTGCCCACAAGCTGCTACTGAAGTGCCCATTGCACCAGGATCATTCTATTTCTCTTGACAGAACAATTGCTTCCTCTCTCCATCTGCTCAGATTTGCTATTGTTCTGTTTCCTTTTTGTTTTTCAAGATTTTTCTTGCTGTTAAGTGCACTCAGATGTGAGTATTTTGATTACATAGGTGTCTTTCAAGGGGAAAAGAAGTGACAGTGTGTGGAGTGTGTAGGCTTATGGATGACTCGCTTTGTTTCTCACTGAGCTGCATTTCTGAGGGGCTGTGTTTTGAAAGGCTGTTCTCAGTGTATTATTTTAATACCTGGGATGCTTTTGGTTATCTGAATCAATAGATAATCCGAGTTTACCTTATACAAACATGTAGAATAGTGGATTTTTTTTTTTGTTCACCTTTTTCAAATAGATTCATTCATGTCTCACTGTGGTTTTTTGAAAGACACTTTGTGAGTTTGAGCTGTTGATCAAGCAGAGGATCCTGAAGCCATGAAGGAAGGCAAAAGCCCATCACTGCAAAGGATAAAATTGAACTCTAGGTATCTTCTGGCTCCTCCTAATTTGTGGTGGAGAGGGCAGGGTTTTCCCCACCTTCCCCCTCCCAGCCCACGTGGCTGTAAGGAGAACATCCCTGGCCAAGTGGCAGGTTGTTTGAGGACAATGTGGGACTTGTTTTCCTGCACATATGTAGGAGAGCCTGGAGGTTTCCCTAGGCTGAGCTGAGGTATCTAACACCAGGATTAAATACTTGGTTGGAGTTTATGTAATGCTGTAGCAATAAGGAGGCTGAAAGGAGAGACCATGTACATTTACAGTCCCAGAGAAGAGAGTTTACTCTGGTGTATAATAGCCTTCTGTTGGGTTTTAGTAGTGTATAGTTTAGTAAATTAGGAGTCTTCAGGTACTTAGCACTTTAATGGTTCTCACTAAGAACATAATTAAACCATAGACCCCTTAGGGAGAAAAAAACAGTTTATTGTGCATATTTTTAGAATCTATTACCAGCCCTCATAAAAGCTGGTAGATACAAGAGCCAGGGAACATATCCAGGCTGGTGACCCAAAATCATTCAGTAGCCCCTGCCGAGTGTCGCCCCACAGTCACACATCACAAATCTGCCCTGTGAATTATGGAATTAATTTTCCCCAATCTGATTTCAAAATGCAGGTCTTTTTTTTTTTTCATCCAGCTGCTGGAGGTGTGAAGGAGGCAGAAGGTTTATTATCTTGCACCTTGTGCTGACACATAGAAACTGGGTTTTGCTAATAATTTTTTTATTTAAAAACACTTTCTGTTTCACAGACTTACCTAAAAATGGGGCTTGCTGGAGACAAGGGCTCTGTTCCTCTTACTGTGCATCTGCTTTGGGCTTATTTATTTAGTTGCATCTGTCTTGGAGCTGCGTTTCTGTGTGTCCGTGTGTGTGGTGAGCTCACGATTCTCAGAGTGGGGGAACTCCTGGCTGCTTCCAGGATGTTTCTCTGTGCAGAGCAGCCTCAAAGAAAAACACAAAGCTCCAAATCCACAGCAAAACGAGCTGAGTGAAGAGATCCTATAATGCTTTTCCCTCCTTCAGGATGTTTTCTACAATGTGGTGACACTGGGTATGCCAGTCTTGGGCAAGTTTTCTCCTTAGCCCCATGATGTTCCCTGAACTGCACAGTGGGACCCACCAGAGGGGACAGTGTGTGTCCCCAGCAGTCATCTTGGGTACAAGAAGGAGCCAGAAGGTTTCCCAGCATCACAGGTGCCTGTGTTGAACACCACAGTGATTCACACATTGCTCTGGGTCTTTGCTCTTCCCTCAACATCCTTTCCCGAGTAAACACGGCTTTCTCCCTGGGAAACCTGCACCACAACACACCCCGGCATCTGGAAGGCATCGGGAGGAACACACACACACTCACACACACACACACACACACACACACACACACACACACACAGAGCTCTCCTTCCCCAGCAGCATTTTAGTGAATTCCTGATACATGGAAATCACTGCTCTATCGCTGTGTTTTGCTACATCCTCAAGATTTACATAGCAGAGAAGGGGCTATACAGGAAGGGTCCCTTAAGTGATGGTGTCTCCAGAGGCTCCATAGCCAGCTATGCCTTTACCAAATGCATTTCTTTCTCTCTGTCAAAGTAAGTGCCATGTTTTACTTATATCTCTGCTGCTTGTCATTTGAGTTACTTTGCCTGTGGTACAGTGCTGCCCCCACTGAGACTATGACAGTGTGGGCACTGATAAGGTGATAGATGGCAGTGCCCAGGGAGTGAATTATTAACCTGCACCATATTTCTGTGCTTTTCTTCTCCTTTCCCCCCCTTTCTGCTTCAAGATAAGAATTTAAGATGCTGCTAAAAAGCATAAGCCACAGGTGACACAGCTTTGCCAGCCTGGGCTGTTCCCACATGAGCCCTTATGAGGCTGCTACATCAGCCCAAACCCAGAACTTTCTCAGCAGTGAGTCCAGAGGCAGGAGGTTTGTCTTTCTGCCTGTAAGCACAGCAGACTGAGGGGGGGATGGGAAGGGTATTGTGAGTCCCAGCCCAAAGCAGCAAGCTGGATTTGTTTGCCTTGATAGATGAGGGCATTGCTGTGAGCCAAGGATGAGAGACTTGAGTGCCACATTTGTTATCTAATCATAGAGTGGTTTGGGTTGGAAGGGACCTTTAAGATTATCTAGTTCCAGAACCCTGTAATGGGCAGGGACACCTCCCACTAGATCAGGTTGCTCAATGCCTCATCCAGCCTGGCCTTAAACACCTCCATAGAGGGGGTTGACAGTCTTTGCTTTAAAATGGAACAGTGTCAGCCCAGCCCTGCACAGCCTCAGTCATCACATTAAGAGATTTAATTATGTATGTAAGTAGGTAGGTAATTCCACGTGTAATACTGCCTGTTCTCCATGGTCCCCAGCCATAAGTGTTAGAGTGGGATCCCAGCACAGCTCCACAGCATGATGCCAGTGGGGAACTGGGCAGTTACATGCTCATCTCTGGCAAAATGATCTTTAAGGTCCCTTCCAACCCAAACTATTCTATGATTCTATTCTATGATTCTACCTCTAGAGCTGATACTTCACCTGGGTTGGTTTTGATTAGTGGCACTTTAAAAAGTGCACTAAAGAAATCAACCTGCCATTTAGGAAGGATAAAAGCATTTCTCAGCAATTCAGGATTGGGGAAAAAAAAAAAAATTCTTTGTGAGCCTCCCTGACGTTCTGGGAATGCTCAAGAGCAATCCAACAAGCAGATTAACTGGAAACAGGTCTCGTGTGCAGGGGAAGGACCCCGGGTGGCACCTGGGGCTGTGGCAGCCCTGACCTCCCGCCCTGCGCCGGCGTGGACTTGGCAGAGCTCCTTGACCCCGACACTGCTCCATCCGGTGCTGATGTCTGAGGAAGGAAGGATGCAGTCTCCTGTCCTAAGGGGTTACAGCAGCCTCCAACCCATGTAAAGCAACAACTTTATTAATCCCAGCTTTGCTAATAAGGAATTACAATAGTTGTGGGATTTGGCAGCGGGAGCAGGCTCGGTTGCCACGCACAGTACAGTATTTTCCCTGTTTTGTTTTTATTTTTGATTTAACTACAAATAATTTAAAGATGTGTTGTGTCTCCCTCAATTAAAATTTGTGTCTTCATACTTCCTTTCCTTTTTTGTCACTGTTTTAAAGTAATACTGATGAATTCAAGCCTCTCAGATGTGCTAAGATAAATCAAATTCCTTCTTTTTGCTAAAATCACAGTGTTCCTGAGGGTGGCAGTTGGTAACATATGAGGATTTGGGTTTGTTGGACATTATTGTGCTGGAGGGAAAAATCTTCCCAGCATCGAAAAATATTCAGGCTGATAGAAGGAATAATATTGTCACAAGGCCAGAACATAAATACCTTAAACCAATATGGCATGTTTAGAGGAATTAGACTTTCCTCTCCCAAATTACAATTTTGGAAAGCAGCTCTACCACCACATTTATTTCAAATTTAAACATTTTGAAAGAATATCTCCTAGGTTTTGAAATCTGGTTTCCATTCCTGGCTCTGTTTGACCTGCTGTGTGACCCTGAGAAAATCTTTTTTTTTTTTTCTCAGTTTCTGTAACTGCTCGTTTGCTCTGAGGATCCTCAGCCCTCACGTGGAGCAATTTAACATCTGTGGGTGTGGAGCTACGTGTAATGTTTCAGTATTAAATAACAGTGGGTTTCGTTTAAGATTGGGTGAGTTTTGGTTATGATGAAAAAAAAAAGAGAAAATGAAAACTCTCGGTTTTTAAAAGATGGCTTGGTTTTTAAAAATTCTTTAGATTTTCATGAAAAGAAAATTAACAAAGTCATTTTCTCTGAAGAGAAATGGTGGCCCAGAGGCAAAGGACACTTCTGCTGTGAAGAAATAAGGAGGAAGGTCAAGAGCTGTGTAGCTCGTGATTTTGATGAGCCTTGGAGGGGGACTGATTCTTTTTTTCTTCCCTCTTTCAGACACAGCCAGTGCCCAACCCCATCGCCTACTACATGCATCGCTCACCCTCATGGTTTCATCAGTTTGAGACCCTGGTCAATCACTTCATTGAGCTGGTGGTGCCATTCTTTCTCTTCCTGGGACGGAGGATGTGCATCATCCATGGCCTCTTGCAGATCCTCTTCCAGGTAAGATACTTCTGAGTTTGTTTTATAAAGGTCATGTCTTTTCCCGGGATGTAACAGGGGGTGTTCTAAAGATGTAAAACTTCTACTGGACTGGGACCTGAATGACCAAGATGCACTCACACATTCGTCACACTTGCTCTTGTAGTAAGGATATGGCCATGAGTGCCAAGAACCAGTGGTGTGGTCCACTGGAGCCCATCTTCTCTGAGCAGGAACAGCATCCAGAGGAAATGACTCAAGCAGCAGGTCAAGAGTACAGACTTGAGTGAATCAAGATGATTCACAGCTTTAACTGTTGGCTGTTGGGTGGGTTGTGCTGGTGTGACTGCTCATAGTGCATTTCTGGAGGCTTGTTTCCTTTGTTGCTGGTTTGGTTTCTGTTCACGTGGATGGTGGAGACTTGTCAGCCCAGGATTAGTGCAAAGGGTCTGATTTTGTGGCTGTGGATGACTTATAGTTTCTCCAGAATTTAATTTTTTTAATGTCTTTTGTTCTTTGAAGGGTTTTTTTTTAAAGTATTCTACATTTGAGGTGCATTTGTTGTCTTTCAAAATGTTTGAGCTGTTTTTTACAGCCAAGCCTAGTTTCATAGGGAAAAAAGCTTCTTCAAAAAAATAATGGCACACACTATAGGATTGATTTGGGTTGGGATTTTTGTATACGTGGAATAAATTAATTAGTGCAAAAGTCAAAGGACAGAAGCTCCTACATATATACTTTGCTAGACCACGTGTGAATTCTCTTGTCTCTGCCTTGGCTTAATTCAAACAGTTCATTTAAACCCCAGCCCTTCTGACTGTGGGGTTTGTTCAATATCATTTCAGCATCGTGAAATTCATACTCAGTAGCTGTTCCTGCTTCCTGTAAATCTGTCTGATGGTTAAGCTGGAGAACAGCTTATAAAATCCATTGGTAAACCACAAAAATGCTGATCAGATTTTAAAGAGCTGACACAGAAGGCGTGGGACTTGTGCCCTTGCAGAGATGCCCTCTCCTGCTTCTGAAGCACATCCCCTTGTGTCTGAGCCCTCCCGAACACACAGCTTGTACCTCTGCTTGCTCACTATACGTTTTGGCACCAGGTTTGACTTTGTCAGGGTGGATCTTCTTGAGCTGGAGGTCCTGGCAGAGGAGGTCTGATTCTAAGAGGTCTTGGGGTGCTGCTCCATGAGGTTTGCAATGGGCATCACACTTGAGGGTTCCAGTGTCACTGGCAGGATTATATTCAGCTCAGCCCTAAAATCTCCTGCTCTTTGGTCTCATGGACAAAGCAAAATATCTCTGTCAGCTGCTCATGGTAGAAGCAGGTGGGTGCTGAGATGTGATGGAGATTGGATTAGCAAACAGGAATCATGATTGGAATTACTTTTTTGTGAAAGTGTATAGAGAGGGTAATGATGGCTCTTCCTATGGTGAGTGGAATCAGAATGAAGCAAAATATACTATGGAGTATATTTTGTCAAAAAACAAAACCTGGGATTGTCAAATCCCAGGCAGAGCTGCTGTGTCTCAGGGGGGTCATGCTCTGCTTGTTTCTGCCTTGGTAAAAGCACAGCGTGGACTGAGGTGGTGATGCTTTGTCTTCACATCTTGTCCAGAAGACACTTCAGTGACTGAAAAGCCTGACCACACACCTCTCTCATCTCCTTCTTGGCTCTAGGTTTGTCCATCTTCCAGGCAGGGGATGCACCTCAAGCCCCCATCCAGGGCCAGGCACACACCTCCCTGGCTCTCATGTCTCCTCCAAGGGCCTCTAACAAGCAGCACAGCTCTTTGTGTGCTGCTGGGGACTTCAACTGGAGCCAGAGGGATCTGAAAAAGCCCGAGTACATACAGTAAAGGCTCATAATGACATATTGTAAATGCATGCATCTAACCACCCTTTAATTGGCCTTTATTGATAGTTTGCAATTACTGACTTATTTCTATCATGAGGGGAGTCTGCGAAGGAAAAAAGGGTCCCAGTGTAAAATGCAGCTCTGGTGCATTTATAGCATTTCAACAAAAACCTGTTTATTTAATATTTACTGCCCTTTTCTTCATTCAGAATGACTTTTATTGACAATACTTCTGCTCTGCAAAGGAAGCAATAAAGTTTAATGTTGATACACCACTTAATTCTGCTTTTCAAGATTTGAATTGACATTACATGCAAGTTTTATTGGACATTTTATAATTGTTATTGGAGTCATGGTGGCTAGGTTGAGTGAGTGTATTTTTCCAGATTCCAACTGGCCTGGAGAATATTGCTTTGTCAGTAACCTAAAAAAAAGTAGTTATGCTTTAAAGGAAAAAGTCTATTTTTTTTTAGCAAGTGTGAACTTACTCTTCTTGCCTAGTTCTCATTTGGAAGGAAAAAGGCTTAGTGAGTTTGGAAACGTCAGAGAGGAGGGGCTTGGCAGAGTGGGGAGCTTGCTAGGAAGATGGATGTCTGCCCCCACCATATTCCCATGGGGTTGTTCTGTAGGCAGACTGGGCTGGTCCCAGTATGCCTGATTGTCCTGGGCCACCTACTGTACAGGGAGATTTGGGTGATGACAATTGAAAAACACAATGTGTAGGAGCATCTCTGCACTGTCCCCTCCCCATGTTCACCACCCACCCACTCATGTCCTCATACAACCTGGAGTGGGGAGCACAGGGAGCTCAGACACCCCACAGTCTTGTGGGTTGATGTTGCCACGGTCTCAGTTTGGGATCTGCCTGCTCTGATACAAGTCCTTGTAGCTTGAGCTTCCTTCCAGAGATCTTCTCCTTTTGGTTGCTTTTTGATCTTGAATTAATCAAAGACTCTCACTTACTGCACGTCTCTTGTTATAAATAGTCTTTTCTTAAAAAACAATAATCAGGGAGAGAGTTGAATGCTGGCCAGTTCCCATTAGAAAAATCATCCTTCATTGTCGCTCGCCACCAGATTGGGGAGGGCTTTGGGGTTTACAGCTGTGGGCGTAGTTTCTGCAGGACATCTGCACACAGTGAGATCCTCAGTCAGATTGCAGCACCCAGAGCACATTTGCCAGGATCAAAGGTGAGTGGAGAGAAAATGTAATCCAAGGTTTTACAGCCAGGCCCCATCAGCCTTTCGTCCCCCAGGGTGGGCTGTGGGATTGTTCCTGAGCTGCCAGCGCAGCTGCTCGCTGTCCCAGCCAGCAGCTCAGAGATGGAGACTGTCCCCATGAGGTGGCACAGAGTCCCACCAGGCTGCACATCTCATCCACACTAAGGGACAGTGAGTGTGTGTCTTCTGCACTGGTGACTTTCTCATCCCAGAAAGAGGTTTGAATAGAATCATAGAATAGTTTGGTTTGGGTTGGAAGGGACCTTAAAGATCATCTAGTTCCAACTCCTGTGCCATGGCCAGGGACAGCTCCCACCAGACCAGGCTGCTCAATGCCTCATCCAGAGTGGCCTTAAACACCTCCAGGGAGGGGGCATCCACAGCCTTTCTGGGCAACCTGTTCCAGTGTCTCACCACCCTCCCAGCAAAGAATTTCTTTCTTCTCTCCTGCCTAAATCTCCCATCTTCCAATTAGTCTGTGCTTGTCACTAATCACTGCATGAAATCCCATTCCCAGGGAAGCTGTTTGCACTGGGCAGAGGGGAAAGTCTGGGACATGGCACCTCCAAGACTGAGAAGCTTCTCTCAGCCAGTGCAGCCAACAGGCAGTTTTGTGCTCAGTGGGACTGAACAGTCTGTTTGTACTTTTGTTTCCCCTTCGTCGTCCACTGGGATCAAAACCCCTTGGATTTCTGAGACCCAAAGTCTTGCATCAACCCATCCCACCTGCTTGGGAGCCTGCTCCAAAGATCTCAGCCAGTGTGAAAGCCGATGATAGTGACAAAGCCTCCCCTTCAGAGAGTTTGCACAGAGAGCATCCCTTTGCATTCAGAAAGAAATCTTAGATGAAGGGTGGCCAATTACAGAGGATATCCAAGGTAAATAAGGAGCATTGTTTAAAAAAGAAACATTCTTTCTAGCCTTTACAGCACACAGAAATCCAAATCTGAACCAGAAATTCAAGTAAATGAACGTTTAACTTTTCAGCTTTGTTAGGGATTTATTGTGAGCAGGTGCCAGACTTGAGGTGCTGAGCAGCTCTGCTGTGGCTTGTCCCTGCCAGGAATAAAGCTGGAGAGTAGACTTGTAACTCGGCTCCTTCCCTGCTCAGCTCCACACTTACAGCCCTGTAAAAACAGGCTGGTGAGAAATGGCTGTTCTGAGCCATGGAAACCTCCAAATAAGCTTGAGGTGGAGCTTTCCCTTTACTCATGTATAACTGAGAGTCCTTAGAGGTTTTGAGGAGTTCACTAAATACTGAAAGCTTTTTGCTACCACTTACCATCCTCCCTGAGGGGTTAAGGGATGTTTTTTAGCCGCTTTATAGAGGAGGGGACCATGTTTGCCACAATCATAGAATGGTTTGGGTTGGAAGGGACCTTAATCTAGTTCCAATCCCCCTGCCATGGGCAGGGACACCTCCCACTACACCAGGTTGTTCAATGCCTCGTCCAGCCTGGACGGGGGGGGGCATCCACAACCTCTCTGGACAACCAGTTCCAGTGTCTCACCACCCTCACAGTAAAGAGCATGAGTGATGTTCGTGTCTGGAGTGGGGACATTTTCATCACCTCACCAGTGCAGGCATTGGAATTTTGGACACCTTAATTCGTAAGGATGGGGCTGTTTTCACTGAATCTCTCTTGATGTTTGTTGGTGGGGTGGAAATCCAGCTGCAGGAGGTCGCCG
Organism: Turnix velox; assembly: GCA_013400935.1. Lineage (NCBI taxonomy): Eukaryota > Metazoa > Chordata > Aves > Charadriiformes > Turnicidae > Turnix > Turnix velox. The sequence continues at coordinate 300,839 of VZTY01023293.1, read as the reverse complement.
TGGCCTGTTTTATGAATCACTTTGATGAATGATTATTGCATTTTGAGTCTGATGGGTAATTTTGTAGTGGTGTTGTGGTATGAGCTCCCAAAAATATACATGTAGATCTGAAGCACCCCAAAGTTCAGGAAAAAATGAGTCCAAAATGGGACTGACAGAATCATATAATGGTAGAATCATGGAATGGTTTTGGTTGGAAGGGGCCTTAAGTATCATCTAGTTCCAAACCCCCTGCTATGGGCAGGGACACCTCCCACTAGACCAGGTTCATTCTGGAGATTGAAGAAGGTGTCCTGGAGGGTTGTGGAGACCATAGATGAGGTCTTGACCATGTTATTCTTAGTTCTGTAGAAGCATCAAGCCAGAACCCTGAGGAGCTTGTGGAATTAAGGGGGAGAGGTGATGAAAGTACTGCTTAGGGAATGCAAATCCTGTCCTCTGGCTCAGGATCTTTTCCCAGTTCACCAGTTGTAAGAGCGTTGTGTTGCCTCCCCTCTCTTCCCACTGACACTTCCATCCCCTGTGCACATACACCTTTGCAAGCCTGTAGATCCCTCCCTGCACTCAACCACCCACAGCCAGAGAAAGCCAAGCACCAGCAACATCCATGAGTGAAACTGGAGAGGGTGCAAACCCGTGGCCGTGCTGCTCTGCGGGTGTTTCGCTCTTCTCTGGAGCTGGCTCCTAAAGCCCTGAAGCTGCATGTTTTTGACGATGTCTAATGCACAGCTTACACCAGCAAACGTATTTCTTGGCTCCTTAAACCCCAGCAGTAAAAGTTACACAGCTTTGGCAAACGAGTTGATGAGGGGAAGCAAGAGGAAAGCCAAAAAAGCCAGGAAAAAGCCACCTTGCCCCTGCAAGCTGGCAGGTAGCACTGGGTTAGGGAGCGTGGTGAGGGAGGGCCCACATGGGAGAGGGCTGAGGTTTCTTACAGTTGGGGGGTGGTTTTGGCTGTGCTAGGTGGGAAGGAGCTTCAGTATCACAAAGGCAAAATCCATAAATCAATAAAAAGTCAATGGAAAATACAAAGCTAGCACTGTTGGAAAGTCAAGGTCATTCCTTTGCTTCCATGACGCTCTTTTGGGTGGTTGTCAAATAGCCCCAGTTTGGGATTTTCAGGTTGTGTGGAGACTTCTATGCCTTTGAATCCTTCTGGATTTGTGTAAATTTGGGGAATCTGGCTCCTTTGCATGGACCATAAAAATGCACAGCTCCTCCTGCTGTGTTGGAGCATCCTCTCTGCAACCTCATGAGTTAGGGAGCTCTCAAAAGGGATTCAGTTCCCAGCATCATTCATCATGGTAGAAGCTCCTCAAAGGAGCTGGGGCAACAAAACCTTGGGGTTCCCAGTTCTTCATTACCTCCAGACCTCTTCCCACTGACGTGGGACATTAGGCTTTAAATCCAGGCTGTCCCAGTGTGTTTTTCAGTGGGAGCTGTATCTAGAGCAAAGGGAAGCCAATGCCAAGAGCAAAGCTGAATTCCAGCCTTGTGGAAGGCAAAAATAAATCTCTGTGGCCAAACCCCCCTTGAAACTCAAAGCAAACTGACAAAAAAGCTCCCACAATGGCTCTCGGGGTCCAGCCAAGGAGCTGCACAAGAACATGGTGGCTTTGCAAGCTGGTGGAGGGCCAGGGGGGGAAGAACCCACTGAGAGGAGCCTCAGGGTGGGGGGGCTGTGGCAGAAACCTCCTGCAGCAGAAGCTTCTGGCTCTTTTTTCATGGAAAGCATGCTCTGATCACTAGTCTTGCCCACAGGGTAGGGAAACACGTAGCCCCTGCACTCCTGGGAGCTGGGAACACGTAGAACAGTGGGGAGCGAAGTCACAGAATCACAGAGTGTCAGGGATTGGAAGGGACTTCAAGAGATCATCTAGTCCAGTCCCCTGCCAGAGCAGGAACACCCAGATCAGGTCACACAGAAACGTGTCCAGGCAGGTTTTCAATGTCTCCAGAGAAGGAAGACCCCACACCCTCTCTGGGCAGCCTCTTCCAGTTCCATCACCCTCACCATGAAAAAGATATTTCTCATGTTTCTGTGGAACCTCCTGTGTTCAAGCTTGCACCCGTTGCCCCTATCATTGGATTTCTCTGAGAAGAGCCTGGCTCCATTTTCCTCTTCCTTAGTTTTAAGTGGTAAAGCTTTTGAATAGATATTTTCTACCCTTCTTTTCCTCCCCTTGTCTTGGACAAATCCCAATCTCCTGAAAACTTCAATGGAAACGGCCGTTTTCCTCCAGTTGATCCATTTCCCATCTCCTCTCCAAAGTTGTGCATGGGAGGCAAAGTGGGGCTTTTCCCACTCTCCCCTACCTCTCCAAGTCTTTTTTTGGGATGGGAGGACAAGCCCCCCACTTTCACTGCTTCTGCCATGCCGAAAGGCTTTGGAGGGATGAACTGCCCTTGCAGCCACACACAGGCAAATTAAATCATGCTGTTGCAGTGCCACAGCTGCAACATATTGCATTGCTGACTTAAGAGGTAGTAGAGGTCACCGCAGCAGCCCAGGGAGGAGGAACAAAAATTAAACAGCTCCCCCTTCTTCCCAGCAGAAAGTGGCTGAACCCAGTGTTTGTTTTCACTTGTCAGATAGGACCTCGGTTTTGTTCTTTTTTTTTTTCTTACCCTGGTGTAAATCAGATGCATCTCATAGAAGCATAGAATGGTTTGGGTTGGAAGAGAACTTAANCTTCTCCAGGCTGAACAACCCCAACCCTTTCTGCTTGTCCTCATAAGGGAGGTGCTCCAGCCCTCTGATCATCTTCTGGACCCACTCCAACAGCTCAATGTCAATCTCCAAGAGGATTATCAGTGTTTCAAGACCCAGGCTTGTGGCAGAGGAATCAGGACCTAAGTTTGTGCTTTAATTGTGTACCTAGAGGATGTCTGCACTGTTCAAGTGTTTGCTTTTCTTTACTGATGCAGACGGAGTAGTATCTTTATTTAATGATCCCAATATGTGTGAGAATAAAACTACTGCTCAGTTTGCTGTAGGAGCCACCCCAGGGCTGCTGGGCATCCATGGAGAGAAGCTGTGTCTGCCCCATCCCTGGAGACATTCAAGGCCAAGCTTGATGGGACTTTGACCAACCTGATCATCTGGTGGGAGATGTCCCTGCTTGTGGACAGAAGGGTGGAACAAGATCATCTTTGAGATCCCTTCTGACCTAAATCATTCTAGGATTCTGAAAGACTGCAGGTGCTCTTCTTCCAGGTGATATCTACAGGCCAGTCTCTTATCTCACTTGCAGATGCCCCACAAAGTGGGATGCAGGAAATGTGGGTCCCCCAGAGAGGCATCACCGAGAGGGGGTGAGAGGGTGCAAGTGGGTGTTTGCTGCTGTGCAGCCTTTCCCCTGTGCAAACAAAGAAGAAATTCAACCTTCACAAAAATCTAAGTTTTGCTGATTTTGTTGTAATTTAGGAAAAAAATACCCAACAAATGCAAATGGAAAAACATCCCAGGAAAATTGACAGCAGAACGTGAGTTTACTGCTGAGAGGATGAGGGGGAGGAAACAGTCTGATGGAAAATAGTTGTGTAGCTCAGTTTTTTAAAAATCTACTTTGGAATTGGGTATGAGATACAGGGAGAGCATTTTAAAAGGTTTGTTTGAGAATCTTGAAGCACCAGATTGGGATTATGGAGGTCATTCATTATGGCTGCAGTCCTTGGATCACTCAGGCCATCCATGTCTACCCATCCCCACTGCCATAGGCAAAGGGTGGGCAAGGTCCTTCTGCCCCTTGTTCATCCTCCAGCTCTGGCAAAGCTCCAGCTCTGCTTCAATCCACAGCAAAACAAGAGGAAAGTGAAATCAAAGGAATTATGGGGTAGCTTTTCTGTTACATTTAAGCCACCTCAAATTAAATATCAAGCTATACCCATTCCCTCAAAAAAAAAAATCCAATTTAAGCAGGCAGAACTCAATCTGTATAATCACTCCTAGATTTGATTTCACATCCAGCTTGATAATATCTGTTGCAAGGCTAGGCTGCTGTGCCAGACATGAGAATACCAGCACATACCACCCCAAACCAGTAAATAACACTGCTTGTATAATGGTGTCTGGTATTAGTTAGCAACAAGTTAGGTTCTTGCATTCTGCAGTAGTCAGAGTGACTTAGAAACACTTACTGTTAGCCATAGGAGTGCATTTAATTAGCTTCTGATTCAGGGGGCTGGGGGATTTTTTTTCCCCCCTTTTTAAAAAAAAAAAAAAAAAAAAAAAAAAAAAAAAAAAAAAAAAAAAAAAAAAAAAATCATTAAATAAAGTGTCACCCCTAGCCAGTGCTGTAAACTCTATTTTGATTGTGGCTGCAATAACCCCTTTGGGCGTCATTCAAATTGTACTAAACAGTTTCTGGAGAGCGCTGGTTTCTCTCAAAATAAACCAAAGTCCGGCTTTGACAAGCTCTAATGAAAAACAAATTGTTATATTACTTAGAAAAATAATTTGAAGGAAGTCTGAATTAGTTGTAAAGGTGGAAAAGGTTCAGCTACTTGAAAATAGAAATTTGGAAGGTATTTATTTTAACCATTAAGCCAACGGCCTTGAAATACAGCCTTGTTTGTTACAGAATGCGACTAACGAGAGACATGAATCATGCTGTTAATCAGTATGGGAACTTGATTAATTGGAAAGGGGACCATCAGTGACTCCAACAGGCGGAGCCGCCTGGCAGCAGTCTGTGCTGGAGCCCTGGAGCTGGTGTGATTTACCATCAGTCATCCTGCTGGCACGAGGAGGCAAACTTTGGAGGGATCCCACAACTTTGGGCTTTGTGGGTTGTTGGGCTTTTTTAAAAATTGAAAAAATAGGATGGGGTTATTTGGGACACTGATTTTGGTGCCTCTGCATTTGGGTTTCCGACTGTAAACAGGCTGGTTTTCCATGGAGGAGAGTCCAGTGTCTCTTGAAAGCATAAAATCATAGAATGGTTTGAGTTGAAAGAGACCTTAAAGATCATCTAATTCCAACCCCCTGGGTGAGGGTGTCATTTGTCTCACCTTTGCTACTGATAGTGGTTTTTCTTGTTAAACCCAAGAGTGATATTTTACGCCCAGCTGTGAAATCAGATTTGCATGGGAGGCCCCCAGGATGCAGAGCGTTGCCATGGCTGTAAAAAGGCAGCAGGAAGGTCCATATTAATTTTCACTTTTGACTGAGACTCTTGGGTTTGGGGCCAGGAAGAGTTTGGCCATCCAAGAGCACTGGTTTGGTTTCAGAGCAGAATATATTTGCTCACACATTGATGCGGTGGCAGGGAGGGGGAGGGAGCTTGTGACTGTGCCAGAGGGATGACTTTCAACTGAATTTGAGGTTTGTGGTGGAAGGTGCCACATATGGTGGCAGCCCACTTCAGTGACATCATTATCATCTCTGTGCCACAGTAACACCCATGGCTAAGCCAGTGAGACCCAAGGACCGAGTAGATTCTGATGGCTTCATGTCCTTGGGTGTATTCCTAAGCAGTGATGTTCAAAGATCATAAAATTAGGAGCCCCAAATTGTAAGGTTTGCTTAAGTATCATGAAAATGTGACCAGTTCTGGCTGCCTTGGATGTTTTGTCTGCGTTACAGCCTTCCAGGGTACTCTCAAGTCTCATTTTCTGTGCTGCTCTTTGTAGGCTTTACACTGCTCTTCTCTTCACACTACATGAACACCTTCCAGAGCTGTATTAAATGACAAAGCTGTGGTCATTCCTTTGCCAAGAGAAGAGGTTGTGGAGGTTGGGCTCCTAGGGCTGTGAGACAGGTTTGGAGCTTTTTTCTTCCATACTCTCCCCCCCCGTCCCTCCCTTTTTTAATTTTGCATTTGATTTTCAAGATTTCTCTGCAATCCAGAACTTTTATGTCTGCGGTCCCGTAGCAGAATTTCCAGGTGTTTGGGCTTGAAGAGAAAAATCAATTACTAGGATGTTGTCAGTGAAATGATATGAGTTGGCCAGGCTGTGATAGCTTCAGAACATCTGTGCTTCCCAGATGTGATCTGCTTGGTGCCGTGCTGCAGCCTTTGGGTCCAAATGAGGATGGGAGATGAAGTATGTGTTGCACATGTGATTGCATGTATGTCTGAGTGTACGTATAAAGCTTTATAACTAATCAGAGCCAGACCAGCCATAAAGGAGAGATGTTACTGAAGTCACTGACATGATCCTGAGCATGCCCTGTTACCATATTTCCAGTGATGAGTATTTATTTGTGTTTAGTTGTCGCTACTAAACGTAACTAAAACCATTATGATCCATTAACGTCGCCCCAGCCAAAGGACTCGCCCACTGAAACGTGTCAAATGTCTTTAAGCAGCAGATTTATCCAGTTTCAGCCTAATGGCTTGAAGGGATGCTAAAGTTCTTATGATTTTAATCCCATTTTATGTACCTTGTTCCCTCATCTGAACCAGTCATGTTGCATCTTCTCAGTCCTTGGCTCTCACCAAGTCTCTGCTGTTTGGCGGGGTGACGGTGGTGGTTGGGGGTGATGTTATTCAGATTTTGGTTTCTTTCCTCCCACCATCTAGATTGCAGGACCTTTAAATAATGTTTTATATTCCATTTCAAAATAGAATAAGTCAGAAGAGCCTAACTGGAAACAGATGGCAGATTACAAACTTTTTTTTTTTTTTTTTTAAAGGGAATTTGTAATACGCGTTATGAAGAGAATCATTTAATAGTGTCAGATTTAAATGTGTGAAGACACAACGTGCCCATTCAAGGGGTGGAAGGGGCTGGGAGTGGGCTGCTGCCTCTGGTACCATCTTCTGGAGAGTGAGGAGAGGATTTTGCTTCAGTTAAGGGCTACAGCAAGCTCTTCTGGCTGGAATAAAGATGGGTACCACTGGCTGTTGGAGCAGTTTATATTATGCTCTCACCTTGGAATTCTGGACTGAAGTTAGGAAAGCCAAGGAGACCAATGGGTCAGTGCTCCTCAGAGCTGTACCCCACCATGTGATGAAAATCTAACTGTTGGCTCTTCAGCCATGTCTGAATTTTCCTGCAGCTCTCCACATCTTCACCAGCAGGAGTCTTCCTTGGTGGTTGTCCCAGAAGGGAGAGAGAGGTGTGTTGTGGATGTTCTTGCATCACCATGGTGACAAGTCCTGGTGGACAAAGACCTGAGCTGGAGATACCATCTCATGGGCTAGAACTTCATTTCAGGTGATCAGGGTAACTCAGAATCCATGCCCCAGTGAAACCTGCTGTCCTCCCAAGTGGTCAGCTCTGGTTTTTTTAATTAATTAGATATTTCAACAAATGCTGACTTAAATTAGTATGCATCTGTATGCATGTGGGTAGTTGGATTTGACTATGCCTGGTGACAGCTGAATGCACACCTCTAAAACTACCCACAGATAAGAGTTTTACTGCTGTTCCTTGTACAAAGGCTGTATAGCTTTAATTAAAGCCAGTAAAATGAATCCCATGTAGCTCCAGAGTAAAGACAAAACCCTGGAACTTGATGTCCAGGCTGTTTAGGGATAGAAGTAAAGATGGATTTTGCAGTGTCCTGCTTTGATGAAAACAACTCATTTGCTTGTTTGGGGCCAAGTTGCTGGGTTTAATGCTTTTCTGTAGTGATGCTGCCTCTAGAGAGGTTTTATTTTGATTTGGAAGTGTTGGGATGAGGATGCAGCCCTGAGATACTTTAGCCCACACGCAGTTTACACAGCTGTATTATCCCATTCCCCAGGCACCACCAAAAGCATTATCTCTTTGGTGATGCAACAGCTAGAAATGGCAGGAAACCTGTGTCACTCTTTTCTTTCATCTTCCTATAAAAACTGGGGTTTTTTGGAGCCAGTGACTCAGAGAAATCCCTGATTAGTGCAAGATACTCTTCCAGCAGCTGCAGTTTGTTTGAGGTGCTGGCTCAGATGAGTGATGCTGCCCTTGAGTGCAGGCAGCCATGCTCATCTCCTCCTGGGTTCTCTCCCTACCCACCCATGGGATGCTGCACCATGGCTGGTGGAGTTCTTTGTCCAGATAATTGTCTGCAAACCCCAAGCCTCACCTTTCCTTAACTTAGACATTTTGCAGAGGGTAATGGATTTTTTCTTGCTGCTATAAAGTGAGTTGGTGGCTGAGCTTTGAGCCCCCAAATACCTTGTTCCTACCAGTGTTTCTAGCACAAGGTCTCTCCTCTCTTGCTTTCCCTGCAGGGAATCTTGCTTTTTCATCTCTCCCAAGAGCATGCTGGGGGCTTGTATGTCCAGGGGAGGTATTCTTGATTGACAACTTGTTTCACACTTTGAAGACAGGTTAAGCTAAACAGGATCAACACAGGTTTGGTGTCCACACGTGGAGCTATTCAGGAAGAGATGTACCACTTTAGATTTACACTCTACTTCAATAAAAACTTGCAAGTACTGAGAAAACTTAGTTCAGAGCCAGTTTTGCAGCAAGTTAGAAAACAAGTGCCTAAAACAATGTTCCTTACTCATCACATCAGCATTTCTCGTGACTTGTGTGATGAGAGGAGATTAAAGAGAAAATTCCAGAGGTTTTCTGGTAGCCATGTTGCTGATTCATTCAGCTCATAACGATCCCAGGGTCTGAACTTTCTAAAAGCTTCAACAACTGGTTTAAAGCCTATCATTACAGAGCTCATGCTGGTGTTGGAGGAAGCATCTACATGTGCATTGCATGGATTTCTCACTGTTGCAGAAGTCACTGCATGTGGTGCAGTAGGAGCCTGGAGAACATCTAGCAGTTTGAGAACATTTAGCACCAGATTATGGCCCATGTGGCATGGCAGTCAGGGATGGGAGGCCACCTGGTGCTTGGCTGGTTATCATTCAAGGCAAGAGTTTCTTCTGCATCTCTGTAATCTTCATCCTCCTTCCTTGAGGAAGCAGTGGATTTTGGAAGAGGTTATCTTATGAAAGCTCAGGTCATTCTTCCTGAGCTTAGTGAGGTTAGGGAAAGAGGAATATGCCAAACTCTGCATTCCTATAGCATGAAACAGATTGAGAAGGAAAGAAAGGCAATCATTTCTCATCAAGTGGTCAACCATCACATCATGGTCTACTTTAGAGCACCTGCCAGCCATCTCCTGCTGCTAGGTGTTGTGGTGAGATTGCAGAAATACAAGGCCAGGAGAAAATTCAGAGCAGAGTCAACATAAATTTAAAAATTTTGTCTGGAAAAAACAAATCACACGGCATTGTTTGCTTGGATCAAGGTTGGGAACTAGTATGGCAGGAGTGGAGAATGGGAAGGAGACAGGGATGGCCTTTATTGCATCAATAATGTCATTTATTCCATAGCCAACCCATGAAAACCAGTTCTAATCCCCACACAAATCCCTCTGTAGCAACAACGGCGAATCTGCCAGTTCTAATCTCAAATGCTGATCATTCCTGCAGGCCAGAAACCTCAGAGGGAGCAAAGCCAAGGTAAAAGGGTCAGAATCTGGGGGATGAGGCTCTCTGAATCTCAATGCATCCAAATCATCTCCATCTCTGATTCACTGGACAGATGGGATTGTGCCAGAGACACTATGGGGCCAATGTTTTTCTTTCCTCCCCGCAAAGTGTTTGGGGGCAGACAGTGGGGTTTGAAAGAAACACAGGGAGCACTTTCCTGGAGCTATTTATTTGGAAGAGATATGACCGCAGATAAGAAATGGAGCTTCAAAATCTTGCCATTCATCCTGAGTTCCTTCTTTCTTCCCTTTTTCTACCCGGAGAAGTAGTAGTCATCAGATGGAGATCCTTCCTTCAGTCTGCTCCTGCTTCTGGTACCAGTTGCCATTGCTAAAAAGAGTTGTTGATGCTTGTAATATCTCTGTTGGAGGCTTTTCCTCTGACCCCCATTACCAATTACTGGAGCTCAGGGGAAGGGAGAGGGAGATGTTTTCATGGAAATCTGTACCTCAACCCTCTTGGCAGCCAAACCTGTAACGGCTCAAGTCTTTTGCCCCCAACTTCATGTTTATGGTCAATCTGAAACTCCACCTGTGATCACCACATGCGTCCTCTGCAAGACTGCAGTAAATTAAAGCACAACAGGGAATTTTAAGAAATACATCCTCTTCCTTCTTGGAGTCAGGTTACATCGACCTCTGAACATCTGGGCTCAGTGTCTCAGGGCTCCCAGAGGTTCTGCCGTATTAAAGGTCCATCTGCCTTTGTTAAATTCCCGGCCTTTTCTCTTCCTTGTTGCTTCCTTTCAGTTCAGCCTTGCTCTCGGTGTGGCTGCCCATCAATGTAATTGGTATTTTATCTTCACCATAGAAAACACACCATGGAATTTTAGTTATCTCCTGCCATGGGTAAAAACAGATCCATAACCCGTTGCCATTTACCATGCTCATGGGAGAAGTCTAAAATAAAATACAGTCCTATTTATTTCAAAAGCCTAAACTCCTTCTAAGCTACTAGCTTCCTACAAGACTAAAGTGTAATGTTCACTTAAAAACCTGAAATCCTGGTCAGTAACTGGTCAAGAGAGGTTCTCCTTCTCCTCTACTCTGCTGTGGTGAGACCACATCTGAAATATTGTGACCAGTTCTGGGGTCCTCAGTTCAAGAAGGACAGGGAACTGCTTGAGAGAGTCCAGAGCAGAGCCATGAAGATGATGAAGGGATTGGAGCATCACCCTGACAAGGAATGGCTGAGGGAGCTGGGTCTCTTTAGCTTGGAGAAGAGGAGACTGAGGGGTGACCTCATTAATGTCTATAAATCTGTAAAGGGAGAGTGTCAGGAGGGTGGAGCCAGGTTTTTCTCAGTGACCTCCAATGATAGGACTCAGGGCAATGGGTGCAAGTTGGAATACAAGAGGTTGCATAAAAATAGNTGCTCCAGCAGGGGGATTGGACTTGAGCTCCCTTCTAATCCCCAATATTCTGTGATTCTGTGATTCCCTTGGTCATAGAACTGTTTTTGTTTGTATGATGCCCCTTTGCTCTGAAATTCCTTTGCCTTATCTCCAGGTTGCCCTGATAAACTGTCAAGCTTTAATTACCATGTCCTACTAACCAAAATGCAGACTGCAGAGGTGGGAACAGGCTGGTCCCGATGCCTGCTGCTGATGGGTTCCCTTCTAATCCCCAATATGTAGAGATGCAAAAGCCATCAGGTAGCTTTGCAGGAGCTGTGGTTGTTGGCTCAGTGGTGGTCCTTATGGTCATGGTTCAGAACTACAGCATCTCATGGAGGTCACTCCATCCTAACCCTGGGGAGCAGCACATCTCTGTGCTCACCCCCATAACACCACAGCCCTTTTGCTGCTGAGCAAAGATCAACACCCAGAAGGAAAATTCAGCTCCAGCTTTTTGCTTTCTGCCTTTCAGGCATCAGCCTCAAGGTTTTAAAGACTTACATGTGTGTTTTACTTGATGTGCTCTGAATATTCCCATTGAAGTTAACTAAGTGGATAAGACTTTGCAGGATTAAAGCCAAATGAGTCCTCACCCACCATGCTGTGGGAAGTCTTGTTGAAGTGGGTCATTGTAGGGAAAGGAGGAGGAGTCAGGACCAATCTTGCCCCTTTCATTTTCTGCTTCTCTTTACTTAAAGGGTATTTTTTCTAAGCCAGTTTGGGGGAAGAAAAGAAAAAAATAAAAACACCCAGGCTGTGGTGTAACCACCACAGTCAGATGTTGTCATGACTACTAAACAAGAAACCTAATTTATAAAATGAGGAAAAACATATGAACATGAAATAAAAGGGAGAAAAAAAGAGAGGGGCAATCTTAAATTATTAACTATGATGCAGAGAAAAACATAAACAGACAGTGTTAGGAAATTCCATAAGGAATATGACTTGTTTAATATTAATCATAAAGGAAAAGATTATGAAAGCTCCAAAGAGAGCCAAATTAAATACTCCACACACATCCAGTCCTGTGATAAGGGTGCTTGTGGTGGTTTTCCTTGGCTGCTTGGGCAGTGTGTGTTCTCAGCCCTGTTCTGGTGGAGATGCTTTGTTTGGAGAATGTGGTGAATCTGTTGTTTCTCTCCTCGTGGTCCTTTTCCCCCCTTGCACAACTGGTCCAAGTGTGTAAGTGAGCACAAACCTCCATCCCATCCTTTGCAGCTAAATTTATCTGTACTTTTCTTTAAAATAGTAGTAAGTTGGGGAAAGTTTGGGGATGGAGAGGGATCTCTGAATGGATGAGGTGAGGACCAGATCAGACATGTAGTCGTGGCCGAGTGGTTAAGGCGATGGACTAGAAATCCATTGGGGTTTCCCCGCGCAGGTTCGAATCCTGCCGACTACGGCTGGAGTTTAATGACTCTCTGCTTTTTTAATGGGCCCTCAATGAATACTTGATAGATGAAAGTCAAGAAGATGGAACAGGGGCCAGACGTTTTTCAGTGGTGCCCAGTGGCAGAACAAGAGGTAACTTGTCACAAACCTGTATGTAGGAAGTTCCATCTAAATCTCCACAAGGAGGAATGTTCTTGCTTTAGTGTGCCCATAGAGGTGGTGGAGTCTCTGGAGACACTCAAAACCTGCCTGGACACATTCCTGTTCAACCTGCTCTGGATGAACCTGCTCTGGCAGAAGGTTGCACTGGATGAATTCCAGAGGGCCCTGCCAATCCCCACGATTCTGTGATGTTCCTTAAGCCTCAGCTTAATTGTCTTCCAAAGCTGAAGTCACTGCAGGGAGGTGGCATTTCTATCCCCTGCTGTTGCCTCACGCTCTGGTCCCTGCTTCACCCTCTGTCTCACAGTCCTGCTGTTGCTACTGTCTTTCCATCTGTCCTCTACTGAGTTTGGCAAGCACATGTTGACCCTGAATGCAAAGCATTAGAGAAGTCCCAGATGTTTGTGACTTGATCAAGGGCACTCAGCTTACAGGGTAATGACTATTCAGGGCAAGATCAAAACAGGGAACTCTGAGAGTCTTCAGGACAAGGCTGTCCTACAAGACACCTCTAAGCAGGTACCAGAGGGCTCCTTCAGAGCTTGATGGGTCTATGCAAACATTGTTGTGTTGAGTTGTCACTGCTGATCTATTTTCTGGTGATAATGCCCTGATGTGGCCCAGGAACCCATGGCCACCAGCACCATGACAGCAGTGGTGCCACCACAAGACGCCAGAAAGGAGCTGCTCAGCCCACAATTGCCAATGAGTGAGCACTGGGAAATACCTTTGTGGTGGAAAATCCTGGGCAGAGCTGTAATTTGCTGCTTCGTTAAACTTCCCTCAGTCATGTCTGAGCTGCTCATGGATCTGTCACGCAGGGATTTCAGGGCTGAAATTGTGCATTGGGAGATTAATGCCTGGTGGCACATCCTGTGCTCCACAGTGTAATTTTGCAGTGGTGGGGCTGGCTGTGCACAGCCCACATTGGACCTGGCTCTCTCTTTGGCACTGGCTTGTAAACACACTGGTTTACAGAAACCTTAAGGGTTTCTTCTTGCTGTCAGAAGAAATTAAGCTGCAAATCCGAATTAAAACTACCCAAAAAGATGTTGGTCTGAAATCTGTAGCATGAAGGTCCAACTCCAGACGTCCACCCAAGCCAGGATCTTCCAGGCTCTTCTGCTCTGTGTCTTGTTCTCCATCTTCTCTCTTACTGTCACACTTACTGTAACCTGGCTGAGAAAACCTCCTGTTTGAATCAGAGAATCAGGCAACGCTGAGTTTTTGCTGTCTCCTTCTGTTGACAAATCTAATTTGCTGGTAAATAATGAGCAACCTTTTAAAATCAGCCCCACGGCTCATGTTGAGGCACTTTGGGTTTTGTTGAATGAGTCACACACCCACTCTGGCTCACAGGAACTTACTCGTGGACAGGCAGCTGCATTTCATCCTCTGCTCAAGATTATTTTGGGCTGGAAAACCTCAATCCCCATGCAGCTTTCTTCCAAGAGTGCATCTCTTCTTGATAGCAGTGCAGCTACCATTAGGTTCTCATCAATGCAAGGGCTCACACAGCATTACTCCTCCAGCAGCCGGGCTGGCTGGTGACAGCTCTTCCTGGAATACATTTTCTGATATGTTTTCACTCCTCTTCCAAGGTTCATCTCATATGTAAGCGATCAGTGCAGCAGCCTGAGCAGTGATCTCCTCACAGCTGTGACCTTGGAAGTGGGTGGCATTTTCTGCTTCCTCTCCAGCATCCTCCGGGATCTACATTTCATGTGATCCCATCTGACACAGGCCAAATCCGGGCTGGGAAAAGTACTGAGATCCTACCAGGAAATACCCACTGCACTGACCCCTTTATGGTTGAGATCTTCAAAGTTCCCTGTAGGAGCCAAGCTCCTTCGGCAGCTTTTGAAAGCCATAACACAGCTACCTAGGAGATAAATTGCACAAAGTTTATTCTTTTTTATATATCCCTTCAGAGCACCTCATCATTTCTGTCTTCTGCAATCCTCAGTTCTTTGAGATGCTTGTGTTGTATTTAGTGCTAAACAGACATGATCAGCTCCTGAACTGGTCACCAGCTTTCACTTTCTAGTTTTACTTCAGTTTTTACAGTCAAATAAAAGGTCATGTGAAAGCACAAATAAAATAAAAGGCCCTCCCCTGAGGCTGGAGCAACACTCAGCATCCTGATCCTCCTGGGATCTGACTCCATCCCACCAGCCATCCTTGGGACTGGTTTGATCCTGTGAAGAAAGATCATAGAATCATAGAGTAGTTTGGGTTGGAAGAAGGGACCTTAAAGATCACCAAGTTCCAACCCCCCTGCCATGGGCAAGGACCCTTCCCACTAGATCAGGCTTCTCAGTGCTTTGTCCAGCCTGGCCTTAAACACCTCCAGAGAGGGGGCATCCACAACCTCTCTGGGCAGCCACTTCCAGTGTCTCACCACCCTCACAGCAAAGAACTTCTTTCTTCTCTCCAGCCTAAATCTCCCCTTTTCCAATTTGAATCCATTATTTCTAGTCTTACTTGAGGAGAGGAGGGAAAGAGCTGGAATTGTTCTATTTTATTTTTTTTTCAATTGTTTCATAATTTACACCTTGTTCCCATTGTAACCAAAATTACAAGCAACGGCTGAAAAGAAACTGCTGCAGATGGCAGCATAAAAATATGTTCTTTAGCACATTTCATGTTTTCTTAAGCATATCTGGTTTTGCCCAATGTACATTTTGTTTGCTGTTTACTAAAGTCTGTGCCTCTGACAGCTCAGGGATTGCTAAGCTGCCATCTGGGATGGGAATAAAATGCTTTATTTCCTTCTTCTTTTGGCCTCAGAAAACCTAACTGAGGCTTTATGTCCACTAGATAGGCATTTCATATTTATAATGTCATGTGCCTTCATGCCTGTTGCATCATGCATTTGTCACAATTTTCAACCTGTTTTCTAATGATGTGAAGGGAATGGCTCAGGGTAGTTGCAGGGGGAAGTGACTGGTGCTCTGCCACCTGCTGCAAAATCCTTTTCACCATCAGAGATACTTCATCAAGTTTCTCTACTTTTTTTCTTTTTTAATTAAACATAGCAATTCTATGAAGCCATGAAGATGGTGAAGAGATTGGAGCATCTCCCTGACAAGGAAAGGCTGAGGGAGCTGGGTCTCTTTAGCTTGGAGAAGAGGAGACTGAGGGGTGACCTCATTAATGCCTATAAATATGTAAAGGGAGTGTGTCAGGAGGATGGAGCCAGGTTTTTCTCAGTGACCTCCAATGATAGGACTCAGGGCAATGGGTGCAAGCTGGAACACAGGAGGTTGCATAGAAATATAAGAAAAAAGGTTTTCCTATTGGGGGTGACAGAACAGTGGCACAGGCTGCCCAGAGAGGGTGTGGAGTCTCCTTCTCTGGAGACATTCAAACCCCACCTGGATGCCTTCCTGTGTGACCTGGTCTGGGTGTTCCTGCTCTGGCAGGAGGATGGGACTAGATGATCTCTAGAGGTCCCTTCCAATCCCTGATATTCTGTGATTTACATGCCATACTTAATTTTAATTAGGCTTTCACTATTAAAATCTAATAGTAACAAGCCCCAAATAAGGCACCACAGTATTTTTTTCTCAGTGTACTTTCACATCACAATCTTTTTCCATCTCCCCCCAGCTTGCAGAAGCCCACAGCCAGCCTCTCCCTACGTGCATTAGCTCTGAACGTGCTGCAAGAGGTTGGTTTGGTGGAAAAATACAGGTCATCTTGGATTCTTTGAAATCCACCCAGCCTTGGCTTTCGATGACACCGAGTAGTCAACCCAAGTTAAATATTTTACTGCAGATGTTGCTAAGAGCTTTGAGTTACTGAAATTATGTGCTTTAATGAGGCAAAGAAAGTAGCTGTAGAAAGGTATAAATCAGAGAAGCCACCAGTGGTGGGATGTGACATCCCCCTTAGATTTCCCTTCATTTTTCCTTGTGCCTACAAGTGTGATTGTGTCTTTTCCTTTTAACCTTAAGAAGAAAAGATGAGCCTGAATCAGCACTGGGGTTGAAATGCTGGTGAATTCAGGGAGTGGAGTCCCCATCCAGCTTTTGCAAATGGCTGCTGTGTCTGCTGTAGGTGGAAGGAAAACCTTGGATTTGAACTGTTCTGAAAGAGATTCGTAACTCAGATCCTTTTGCCCTGTGCCAGGGCTGTCGGTGATTGAAGGAACTCAGCTCATCCATCTAAATTTAATCCAAAGAACATTGCTTTCCACCTACTCTGTCTTAAATACCAATTTAATCCAAATTTTACCAAGACCTGGACAGATGCTAGACAAAAAGTTTGCTGTGGGGGTAGGTTTCTTCTGAGGTGTTCTCCTTCTCTAATGGGATTTGCTTTTGTTTTGACAATTGTTGGATACGTCTAAATATTGCAGAAAAAAGTGAATTTCAAAGGAGCCTGTGATGACTGTATGTGGAAAGGGAATTGAAGTGTTTTTGCCAGAAGTATTTTAGCATTCCTTCAATCAAGGAATATATAAACTGTTCCATGTGACTCCAGACTGATCCAGGATTTGAGAGAGCAGAGTTTTAATTCACATCAGTTCTTGCAGAGGGAATTTTGAACCACACAACTCTCAGTGAAAAAAAGTCCTAATTAGCAGAGAAAAGGGTATTCTCTTTGTAGTTTTGTCCTGATTTGTTATTGATAATGCAATAATCAGTTAGATTTATTACAATGGGGCAGTGTCACATAATTGAGGAGTGAGTTATTGATTTACATCTATCAGCAGCCTGCTCTGGATTGCAATTAAATCCTCAAACAAGGAGGGGAAATAATGCTTTTGCTGAGGATTTCTTTCTCTGTATATTAATATCAGGAAATAATGCTCCCTCTGAAGCAGAAATAGCAGTGAGATGGTGTTCACTTGTGAGTGAAACCGCTGGTTTGTCCTTTCAGAGTCTTTGTCCTGGTGAAGTTGCTGGGAGGTGCCATGTAGAGCTGTATGCTGCTCTCAGTCCCCTGAAACCTACTGTGCCTGAGACCCAGCTACCTTTTGGGAAGGACCAAGGTGCTAGAGAAGCCCAGTGAGGAGATGCCTGCTACTCTGTAAGGCTAAAGGGACATAATTTTGCCACTTGAGGATTCCTCCCTCTAGACCAGGTTGTTCAAGATATGGCCCATGTGCACCATGGCTCACCAAAGGCATCTTCAGTGTGACTGACGGGCAGGCTGTGGACAAGATGTCCATCAGGGTCCTACTGAACCTTGCATGGCAAATTACAACCAAACAAGGTGATTTTGTAGGGACAGCCAGAGGTCCAGCTGCGTGAGTGATGCCACCACCACCCGTGGGTAGCCCCATGGCTTCCTATGGGAGCATCTTCTGCTGTGGGTGTGCTCCTGAGGCACTGCAGCTCACAGCACCACAGGGATTTGTCTCCATACACTTCCAGAATCTCATCCAGCCATCAGCACAGGCTCCCCTTGTAACTCTTTAGGTTTTTGACAGTTTTATAACCCTAAATTTGCACCTTATGGAAAACCATGACAGTCAGTGATTAATTGCCATGTTGGAATTTTTCTTATGATGTCTTAATACCCGAGCATGCAGCAGACCTCAGCAGAGAGGAAAAATAAAAACCTGTGGCAAAATGCTCCCAGAACAACTTGACTCGGCAAATATTGCCCAGTCCAGCTACTGCTGTCCAAAAGACCTGGCTATATTTAGGAATTTTTTTTTTTAAGCTGTAATGCTATTTACTAGGTGTCTAGCTCAAGTTGGAAACCAGCTTGAAAGGAAGCTTTGAAACAATTTTTCATGGGCATTCTAGTGGGGGGTGTCCCTGCCCATGGCAGAGGGGTTGGAACTAGATGATCTTTAAGGTCCCTTCCAACCTAAACCATTGTATGATTCTTTAATCCCTGCTCAGTAGAAAACTGAGTTTTTATAAGGACATGCAGTGATAGCAAGATGGGTAATGGGTTCAAACTGCTGGAAGACAGTAGTTTTAGATTAGCTTTTAGGAAGAAACTTTTCACTTTGAGGGTGGTGAGGCAGTAGAAAAGGTTGCCCAGGAAATTTGTAAAGGCCTTATCCTTGAAAGTTTTCAAAGCCAGGCTGAGCAGAGCTTTGAGCATCTTGATCTAGTAGGAGGTGTCCCTGCCTATGGCAAGGGGTTGGAACTAAATGGTCTTTGAGATCCCTTCCAACCCAAACCATTCTGTGATGGTAATTACACTTCTGAGTTGTGTTTTTAAGCTCAAGTTGATGGCATCCCACAAACCAGAACATCCAGAACAAAGCATAATATCCCAATTGGGCCACAGGGTTCCCAGGGAAGGTGCTCAAAGCTTGGTCTGGCTCTTGTAATATTTTGATGAATCTACAAAACCTTTCCAATCTACTATCCCTGTAGAGGGGGCAGATGGAGGGCAGGGCTTGACATCCCTCTGGAGCACATGGCGTGGGGCTCTTTTTAACATAACTCACCTGGAGATACCACTGAAGCAGAGCATTTCTGCTGGACTTCCAACTCTACATGTGCTGTAAAAGTATTTTTAATGAGCGAGATGGAGCTGGTTGGTGAAACGTTTGGACCATTAATAGATGTAGGAACTTTTTAATGTGCTGTTTGACTTTATTGATGAAATGAGCTAATAGGAATGAGCCCTGCTCTTGTGTGAGTGAAGAAACCCAGGCCTTTTCTGGGGGAACAATGCTCTGCTTTTCCACAGTGCTTTTGTCCTGTGGGTGGATCTTGAAGAATTCTTCAAACAGCACATTGGGACATCACTTCTCCTCATGTGTGCTAGACGGAGCAGCTGCCATCCTATAGGGATGCTGGGAATGGTCCTGATGACCTGGTTGTAACAACCTCACTTGGAGTTTGGGTTGAGATGTTCTGCATCCCGCTTCTCCTGCTTGCATACAAAATTCCATGGTCTCTTTTATGACCATGAGTAATCAGGAACTTAGTTTTATGTCCTGTTTCAAAGTCCACTGAAGGCCCCATAATTACATGCTAATATAGTTTTCTTGTGACTGAATTGAGGCCTGATCTCATGCTGGTATGAACCAACGGGGTAGTTCAGTAGCTCTGCCTCTTCCTGCTCTGCTTCCTCCTGACAGCAACAGTAGTTCTAGTGGTGACCTGCCAAGTCTTTTGCTAATGGTTTGTGTTTTGAGTTGGTGCCTGCAGGGCTGGTTTAGGTTAGCAGCTAGGATTGTTCCTATACAAGTCTAAAAGCCAAGAGACTGCAGAAAGGATCTCACTGTTTTGCCACCTTCTTTTCGAGCTGAATAGGTGCTTCCACCCCTTTTGGAAACTCAGGGCTGGGATCTCTTGAGGAGCATCCTGGTGTCCAGGATGGAAAATTAAGAACATGCAAACACGTTCTCCATGGAGAAACACTCCTTCCTTACCATAGATGGCATGGTCCATCCCTGGAGATATTCAAGGCCAGGTTTGATGAGACTCTGAGCAACCTGATCTAGTGCAGGATGTTCCTGCTCACTGCAAGGGGTTGGACTAGATGGCCTTTGAAGGTCCCTTCCAGCTCTGTGATTCTGTCTTACCTGGGCTTGCGTTCCTCCTCTTAAACAGCATCTTAGTCTAGGACATCTGCTAGTAAATTGGCGTAAAATCGGGAAGAAAATATCTGAAATTAGTCTTTGGTCTTTAGGAGAAAATAAATAAGGTGTTGAAAGTTTTTTTGCCGTTAAGTGTCTTCATGACAGCTTCCACCTTTAGGAAATAACTTT
Source organism: Turnix velox (assembly GCA_013400935.1). Taxonomy (NCBI): domain Eukaryota; kingdom Metazoa; phylum Chordata; class Aves; order Charadriiformes; family Turnicidae; genus Turnix; species Turnix velox. Next base: position 280,765 of record VZTY01023293.1, on the reverse strand, counting down.
GCCACTGGGGATGGAAAGCTGTTGATAATTCAGAGCAGAGTAGCAAAAAAATTCCTTCCTTCTGTAAAATTATTATTCTTTCATTTTATACTTGTCCAGCACTTCCAGAAACAGTCCTTCAGCAGTTATTTAGCCTGTAAAGTATTAATGTGGAACACTGTGGCCTCTAGCAAAAGAATCAACAGATCAAGCAACACCAAGTGGTATTTTACACCAAAAAGCTTTGGAACAGAATAAATGTGTCAAAGTCAGTAACATGGAGACTTATCTTTACTCTGCAGGAGCAGGATTTGGGGGAAGGAGGGTTCTGGTTGTGTGTCAGACCCAAAGTGAGCAACTGATCCCAAATTCACACACAGTGCTTTGGTAATTGAGTTAAATGTATAAATTTCCTGGAATAGGAATATTTGCTACAACATCTTAGGCTACATGATAAGTAAAAGGAACTCAGTTTAACCCTTTGGGCACCCTTTGTCTCCCATTCCAATATCCCAGTCTCAGCTCTGGGTGTTTCAGAAAGAATGGACTGCACTGAGCCTCCGTCTGTGCAGACCTCTGAGCTCTCATCACTGGAGGTCAGCTGGAATGATGAAGCATGAGATTTATTTGTTTTATATATGTATAAAAATATACATACTAAGTCATAAATGCTCCACTTTCACGCTCTTGCTTCTCTTTAACTTTTTTTTCCATCAAAAGTCTGGGAATTATGCTTATCCCTAGAAATGCTCCACAATCAAATCCCATAATGTGTGGGAACAGCAGTAGGTGGTTCATGTGGCTACAAATTAGAAATGAGTATAGAGAGAGACATTTATATTCCTTCATGTTTAGATGAAGAACAAATGTTGGGTGTTCAGTGGGGATGGAAAGGGGCTGGTTCCCCATTGCTTTAGTACCATTCTGTTTGTAACTTTAGACCAGGTTCTTAGGCTGGGGACTGCAAAACCCTTATGGTGCAATTTATAATGTGCCAACATCTGACCCAGTTTGAGGACAAATTTTAGGTTACATTTGTGTATCTACTGTTGTTTTCTTCCCTGATGTTTCCATTCTAACCTTTAGAAGAAGGACACTGAGCTGTTGGAATGGGTCCAGAGGAGGGCCACAAAGATGATCAGAGGGCTGGAGCACGTCCCTTATGAGGACAGGATGAAGGAGTTAGGGTTGTTCAGCCTGGAGAAGAGAAAGTTCAGGGGGGGACCTCATAGTGACTTGTCAATACCTGAAGGGGGCTACAGAAAGGCTGGGGTAGGACTTTTTAATAGGGCACAGGATGGCAGGACTAGGACTAATGGATGCAAATTGGAAGAGGGGAGATTTAGGCTGGAGAGAAGAAAGAAGAAAGAAGTTCTTCACTGGGGGTGGTGAGACACTGGAACAGGTTGCCCAGATAGGTTGTGGATGCTCCCTTAATTCCTGGAGGTGTTTAAGGCCAGGCTGGATGAGGCACTGAGCAACCTGGTGT
>VZTY01023293.1:250535-279074 GCA_013400935.1 Turnix velox | reverse complement strand
TAGGGATAAATAGGATTCTTTTTTACCACAGTGCTTCTGAAGCAAACAAAAATCTATATACAGCATGTGAATGTTAAAATAGTTTGAATTCTGGCTACATCCTCTGGTTCTAAGGGAGTAATTTGCCTGTTGTTGGTCATGTCTGAGTGGCTCCCTTGAGGTGCATAGCATGTGTGTGCAACAGTGCAAGGGGCATCTCATGGCTTTGTGTTTTCTTATTTCTATATTGAATGTTGTTTCTCATATGGGTTCTCTGCTGTCATCTTGTGGGAAGGAAATACTTAGCCTTTGCCTATGAAATCATGTTTTGGATACTAAGTTTGGATTATTTCCTGACTCCATGATGTTCCCAGTGAGCTGGATAGGTGCTTTTCCACCACTTTTGGAAACTCAGGGCTGGATTTTCTTGAGGAGCATCCTAGTCTCCTGAGATCAGGTGTCTCCACATGAAGTAAAGGATCAAGAAGGGGAGTTTGCTTTCTCTTGTGGGCTGTTTTGTAGTGTGAATTAAGCTGAGATAGAGACACTGCATTCAAAAGTAAACCAAAGTCAAGTTACATTCTTCTTTCTCATCAGCACCACAGACTTTACTCCTTTTATCCTGGTGCTTCCAATGCTTTTCTGAACTTTTATGGGATTCACAAAACCATTTTAATCCACTGTCTAAAACAGCAAGTGGACAGAGGCTATTATTGTCCTATATGTATCTCTGCACTCCATAATTCTTCAAAGGAGAGATTAAATCCTCATGCAAATAATGAGTCAAGAAGTTAAGAAGAGATTAAATTAATAATAGACAATAATTAAACTTTCTTGCTGGTGTCATTAATGGTCATTTTTTGCTCGTGCCTAAAGTAACTTTTGGGAAAAACTACATGTATAAGTATTTTTCAAACTGAAACCAGATAGGCAAATGATAGCCTGTTTTGCTTTGTGGGAGGCTGCCTTTTCATGCCCCAGCAAGTAACTGGAGACCCATTGAAATCAAATTTGACTTTTGAGACTTGTCCTTCCTATCTCTTACAGGAGGGACCAGCTTTTGATGTTGTGGCTTTCAGCTCATCCAGAGAGTAGGAGATTCTTTGCCTGTGGGGCCACAGGTTTCAGAAGAGCACTGTCAAATATTTAACCCAAACTCAAAGCACTGTTTCGAGAATGTGGATGTTTTCTTTTTAAAGATCCATCCTAGGCACAGAGACTGTGGGTGATGAGGTGTTCCAAACACAAGCACAGGACAGTGCTTGTGCCTTCAACTGGTGGCACCAGTGTGCCACCATCCATCTGCCTTTCACCCAACCTGGTAGCCAGAGGAAAAACAGAAAGAAGAGTGAAAAGTGATGCTGAGGGACTGGGCAAACAGATTGGGATGGGTGATGACCAACCTCCCTTTCCCTTGATGTCAGATTTACTCTTTCCTTGGTGACGTGCAAAGTCCATCAAGGAGCATTCTTAAGTTCTGGAGATCCAGCAGCAGGTCTATCAGGAGGAGTGAGCCTTTGCCAACCTGATGGCATGTAGCTCTAGAGATCTGCCATGAGAAGATCCATGTGGGACCCAGGTACTGCTGTTTTGACATCCCACAGATGAACCAGGCTCTTTATTCTTCAACTTTCACTTGTACAGAGTGAGCTAATGGTTGTTTATTTAGCAAAGAAGGGAGTTTACTTTTGTTTTTAATGGATCCTTCCAAAAAGATTGATAAATTTGGCCTGTGTTTTATCTTGAAATGATTAGTACCTTTTTTGTAGCAGTCATCACTGAAAAGTCACATCTCATGTGGCCGTGGATATAATTAATTCCAGTAACAAAGCAGGATGACCTCAGCCACTAGCAGGGGAAAGCTGGAGAGCACTTAGCTATGTTGGGTCTTTTCAAATCATCTGAGCCCAAGGAAATCTATCTTTGGGCTATTAAAGAGTTGGTTGTTGAGTTCCTGTCAGTGTTAGTGATTATCTTTGAGAATTCAGAGAACATTGGTGAAGTAATGAAAGGAAGAGCTAATGAAGTACCTGTCCTCTAAAGGGAGAAAAAAGGAAGAGCCAGAGTATTACAGAGCTGTTACTGGAAAAATACTGGGAAAAACAATTTTGGGAGAGGCCATTTCTGAACACCTCCAGAAAACAAGGGAGGTAACTAGAGCCATCATGGCTTTGCCAAGAGTAGACCATGTAAAAGCAATTGTCTTTCCCTTATTGACAAAATAAGGCACATGAATCATAGAATCATAGAATGGTTTGGGTTGGAAGGAACCATAAAGATCATCTAGTTCCAACCCCCCTGCCATGGGCAGGGACACCTCCCACTAGACCAGGTTGCTCAAATATGAATAGAGGATGAAAAATCCTCAAATATGAATAGAGGATAAACAATATCTGCTTTTACTGAGGCTTCTGAAATCGTCTCATGTAAAATCTCATAGACCCAGGAAAATGGGCTCTGTGAGATGTAGGAAATAATGTCTGGTGGATTGAACAGGTTGGAAAGTCTGTTCAGATGTTATCAGTTGCTCGCTCACTGTCAGAGGGAAGGTTTTATCAAGGGGGCTTTTCCAGGACCTATATGAGGATATTCAGGGGTCTCATTAGCAATGTCTAATATCAGGTAGAGGGTGTTGGCACACACCATGAGTATTCAGAATAATCTTGGCTATTGGATCAAGTCAGCAGGGCTGTATTGTTGCAGAAAGGGCAAATGTCCTACTGGAATATATAAATTCTTCGCTCTGAGTGTATAAATCTGCCTTCCTCTTGGCCACTGGTAAGGTCAGAGCTAGAAGCCATGGCTCAGTTTTGGGCATTCCCTTCAAGAGAATTCAAAGGACAATGAGAATAAGCAGGGATCTAAAGACTGGATTCACAAGGCAGTGTTCAACCAACTGGGATCATGTAATCCAAGTGAGAACCTTAGTGAAAAGGAAGAGGCAGTAGAGAAAAGAAAGGCTATTGCAGATAAAAAGGAAATCTTTGTTGACAGTGAGCTGAGAAGGTATCATGAGATTAAATATTGTCAAGGAAGAGTCATTCTGGCTATTAAGGATAATTTAAAGGCAGTGGAGCAGGTAGCCCAGGACGGTCAGAGACCTGGCTCCATCACTCAAAAGGGCTTTTAGGAAGAGTTGAGACAAGTGCACTATGGTGCAGGTAGAGACAACTCAACCGTAGGGCAGCAGGAAAGACCAGACAGCTTCTTGAGGTCTTTTCCAGTCTTCTTCTATGTTTTTCTCTTTAAATCAGTTATGGTCCTCCTGAGCACCCCCATTTTGGCTCTTTTGTGTCAATGCCTTAATATCAGCAAGCTCCATTGCTGCATGGTGACTCCAGCCAGCCCTCAACGGTGTTTAAGAGTTTACAGCCTGTTGTTGTTCCTTCTGGACAAATATACAGTCTGCTACACAGAATATGAGCTTCTCCTACCTACTGTATGTTTATAACAATCTGTGATTTAAAAAAAAAAATTAAAACCAGCCAAACAAAGAACTCTAACCTGTAAAAATGTTATGGGTGTAGGTGCCCGTTTTCTGACAGAGGGGTTTGGTAACAGTGCAGGGGACAGAAATGTAAGGGATAATTGTTTTTGGGCCTAGAACCAGGAAAACTACTTTTCCAAATTAATCCAGTGAGAGCCATGAATCCACAGTATTTCATATCACACTTCATAAAACTCCAGTCATAATCCATAAAACTGACATTATTAGATTAAAAACCTCAGTTCCTCCTATAAGGAGCTTGCTCATTAGACATGCTGTAGTTTTATAACCTTAAAGTTCCTACCCAATTACCATGATTAATACTGTGCTTTAATAAAAAAATTTTAAAAATCACCACAGGGGTTGATACCATCTGTTTGTTATAATTGTGCATTTAAGGATTGTCCAGCAAGAGAAGGACACTTGGTAAACACACATCAAACCCAAAGAAAGGAGAGCAGAGCCCATCCATTGCAGCAAAAGTCTGGAGGATGGAGATAAGGAGATGAGGTTGGGTTGCTGTCATGGTAAGAGCACAGAAGGGGCAGGTTTGGTGTGGTGCGTAGGCTGAAATTCCTCTGAGATCTGTTCACCAAACTCTTCTTCTCCATATGGCCGATGGGAGTGATTGCAGCGATGCTCTCTGTGCTCTAGGGGATGAACAGCACCAGCTCCTGAAGGATTTTGGGTGTCCTTGCTCTTAGAAATAGGTACAGAGGAGGTCCAGCACCCACACACCTGCTTTGAACAGGGATGAAGTAAGGCTTTGGGAAGTTTGGTGGCTTAACTCATATTACCAGCATCGGGCATGCAGCCCCATAATTTCCATGGACTGGAGGCAAGCACGTGGTGATCTGAGATCCCTCTGCCCTCACTACATGGGAAATTAATGATAAATTAAGTTTCATAGTCATCTAGGTTGGAAGGGACCTTTCAGATCATCTAGTCCAACCATCAGCCCAACTCTGACAAGCCTCGTACCTGGACGGGGACTCGAACCCCTGACCCTCAGATTAGGAGTGCAATGCTCTACCAACTGAGCTATTCATGTCAGGAACCAATGTGGCTCTGCTTTGCCATGGCAGGGAGAACAGGTCATGGAGTCTTAGTTGGCTTCACACAGATAGGGAAAGATTTAGGTTAATGTGTGCTGCCCACCAAGGCAAATACTAATTTGAATTGCAAAGGGTCCCCCAAATCCAGGGCATGCTGCACTTATGGGATCAGTGCTCCAGAAGGAACTGGTTGCTTGATTGACCAAGTGTCAGCCTTAATGCTGATTGATCAAGTAACATACACCTCATGTTTTAGGAAAACAGTTGGCCAGGACAGCCACCCATCTGCATGTTTGAAAAATTAACTGTTTTCTTGTTAATTGACTGTAGTGGGAGCTCCTTTGAGGTTTAATTTTTGCAAAGCTGAGGGGTTTATGGTTCTCAGTCCCCCTGGGGATGGGTAGAATATAATACTAACCCCTATTTGAAGCCACTGTGTGTGCCCAGGCAGCTGTGGCAGCAGCTGGTGGGAGCATCAGGACTCGGTCAGAATAAGTGAAGTTAGAAACGTGTCAGGTTCATGATTCCACCCACGGAGCAGCAAATGCCAAACTTGTATTATTTTTGAATCCCCTGATTTTTAAGGGCTGCTGGAAATAAGATATCTTGCTTCTTTCTTCCAAGCAATAAAAGGAGGTGAATCACTACTGAAAAAAAAAAAACAAAAACAACCAAACCCAAACAACTCCCATGGACCACCCAGTGGCTCCCTACAAAGCTGTAAAACGAGCCTCAGCAGAAGTGGCAAAGTGCAGAACTATTTTCTTAATATTAAATGAACATTGCTGCTATTGCACGAGGCAGATCACATCAGAAAAGGATCAGAGTTTTCCTAAGGAGGCAGCTAAGCAAAAAGTGTGTTAATGAATACAGGCTGATTAATATGCATCGAAGTAAATCACATTCGGGTCAAAGGGGGAGCACCAAACCTGGAGTACAGCATGTTCTGCTCAAGGACCTAACATGTGTATGTAATTCAGATTTAAATACTTTTTTTCCCCTCATAATTCTGGGTAATTATCCAAATCTGGATAAATAAGTAATGCTTTTTTCAAACTAAATAATAGTTAGGGCCTTTATTACTTACAGTAATTGGTCAGATCTCTCATTTTTTTTAAGATCATGCAGTTACTGACGAGTCCTGCTGGGGCTTTGAAAGTTGTGAGTTGCAAATCAGCCTGTTTAAAAAGATGTTGACAATCCTCTAGAATGTGAAGTGGCATGTTTTTAACATTCATTTGTTGCTGGTTTTAACACCCATCTTTTTAACATAAAATCCTCAGTCTGAAACTGGGCCTTTGCTCTTGTTGTTTGCATTGTGGAATAGCATTTTGGGAGGTCACCTCTTCTTTTCAAGCAGAAGGGAAGCATCGCCATGAGCTTGTTTCAGGGGAGGAGGGGGTACACACTAGGATAAAACATAGGGAAATTCCATGGACCACCTTTGGGCACACAGGTATTTTGGGGAGGAATTGTAGTTAAGACATTGGACTTGTAACTGGGAGATTTGGATCCTGTTTGAAGTTGCACTGGAAGACTTCAGCAGAGGGTTGTCCTGTGTGAGTTTCCCTGGGGTGATATCCCCGGAGAGCATTGCTGAAATAAGAATTATCTGCCAAAATTCTTCTTTGTTCTGCCTGTAACACAGCTGTAAAACATCCTAATTTGATCTGAAAGGTCCCTTCCAACCTAGATGATTATGATTATGATCTAACTTCATCCAGTATGTTTAGATTTAGGGGGTTTTTTTCATGACAGGAACTGTCCTTTTACCATCTGTTTTGACAAGTCCAAGCCAAACAGATCCACGTTGCTATTGAGTGAGGTCAAGAGATACCTTTCTAAAAGCCAAGGGCAGCGTGAAGGAATATGGAAAAAAATACATTGCAGCATTTTATCCCACAATTTAGCCAAAGATTTGCTCTGTTAGTTGGTCTTTCTTATTTTATCACAATAGTGGTAGATCATAGAATCATAGAATAGTTTGGGTTGGAAGGGACCTTAAAGATCAAGTTCCAGTGTCCAGGGAGGGACACTTCCCACTAGATCCGGCTGCCCAGTGCCATGTCCAGCCTGGCCTTAAACACCTCCAGAGAGGGGGCATCCACAACCTCTCTGGGCAACCTGTTCCAGTGTTTCACTTCCCTCACTGTAAAGAATTTCTTTCTTATATCTAGCTTGAATCTACCATCTTCCAATTTACATCCATTATTTCTAGTCCTTCCATCACATATCCTATTAAAATGTCCTACCCCAGCCTTTAAATGATATCTTACAGGCTGGGGTTGATACCTGCCAGCACATGTCTGAGCTCTTGTCATTCTGGCTGGAGGAGGACATCCTGAAAGGTTCACTAAGATTTCCTCTTGACTCGAGATGTAGGGTTTTTGATGTTCAATTTGTATATATTGAGGAAAGCAGACCCAAGGGTAGCATCAATGTACAAGTTTGTGGTGAGACCCCTCTGACATCCTCCAGACGGTCCTTGTCAGCACCGAGAAAGATTGATGGAGCTGGTGAGGAAGCAGAAATTGCTCTGTGCTTTCAGGTTTATATGAAGCTCTAATGTTAAGCTCTGAAGGAGGTTTGTGTGTACCTTGAGCAGGGATGTACCTGTCTTCCCCATGGCTGACCTGTGAATGTGGTGAGGAGGTGATATCTTACAGCTGCAAAATGAAGCCATGTGCTTCATGACCAAGGTTAAATAGGCCTCTAACACATGCCTCCAAAAAACTTTTTCCAGTGTGTACAAATATTTACAGGGACTTCTCCCAAGCCTTGCAGGTTTTTCCACTTTCTCTGCCTTGCACGTGCGAGACGTTCTCCTAAACAGCCAATAAAAGCCAAAATTAAAGAAAAAAAGACTCTTAAAAAAATCGAAGGTCTATATTTAATGCTTCTCTTTAATTAGGAGCTCCCGTATTTCCTCCTGAAAGGTTTCAGGAATGTGCCTGTCACCGATACATCGGCATAAGCAGGAAGCAGACGATTCCCCTGGGGCTGGAGCTCTATGGAAATCAAGTCACACTATACCCTGGCTGATCCTTCTCCTGCTGAAAGCAAGGGCTGAGCTCGCATTGCAGAGCCGGTGGGGTACATTTGGGCTGTAGCCTGGGCAGGGAGGGAGAAGTTTGCAGTCATAGAAAATCAACAAAGTACATGCTAGGGTGCTAAAAGCCACCCAGCATTTCCTTCACCGCGCTTTTCTGGTGTCATTTTAAACAGATGTAACACCCTCTGCTGCTCTTTTTTCTCCCTATTTAGGTCCTTCTGATCATAAGTGGAAACCTGAGTTTCCTCAACTGGCTGACCATCGTGCCCAGCATTGCCTGCTTTGATGACAGAAGCCTGGGGTTCCTCTTCAGCTCCAGACGAGGAGGGGTGAAGGAACGGGTGGCACAGATGGAGCTCAAAGAGGCAACAGGGGAGCAGCTTCCTCCACGATGCAGTAAGTTATTCCAAGACCATGGGAAAAATCTACACAGGGGTGTGTGTCACAGTGGCCCTGTGATCCATCTGTCTTCCTTCCCTCCATGCCCAGAGGTGCTTCTCTAGTTAAATGAATGTACATAAGGCTAGTCTTCCAGAAAGAAATTAATTTACTGTTGGTCAAGTGTGGGTCCAACAGGTCTTTAGCTAATTGAGAGGTCCCTGTTCAGTGTCCTTCTTGGAGAACGTGAGAGGAGAAGATGCTCAAGGCCACCAGTAGAGAATGATTTCCCCAAAGTAAGGAGAGGTGAACTCATGTTCACACCATGAATATGGAAAAGCAAATTTAAGGGGATTTGTAAGTGAACAAAAGGGATCAACGTGATGATGTCTCCTTCTGAAGGGAGTTTTCAAGCAGCCCCATTGCAGAAGATCCTCTTCACAGGCAAGGCTGCTATGTTTTTCCCAGGGCTGCACAGCAGATGTGGAGTTGTGTTTGTAGCATTTTCACAAACCGCATATAAGCAACAAATTGCCTGTGATATCAACAGCAATCACAGATGCTCATTTTAAAATATACTAAACATCTGTCAGAAGAATGAAAAATGTCAACAAGATACAGTGTCTGTCTCTTGTCCTCTCTCATCCACCAAGAAACAGCCTATTCTCCAGCAGCTTTGGTTCCAGAAAGACTGATGAATGCACTTTCTGCGTCTTCCATCTTCCATATTGTGCTGGAAGAAAATCTTTAGATCTAAATCTTTGCTTTAGAGGCTGTAAGAGTCAACTGTGGGTTTTGTGTATGGTCCCTGACAATGCTCAAGTTTCACCTTGCTTTCTGGAGAAGAAGCCAAAGGGTCTCTCTCTGTTGTGGCATTTGGTAAGTCACTGTGAGAGGGAGGTAGATTCCATTTTTGAGGAGCTTGCTCCTTTTTTTGTGAAGTTTCTCAGAAAACCTTATTGAGCTGGGGTGCCCAAGCAAGAACAGCTATCCATACTAACCATGACTCTGGATTGTAGATGTGTCCCTATTTGGGGCTTTCAAAAAGGTGTAATCTGTGAGTAAATGGTAGAGTATCTGTAATATTCTGAGTGAATTTGGATTTCTACTTAATTTTTGTACTAACAAAGCAGAGACTGTTGGGCTGGTGCTGATGGGCTATGTGGCAAGAGGCTTACCTCATCCCTTGGTCACTGGAGTGGATGACAGGAGGGTACCCAACCATGCCACTCATTCATGACCCTATTTTACAAGGCCCTGGCCACAGGTGTAATTGCTGCTGAGACTTCAAATTTCCATCACTGGCACTCAAATCCTGCCTGCTTGATCCAGATCCCCTTGGCTTGTGTCCCATGCTCCTTCTCCAAGTCTTGCTCCATTCCTGCTGTGTTGTTTGTGTATTAAACCCTTTTTCTCTATGACTGAGTATCTGTGACCCCAAGGGCATGATGACAGTCATCACCTGCTGAAAGACAAGCATGGCCTTGAAGTGTGACCTGAGGAGCTGCTGGGTAGTCCAGGTGGTGGAGTGCTCTGTCACTCTACCTACTCTTTAGTTACAAGCTAGAAAAATGTGACAAAAAGAGACACAAAAAATTCGTGGTGGATTCATACTGCTCTTGCAGCAGCAGAGGGGACAAGAGGAGGCATCACAGTAAGCTCCTTCTCAAATTAAAATTTCTCCAGAAATGTTCTCAGACTAAACAATTATTAATAGCTTCTGCAAGAGGTTCAAATAAACATCCCTCTCCTGCAGAGATAAGGGGAAAGCTACATGTGATTGCTTTGAATCTGATCCTTTGGCTGCTAATGTTAAACAAATTTAAAACAGCCATGAGGGTAGGAACCCCTTGGAGGTCAGGTCTGCTTATTTGTCTGATTGCAGTAGGTGTCTCCTTAGACCAAAATCCAGCACAGCCCTGGGCTGCTCCAGCAGACCCAGTACCAAAGGGCTGGTGAAGGAACACATGTCTCATACACAAACAACAAGCAGAAGAGATTTGAAAAGGAAAATGAGGTTTGAGTGGAACAAGTGAGCAATAGGAGGGGGAAATGCAAGAATTGAACTTGGTGATGAGAGCCTGGAGTAAGGCAGGAGCAAGGGAAAGCTGGAGACACTCCACACAGGGCTTACAGCCCAGAAGGGCAATTTTGAGCAAGGTGCAAGTGCCAGCTGTGTTTTTTCCCCCCTGTATTAAAGCAATGATTAATCTTACATTTTAGACATTTTTCTCTTTAGCCCTTTCTCAGACTGTTTAGAGAAAGGCAGATCCCTGGAGCGATAGCGCCGGGCCCTCAGCAAGGTCAGGTTGATTGTGGTGGAGCATTTGTCAGCTCCAGCCTGGGAGCAGCTGTGAGCACCCAGACAGGGTCCCAGCTGCTGGAGGAGGGGGTGGTGCTGTCAGACAGGGGACTGAGGGGAGCAGAACACATCATCAGCCATGAAATCACCTTCTCCTGGTCTGCTTTTGTGTCCCAAACAGGCTGCTACGTGCGCAGAGTGGTGAACATCTCCTTCGGTGTCCTCATTGCTTATCTCAGCATCCCAGTGGTCCTAAACCTGCTCAACTCCAGACAAGTCATGAACACCTCGTTCAACCCACTCAGGATAGTGAACACCTACGGAGCTTTTGGGAGGTACATGCATTTTCATGGAATATCCTATAGAATCATAGAATTGTGTTGAGTTGGAAGGGACCTTCAAAGTCCATTTAATCCAATCCCCTGCAGTAAGCAGGGACATCTTAACCTAGATCAGGTTCCTCAGAGCCTCATCAAGCCTGGCCTTGGATGTCTTCAAGGATGGTGCCTCCACCACCACTCGGGGCAAACTGTTCCAGTGTCTCACCACCCACATGGGGAAGAACTTCTTCCTAATGTCTAACCTAAACCTCCTCTGCTCTCATTTAAACCCACTGAAGAGAGTGTGGAGCTATCAGGAATGCTCCATATGGAGCTTATGAAGAACAGAGGCAAACTGGGTGAGTGTGGTTGTGCCTGCAAAACATCCCCATGTTTATTAAGTTAGTCTAATTCTTGTCTTTGAGCAAGTCTTCAGGGGTGGAGCCTCCACTACCTCTCTGGGCAACTTGGGTTAGTGTCTCAACACCCTTGTAGCTCTGCTTCCTTCTCCAGCATAGTCCAGTAGCCAGCCTGTGTGCCATAAACCTCAAGCAAAATCTAGAAATCCTTCCAGTACCCCACAGAATTGGAATATCTGTTTATAAGAGAGGAAAAAAGGAGCAGCATTGGTCTTTTTCCCACTGAATTATAATTTATGGAATATCTGTTTATGAGAGAGTAGGGGGAAAGGAGCACGTTTCCCACTGAATTAGGATTTATTTTCTTTGAGCCACTTTTAGTCGGCTCATTATATTCATGTAGCAAATGTAATAGCAGGATGAAAATATTCACAAGAGAGTTCATCCAGTGGATAGTCTTCACCATCACCAGCCCCCCTATATTTAGGGTGAACTTCTCTTCCACTACACTCATTTTTTCTCCTTCATATAAATCTTCACACAAGCTGTTGGGTAGTAGATTGAAGGCCAACAAAAGGAAGTGCTTTTTCCAGTGAGTGATTTGGGGAATTCATTTCTACAGGAAACTGGGGAGACAAAAATATCAATGGCCTCAAAAAAGAACATGACAGATTATGAGGACAGGCCCAACAGTGTCTGGCTGCTGCTTCAGCTCAGGAAATCCTACCTATGGCTTCATGGTGGGACTGGACAAGGGAAGCACTTCCAGTCGTATTTGTAGTTGGACTGTTCTTGAAGTATCTTGAGTTTTCTGGGGACAGGTCACCAGGCTTAGGTGGGCCACTGTTGGGCTCATTGAGAGTATTCTTAGATGCTGGTCCTCCCAGCCTCTTATAGCTGAGAATATGATGAAAAACATGGCTTTGTAAGAACAGCTTTTCCCAAGGGCATCAACAGGACCAGTCTTCTCTGCATGGTGTTCGGCCACCAGCTTGTCATGGTAGCCATGAGGTATTCCCTGAGGTCTAAGCTGAGCAGTGAGATGGGCAGCTCTTGGGTTAGCTTTTGGGCTCTGGATAAAGTCCTACAGGAGATACCAACAACGATTAAATAGATTTTATATAAAGCAAGAGTGCTGGCTGACAGGAAGGGGAGGAGCAGGTCTCACAGTAAGCATTGGAGATGCAAAAGACACCTGAAGTGCATCAAATTAATACAGTGTTTTTCCCTATTTTTTTCAAATAGCAAAAATAACAAATAGAAAAAGACATAATTAAAAATATCAGTGCTAGTTTTGGAAAATGCTGAAGTTTCTCCATTTTTTGAGAGAGAGAGGGGAGACATAACCCCTGAATCTCTTTGAAGGCTGGAGTGGTGAAGCTACGGGAGATTGTTTTCATTGGGTTGTTGTTCTTTTTCTTCTTCAGTCTATGGTTTCTGTTTCAACAGTTACCAGAACCTAAAGAGCATGTGATGAAATGCTGCTGTAATATGTTTGTAATTCCAGCCTATGTAAACCAATAAAAAGAGGATTGCAGCCTATAATGAATATACGATTATGTGAAACTTGACATATTTTGAATCACACAGTAGGAACATACTTTTATTAGTAATTTGGTGTCCCTGATTTACAGCGTGTTTCTAACCATTGGGCAGCTGGCCATGACTCATAACTCAGCCCAGCCTATAATATGGAACTTGGCTGGAGAATCCAGAAATCTATTAAATGTAGGTAACAATTATAAGCAGCATTCCTTGGGTTGTAAGCATCTCTCACTGGAAGCCATTGGGGGAGAAGGTGGAGGCTGTTTCCAAACTTTCGGTTTCTTGAGTTGGAGGAGGAGGGATCAAAGCAGTAAAAAATGAAGAGAGTGTTGGGAGCTGGGCAGCTTTGGTAGGCAGAGTTATGCTGCTGTGTGTTCTTTATGGGGAACAACTCTCCAGTGTAGGCAAGGTCATTGAGAACTTGATGGTGGTGTTTTCATATGGACTTTCTGTGGCCTGGAGACTTTGCCATCCCTGCTGCTCTGCTACCTCGCTGTGCACAGAGTCCAGCCAAGCAGCAAAGGGAATATGTGTGACCTGCCATAAGACTGGGGTGCTTTTTAATCAAGTTTCTATGGATCAGCTGGCTGTAGGGGGTTGCTTTTTGTTTTTGTTTTCTGCTTTTCTTGGCTTGCTTTGCATTGGCTCACACATTGCCTCCTCTTCTTGCTGAGTAATAGCTCCATGAGACCCATCTTCCAGCTGGGACAGTGAAATGTTTGGGCATATAGAGACAGCTGTTAATAGTGCCTCAGGAGTTGCTCCACATGGGGCCAACCACCTCCCTAAGGCTCAGGCAGCTGTAACCAGTGAACCTGGGCTCATTGTGAGCACGTCCTGCCCTTTCCCATGGCCAGTCTGCTTTGTTGGTCCTGCAGCTGGAGGTGTCAGGGCCAGACCTTCAAAACACAGAAGCAGGATGTCTGTGCTCAATCACCTGTGAAATTTCCCCTGCAGATATTGTTGGTGGCTGTGCCACTGGGCAACCACACGTGCCAGTTACAAGCCTGTAATTTTGCACATGGCACATGTTAGAAACATGGAGATGGAGCTACGTTTTGTGACCAATTATCATGTCCATTTTCTCAAGTCATCAGGAGCTCATTGTCAGAGAGCTCTTGTATCGTGGCTTTTTTCAGACATGGGACAAAGAGAGAAGCTGCTGTATGTTGGAGATGCTTGTGTGGTCTTGGAGACACTCATATTCTCTCAATCTCTTAGACAAGTGTTAGGGTCTGATCTAGAAAGAAGGAAAGAATGATTCAGGCTAGATATAAGAAGGAAATTCTTTACTGTAAGGGTGGTGCAGCACTGGAACAGGTTGCCCAGAGAGGTTGTGGATGTGTTTAAGGCCAGACTGGATGAGGCACTGAGCAACCTGATGTAGTGGGAGGTGTCCTGCCTATGGCTGGGGAATGGAACTAAATGATCTTTAAGGTCCCTTCCAACCCAAACTATTCTATGATTCTATTTCAGTAGTAATCATCTTACTGAGCAGTAGTTCCCTCCTCTATAACTTCAGACGGATAGAGGGGAGCACAAGAAAGCCTGAAAGTTGAAGTTTTGTGTGTACTTTGCTGCTGGGGAGAGAAAAGTCTGCTGGATAGACAGGTTCTTTTCAGCTTCACCCATCACTATGAAACCATTGACTCATGTTGCCATGTTGACTGTCATGGACTCACATTTTACATGACTTGAGACAAAAGCCAGGATTGTGTTGTGTCCCACAGCATTACCAAGGAGAGAACAGAAGTCATTCTGCAGGGCACATCCAGCCTGGATCCCAATGACCCTGCTGCTGTCTGGGAGGAGTTTGACTTCAAATGCAAGCCTGGGGACTTGAAGAGGAGGCCGTGCTTTATCACCCCCTACCACTACCGCCTGGACTGGCTGATGTGGTTTGCTGCCTTCCAGGTACATGCCTTTGGGTGTTCTGAGACTTGGGTGTCCCTTGTCCAGGAAAAACAATTTCTATGAATTTACTATGTGTTGGGGTGAGTGAGGGAATATTCGAAGCTCTGGCTGAGTTAATTACATTTTTTTTTAAAGAAAGTCTGTATTCCTAAAGGATGTCTGCTACTAGTGAAACTCCTGGAAAGTTCATATGAGGCTTTTTAACTGTTTCTTAGCAATAATGAGAGTTAAAGACATTGAGAAAGCCCCTGGACTGCACCTGCACTACAAAAGGGGTGGCAGAGTGAGGCAGAAGCTGCCCCACAGGATGCCCAGGACTCACCAGGGCTGGCAGCATCCCAGCTGCTTGTTGCATTGGCCACCTTGAGCCCATGTCTCTCTTGGGGACACCAGCAGTTGCTTCCACTGCCCACCTGCCTACATATGGAAGTAAGACTCCTCACAATATTTTTCCCAAGTGATACCAGCAAACAGCTGACAGACATAAATTATAGTAGAGGGGAAGAAACTTGAACAATTAATTCTTGCATATGTTTTAGCCTATTCTGCAAAATTTTATTCACATGAACGTGAGGGTTTGGACAAGGTTTTACAGAACTGGGGCTAAGAGCAGTGGCACGAGGCAGACCCATCTTAGATTATCCTGGATTTTTCTCTTTGTTCCTGTATCCTCTCCCCTCTCTCTCCTCTTCCCCTACCCCAAACTTCTCTGCTTCTCTTGCTTTCTTTGTGGTATTTTCATTTAGGCGCCTTTTGGATTCCTCAGCGATGACATAACCATCGCTCTTTGGCTATGGTTTTATATTTACCCCGCTAGTTTTTGTGTGCTGGAATTTCATTTAATCTGCATTAGGTATGCTTATCCCACAGCAAGATGACAGCAAAAGTTAAAACTCAAGCCAGGAGCAGAGCCTGGCATTTCATGAGGGTGCTGAAGGTTGAATGGGAGCTGTTGGTTTAAATCTGAATTTATTCCGGGAGGGCTTCAGCAGAGGAGAAGTCCAACTCTCCCAGTTGAGGGTTGTTTCTGAGGCTGTTTGTCTCCATGGTAGGAATATCTCAAAGGCTTTAAAATACAAGATGATCTCAGGTTTAAAACTGAAAGAGGACAGGGCATGAACATTGATAGAATCATGGAATGGTTTGGGTTAGGGACCTTAAAGATCATCTAGTTCCAACCCCCCTGCCATAGACAGGGACACCTCCTGAGTGCAGGCTGGGCTGAACTTGTGCCATCCTAGGGAAGAGGAGGAGGAGATGGTACAGCCCCTTTGTGTCTTTATAATTAGTGTTTTATTCACAAAAAGATTCCCCCAAGTGTTTGTTTGCCAGGGTGCAAGGGGTTGCACCCTGTGTGTGTGGCTGCCATACTGTTCTCTTCTTGGTAACTCTGTGGAACACCACATGATGCTGATTTTTGTCTCAAATCTTCGTGACAGTCAACATGAGGCAGTGGTCTTGTGGTACAGTTGGATCCTCGTGGATCCAAGCTTTTATTTCTTCTGCTTGCCACACCAGCCGATGAGCCCAGACACAGCAGCAAGCATTTCCAAATCTGGATGCTGGGGAATTTAAATACTTGCTTAAGCATGGAAGTCAATCCCATTTGGAGTGGCTGGATGTTTGTTTTAAATACTCTGAGCTGTCTATTTAGTGACAGCTGTCACCCCTGGGAAAGGTGACTGTCCTGCCATCATCCGCACAGTGCTGCAGCCAAGAGAAGTTGCCCTTGTTGGATTTTTGCTCAGTCATAAGCCACACAATGCTGCATATGGGATGGGAAACCCAAGTCAAAACCCCAGAAGAAATTTGTGAAGCCAGGCAAGTTTTGCAAACCCTGCACAGTAGTTCACAGAGTCCATAAAAGCAAGCTGCTTCAGCTGCTGGATTAGGTTTAATTTGTTTTTAAAAGTTCAGGATTTTTTTCCTACGCTACCACCCACCATCTGCCCCATCACTCCCTGAGCAGGAGGCCATGGGGCTGGTTTTGCACTTCGTTTTGGTGGCCAGGTAAGGAGCTGATATATCCAGCTCTGACAGGCTGCAGAAAAGCCAGGGACTTGGGGGGGAAGATATTTACCATCCCTTTGTGCTGCTCATGACAGGTTCCTCTTTGCACCTCATCACTGCTTGACATATGACGCCTTCCTCTGCTCAGGGCTTCCTGCAGAACTTTCCACCTTGGCTGTAGCTGCAGGATTAGGCTTTGAAGAGCCAAATCATGGGAGAGCTGGGTCCTTGGCACCACTGACACTCACTGATGTGGTGGGGGAGACACCAGGCACAGCCTTGGCGCTGGAACAGGAGGAGCCACGGGGCTGCTCCACCTCTGAATTGCAATTTATTAGTTGACTGCCTCTTAATTACCATTCCAGTAGTGCCATAATTATATGTAATGTAACATGGCATTATTTTCCAGGAAACAATTTTGGGGATGTTAATTTTATTATCTAAATATAATATGCCTTTTCACTTGTTTTCTAAATTCCCTCTTTGTTTTCTATGTCTTGACATCCCGAGGGTGCTGTAGCTCTGAATTGAAGCCCTTCATTTAGTTCTGGCAGGGACAGAGCCTGTCCAGAAACATGTCTGCATTGCTTCTTCCCGTCTGCACAAGGGGAAAAACTCCCACAAACTGCCAGCAGCACACAGAAATCTGAGCAAAACCCTTCTTGGTGGTTTCCCAGCAGTCATCTGGGATTGGATCCCCTTCATTGTCCAGTTGGTTCCTTGGTCACCTGCATTCGAAGTGGGCCAGGCTGTTCTCACCAAAAATGGTGTGTCTCTGGGTTAGGAGCTGATGTTGAGGTGCTTGTTGCTGAGGTTGGTCACTCTGAATGACTTACATCCAAGGCCTGAAGCAACTCAGTGCACATTTTTATGGAGAATCAATTGGAAAGAATGGCACAATGTGCTTGTTCACTTTGCAGATGTCACCAAGCTGTGGGCACAGCAGAGAACTGGTCCAAAAGCCCAGTGATCTTACTGGTTTTGGTCCAAGCAGATCACAGAATATCAGGGATTGGAAAGGACCTCAGGAGATCATCTAGTCCAATCCCCCTGATGGAGCAGGAACACCCAGATGGGGGAGGCATCCATGGTGCTGCTTATGGACAGGAACCCATCACCTGCAATGGGATGGGAAGGAGCAGAGCATCATGTGCCAGGCAAGCCTCTTGGGCTCATGAGATGAGCAGACTTAGCACTGTGAAAAGGCAAGCAGTGATGGGTGAGCAAGCATTCAATATGCATTGTCACCCTCCCACCAGACTCAGCTGAGCACCCAGCTCAGGAAGGATGCAGGTGACTGGGAAAGATGCAGAAGAGGGACCTGCAGGAAGAGCAAAGGTGCAAGAAGCCTTCTCCCATGACAGCAGAGGGAACAAATCTACATGGGTGTCCAGATGTCAAAACAGGTTTGGAATAGGTGAAAACCTACTGGAGAGGGGAAAGCAGCCATCTGTTTTCTGTGTCCCTGTGGAGAAGGGAGGAAATAATGGATGAAATGGCAGAATATGATTTAATCTCAAGAAAATTCAGGTTAAGCATTAGGAAGAACTTTCACCCCTTGACACTTTATTGTGTTAGTGCAGAGACATCCTGTTTTTGCAGGGGCTGGAGACAAATTGTTAAAACTTTGTCTGTCATCCAGCTACTGATGGCAACGCTCCCACAATGATTTGATTTCTTTATGGTGGGCATTTATAGAAGGAACCCAGCCATCACAAGCCAGAACTGAGCTATACTGTGCTGCTGGGACAAAAAGTGTTACAGGCAGATTTTTGGCAGGCTGGAGGTGGATTCAGCATCGTTAATAAATAGAAACCAGAAAACAAAATGCTGTTCATAGTTTTGGGGCTTCAAGTTGGTCAATTTTCCTGGTAGCGGGATGTCTTGGACTTTACAAAAGCCAGTTGTTTATCCTACCAAAGATTTGTTCTTCCCCAGCGGGCAGCAGTGGAAAGGCTCCAGCTCTCTGAATAAAGACAAATCAAAGGGGAATCTTTTCCCCTCCTTACTATAGCATGAAGATTATTTATTCTGTTTGGAGACTGCCTTTGGCCAGTGTGAGGGCATGCTCTTGGTGCTTACCAAATAATAACTACTCAAAAAAACAGCAAAGCTAATGCCATCTTTCTATTGGTTGTTTAAAACACTGTGTACTGTTGTGTTGTACCTTGAAGATGCTCCCAAAATCTCTGAATGTTCAGGATTGGCACAGAAAGCACTGGAACTGGTAGCTCGTGTTGCTCTGTCCTCCAGGGCTCTCTACACCATCAGTTGACCCACTGCAGGACAACATTTGCAATTTGCTGAGAGGCAAGATGTATTTTTCCAGATTTGATGTGCAAGTTTATACATAAACTTCAGCTGCCTTCCTAAGAGAGAGGGGAGAAACTTCAGCAACAGGGTTGATGCTCTGAAGATCTCCCTTGGGTGGTAACAAGGAGTCGGGATGGAGACTTCACATTATTGCTCACGAAATGCATCAAGAGGAGTGTGACCAGCAGGTCCAGAGAGGTGATTTTGCCCCTCTACTCGGCACTGGTGAGACCACACCTGGAGTATTGTGTCCAGTTCTGGAGCCCTCAACACAGGAAGGACATTGAGCTGTTGGAGTGGGTCCAGAGAAGGGCCATGAAGATGGTCAAAGGACTGGAGCAACTGCCCTATTAAGACAGGCTGAGGGAATTGGGGTTGTTCAGCCTGGAGAAGAGAAGGCTCAGAGGGGACCTCATAGTAACTGATCAGTACCTGAGGGGGTCCTACAGAAAGGCAGGGGAAGGAATTTTTAACATGGGAGGACTAGAAACAATGGATGTAAATTGGAGGGGGGTAGATTTTGACTTGACATAAGAAAGAAATTCTTTACAGTGAGGGTGGTGAAGCACGGGAACAGGTTGCTCAGAGAGGTTGTGGATGCCCCCTCTCTGGAGGTGTTCAAGACCAGGCTGGACAAGGCACTGAGCAGCCTGATGTAGTGGGAGGTGTCCCTGCCTATGGCAGGGGGGTTGAAACTCAATGATCTTTAAGGTCCCTTCCAACCCAAACTATTCTATGATTCTATGAAGTGGAAGAGCTGCAAAAATGTAACCCTATTTATAGAGAAAGCAGGTTAATATTTCTGTGAAATGTTTTCTTCAAGCCCCTGTTATCTCAGTCTTCCAGCCAGAAGGTGCTTACAGGAAAAAGCTGCGTGGCAGCAGAATGGAGGAGGAGGTGTGTGTAACGTAATAAAACCTAAGCCTCATGCGCAATGCACCCAGCACAGCCTTTTACATTTCCTTTCTTCCCCCTTCTAAAAATACAGGCCTCAATTCACTTCCATTTTCCATTCCAGCATTCATATGTTTTGGTCCACGTTCAGCATGTAAAGAACTTTATTTTTCTCCTTTTAGTGGTGATGGCTTGTCTCCCTGTGAGTATGAATAATCTCAAACCCCCAGGCTACATTTAGACAAACTGCAGGCTGGATCATGGGCAGCCTCACCTCTGGTAGCAATATTGTGATGGAAGTGCCTAAAAAAACCCCAAATAAGACTGATAGGCTGTCGTGCTGTGGGGTGTATAAATGCAGAGTGAGACCTTGTCCATGCAGGGAGTGATTATTGCCTACAGCAGCTATTGTCTCTCCCTGTCTAGACTCTGTTCTGGGACAAAGTGACTTTTCTTTGCCAAATACAGAGGTGATATGGGAGCTGTGCCAGGTGCATGGTTTCCCTGTACAGGCAAGATCTAAGAGCTGCTTCCCCAAGTCTTGCTCTGCTTTTTATTCCTCAGCCTGGACCTGCCACACTTTGCACTGCACCCTTCTCCTCTGGGGACCTGCTGCTTTCCCGGGTGAGATGAGGGATGGCTTTTAGTGAGGCTTGAGAAACTGCCCCTGCTGAAATACTACACGCTGTGTCTGACCTGCAGAGAAACCTTTGGGAAACTAACAGAAAGAAGGGGATGTGGTTATTGGGGATAATGGGAAGTGATGCAACCTGCTGTAGCCTTTGACCTTTCTTGGTTGAGCTGCTTGAGTAGCAGGACAGTAGCAAATGGTGGGGAGCTGGAATATTATTAAAAAAAAAAAAAAGCAAAAGGCTGTGTGAGTTATATGCACTTTTCTGTGCAAGATGGATTTCTTCTCCAGCTGATAGCTCCAGTTCTTTAAACAGCAACAGTTGGAAGGCACTGGGCTACAGAAGTGTAAACACCCATGTGAATATTGGGTGAAAACCTTGAGGGTTTGGAGTTATTGCTTTACATCCCCAAAGAGGGTAGGCTGTGACGTGAGAAATGCCCCTTATGACACAGCATGGGAAATGTAAACCCTCCCCAACCCCTCTGTCATCCACCCTCACACACCGACGCCGATGTGAAACCGTGCAGGGCTCCCAACCATGTGAAATAATGATGCTGGGCTCCCCTGCCAAGTTTCCAGCTGTTTCCACATGTGCATCTCATACTTACCTCCTCCCGCCTGCCTGTGCCAGGACTGAGATTCAATAAAATGCCACACTAATCCCCAGTCCTTTTTCATTAAATGACCAATTAAAGCTAGAGGAAAAGGCTTCTTATTATTATTATTTCAGTTGGGAACATGTTCCCTGTAGCGCCGGGTGGTTTTTAGATGTATTTTTTGGGATGATGGGATTCTCTTCTGCTTTATCTCTGCAGAGTTTTCATCGTTACTGCGTCTGCTTTGCTCCCAGCTCCTTGCTGGTGCCTGACTTAGCTCAGCAAGATGGGGTTTGTAATTCTGTAAAGTTTTTAAATACTTCTGTAAACAAGTTAATGCAGTCAAGGTGAGAACACTGTGTTTATAAAGCATAGGAGAGTTTAAACATTTGAAAAGCAGTCTCAGGGTCGTGCTTACCCAATGTGTGGTGGTACCTGAGGTGCACAGTGATGCTCAAGTCCTCTTGCTGGGGAGAAGAAGTGAACCTTCATCCCAACACAGCAAAACTGGCACAGAGAGCCAGGAGGGAAGTAGCCACCTGAGGGATGCAGCACAAGGCTGAAGCTTGTCAGGAAGTGTAAGTTCATGGGGTCTTAATACATAGCCACAGCTCCTCCTTGTTAGTCCACTGTGTTGTACCTAAAACAAGATCTTTAAAGATCTTGAGTTGTAGCACTAGCTATAAGGACAGGCTTGCTAGAGAGCTGTGCTTGTTTGGATGTTGATTCAGAATCCTTTACCTGTGCCCAAGCAGCCTTTCACATGCATTT
This sequence comes from Turnix velox, assembly GCA_013400935.1. Lineage (NCBI taxonomy): Eukaryota > Metazoa > Chordata > Aves > Charadriiformes > Turnicidae > Turnix > Turnix velox. The sequence goes on along the minus strand of VZTY01023293.1, from coordinate 257,465 downwards.
GAGTGTGGTGGTAATGGAGTTTATTGTGTGTTTAGGTTCTTTAGTTGCTTTCTGTGCTAAAGCAAGAAGAAAACTCTCAAAGATAAAGGAAGGAGAGATGTCCACATCCAGTGTGGGTGGCACCTCCCCTGGGAAGCTCTGTTCAGTTTTGGATAGTGAGCTGTGGAGCCTGTGGCAAATTCTGGCTCTAGCCAGTAGCTTGTAGTCGCCAGATGTGTTGCTCAGTGTGTCCTCAGTTATCCCAGCTTGGGTAGAGAGGTTACCCCTGCTTGGGTATGGCCAGGGCTCTGTGTGGCACAAGGTGAGCTGCAGCCCCACCTTTTGGAGAGCAGAGAGTCTTGGTCCATCCCTGTGTCATGATAGAGGCACGGGGAGGCAGAGCAGCCTGGGGACCTGCTGGTCCAGGGACAGAGTACTGTCACCTTCCCACCCTGTGGTGTGATGCTTTCCTGGACACAGCCCAGATGTCCTGGACTATTTTTTTTTCCCCGTCCCTTTGCCACCGTATCACTTTACAGAGTAATGAGTTAAACAGCGTGGTCGTTAGCACAGCTCAGCTCCTACGTGCTCCCAGCGATATCTAAGCCTTGGTGCTGGGAGAGGGGGAGAGTGGGGAGTGTGAGGGGCTGCAGCGGGTGGAAATTTCTCACCACAGACCTTGCTGGGGCCAGACATGTTGTAAATTTTACAAGAAAAACACTTTACAGACCAGAAGTCCACCTCTCATGCACACGGAGCTGCTAATTAACAATTTGGAGACCATGTGAGCCAGGGAGCTGATTCCACCATGACTGATCCTCATGGTTTTGAATCAGGCTCTGAAAATTTGGAGTTCTCCATAAAGCTCTGGCTACAGGAATCTGGTGATTTCTGTTTCTCTTCTTCCCCAGCTTCTCCCCAGTTCACACATGTATCTAAGGAGCCCTCATACCTTCCAGACCCTCATAGAAATTCTGCTTAAAACCATATAAATTACTTCAAAAAGGGTTCACATGGATCTAAGGAGCCCTCATATCTTCCAGACCGTTGTGAAATAGTTCTTAAAATCATAGAAATTACTTCAAAAAGGGATGTCCAAGGAGCTGAAGGATGCTGAAGGTCTGATATGTTCTAATTGTTTCTGTTTGTTGTCTTGTGATGCTTGAGCTTCCAACCCCAGGGCTCACCACAGCTCCCCTCCCAGACCACTCCATTGGGGCCACAGGGGTCTTGGTCCTGCAGGGGCTGATGTTGTCCTGGCACACCCTGGGGTATTGGTGGAGAGAGGGATGTGCCAACAGTTAAAAAGGGGGTTTTGGGGAGGGCAGAACATGGCATGAGGCTCTGTCACCACCCATGTTGGTGGTGCATCCAGGGCAGCAGATATGAGCTGCACCATGAGGCAGGACAGATGCAGGCAGATCAGGAAAATAATTTTTTTTAAGAAGTTGTTGTCTTAAATAACTGTGATTTTGCTCTCAATTGTGATGAGCAGGAGTCAGCAGCCCTGCAAGGTAGACCTGAGGTTTGATGGGCCTTCCCACCAGTGTTTGGTGGTGTTTTCCACCTCCTTTCTCTCTTCTGTTTCCCTTAGCAACGGAAATAACAAACTTTAGCGTTAGAAAAGATTGGAAGAGTAACTTTGCCTTGATGTTGTGCATTAGCCACAGCCCTGCAGGTACAGCTGCTGGGTTTCGCTTTCCCACAGTGTCCCCTACTGCTTGCATTAAAAAATCCATTTAGGAACGCGTTTAAAAAGGAGGGGGGAAAAAAATCCTAATGGTAGTATAAAGTTAGTCACCAGAAGGGGAAATGGGTATTTTTTATGGAGCTTCAGCAAGAATCCCTGCGAAGAGCATGAGATGCCTGGTTTCCTGGAGGGAGGCAAATGCAGAGTCAAGTTCTGCCACAGCAGTTTGGGCTGTGGCTCCCCAGAGCTGTTCTGCTCCCTCTCAATGGCAGCAAGGTTGAGGGGATGGCACAGACAGGGGATGTAAACAGGACAGATTAAAGGAAAGGAAATAAAGAGGATGCCAGAGAAAGGAATCAGGAATAAACCATTCACTTTCTACTGTTTTCTTTCTGATAACACAAACAAGGGATAGCAGCCTATTCTAAAACAATGGATGGGTCCTTGTTTCAAAGTGTGCTGTTAGTGTTCCTCTGTGGAACTTGCTGCTGAAAGAAATTATTAAACTCAAGTGTTCTGGGGGTCAGAATAGGCAAGAACACCCCCAGCTGTGGCAGATGCTTGTACAGTCATAAAGAGATTTGTGATGCAGGGTGTAGGAGGAGCCACACCGATGGGGAGAACAGGGGGTGGTGGATACTTTGTACCCAGGGAATTGTTGCCTATGTGTTAGCAATGCTGTGGGTTTTCTTGCTTGCACCAGTTGGTTGCTTCTCCCTGGCACGTGGACAAAGCCATGGGCTTGATGGGGCTGCAGGGTCAGCAGATGCCCTCAGGCATCAGGCCTTGAGCAGAGGTCACTGTCCCAACTTGGTGAAGGTGGAGATGCATCTCTGACCATCATCTCATCTCTGATCATCACCTAAGCTGTGGCTGCAGGCTTTGGGCATGCTCTTCACCCAGCTTAGCTGTGATGGGAACACCTTTGTGGATGCTCTAGATGGAGGATGTTGCTTTGCAATTGAGTGCATGAAACCATCCCAACCCAGCAAAGAGACAGCCCATTAAATTTTTGTGACTTGTGCACCCTCAGTTGTGTCCATACCCTCAGGAGTTCTATCCACATGAGCCAAACTCAGCAAAGCTCTCCCTGTGTCTTAATCTGGACTTCAAGGTGCTGAATCCCATGGGATCTGTGCCTTGCAATGGGAAATCCATTGGTTGCTCTCCAGATCAGTTGTAATCCCTCCCCACAGATCCCACAGGATTCCTTAATGCTATTCACACTACTTGGCAGGTCCATCAGCCTCTAACATTTGTATTTCTTATTCTTTCCCCAAGACCTACGAGCAGAACGAATGGATAATCCACTTGGCTGGGAAGCTGCTGGCCCAAGAAGAGGGCACCTTGTCCTTGATGGCAACGAACCCATTTGCAGGCAGAGAACCCCCAAGGTAAGCTTTGACTTTTGCTAAGAAATCTGGAAGTACCCAGACTTCCTGTTGTTCCTGTCTTGCACATGTGTTTCTGTGGATGGTTGGAGGGTTTTTATTGGATGGTACCCAGGTAATCTTTAAATAAAGTGGGTTTAACATGAGGGCACCATGAAGAGCTGGTACTCTCAGCATAATTAGGTCATCATTTGTGAAGCATACGTTTGAATTGATCATCCTTGTCCTCTGGGGCATGGAATGCATTGCTGGTGGGGACACAAGAACCCTTTAGTTGAACCCCTGCCCAGGTGGGTCTGTGAAGGGCTTGGTGTTGCTTCTCTTGGACAAAAATGAAGAGGGATGAAGTGGTTTCCTGCCTGTCAGCCTTGCCGTGATCATTTTGTGGCCTCAGATCAAACCCACCATTGTTACTGGCCCATTGAGGTATTTCAAAGACAAAACAGTCCTGCAAAACCCCATTGTTTCTGTGGACACTTGTCTTGGAAGTGTTTGCATTTTCAATGAAGAGACAAAGCAAACATCAGCAAGTGAAAGGCACAGATGAAAACCCCAAGGTTTTCTACAAAAGGATACTTTTTGGAAAAGTGTCTGTTTTGTTGATGAAGTTATTTTTAGCTGAGAAAATATTTTAAGGGAATTTTGGATCAACTCGAGTAATTGTACGTTCTTGCTAATATTTTCCATTTGAGGCTCTTCAAGATGCACTGCAAACAAGGCTGAAGGTTCAGGGCACCATGTGAAACAAACTTCCTCCTGAACCCTGCTGATGTTTTTCAGCTTCAGTGCAGTGCATCCCTCAGGTCTTCTGAGGAGAGACTCCTTTTCCAGCCAAGGCAATAACAGCTTCCACCTTGAACCAAAACACCTCTGAGATGATTTACACATCCTAGGATGATATAAGTGAATCAACCAAAGATGGTTTGTACTCTGAGGTGACCATGTGTCTGTACATAGTCTGCAGAGCAAAGCATAGCTTTGTGTGGGTTTCCCACCATTATATTTGATTATTTCTAGTAATTACATTTCTGGGGCTCCCCAGGCATCCAGCTCTGTCATAGTGCCCAGGCACCTTATGGCAGCATCAGCATAGGTTGATGGGAACATACTCCCCTCCAGTTACAGGAGGAAAAATCATTGTAAGAACAGTTATTTTGGGGGGTTTTCCCACATTTGCATTTCAGAACTGGTTTTCCCATCAATGAGACATTACAGAATGATCCACCATCATCCTACCTATGGCAGGGGGGTTGGAACTAGATGATCTTTAAGGAACCCTCCAACCCAAACTATTCTATGATTCTATGATGTTGGGGCATCATTTGCAAGGTCAAGCTGCAAGAGCAACCAGAGAAGAAGTGTTGTGTTGGCTCATCTCAGGTGGATCTGTCTCCTGCCCCCAAGGCCTGGTGCTGTCAGTTCACTGAGGGGTGTTCATTGCAGGGCATTCCTTTAAAGAAAATTAAAAAATAGAAGAAAGAAAATCGGTCCTGAGTGCTGGCTGATCCTGGGGGGTTTTAGCAGAACCTGGGACCTTTAGACTGCAAGTCACCAGTTTGAATTAGATGTCCCCTGGTGCTGTCAGCCAGAAGCCATGACCATCTGGTGGCTGCTGGCAATAAACGGCTCTCATGGCTCACAGAGTGACAGAAGCATTTGATAATCCCAGAGCTGTTTATTACCACGTGTGTCCCAGTACCATAAACTTTGCTACTGGTACTCACCACGTCTAAGGCTGAAAACAGGACACAGTAACAGATTTTTTAAAAAATCAAGTTAAAAGAATCGTAGAATCATAGAAGGATTTGGGTTGGAAGGGACTTTAAAGATCATCTAGTTCCAACCCTCCTGCCACGGGCAGGGTCACCTCCAATATAATATATCCCATCTTGCCCTCTGAGATTTGCTGTAGACAGGCTGCATGTCTGCTGTGGTTTCTGCTGGTAAGAAAGTCTAAAATAAAGTAGTTGAACACAAAAACTCATTTTAAAATAGAAATAGTTGAGATGTGACTGTGGTCATGGATTACTATGCTTCTCTGGGCAACCTGTTCCAGTGTCTCACCACCCTCACAGGAAAGAACTTCTTTCTTAGATCCAGCCTAAGTCTCCCCCTTCCAGTTTGCATCCATTACTCCTAGTCCTGCTATCTGCACCCTTTTACAAAGTCCTACCCCGGCCTTTCTGTAGCCCCCTTCAGGTATTGATAAGCTACTATGAGGTCCCCCTTGAGCCTGCTCTTCTCCAGGCTGAGCAACTGCAACTCCTTCAGCCTGACCTTGTAAGGGAGGTGCTCCAGCCCCCTGATCATCTTCATGGCCTTCCAACAGCTCAATGTCTTTCTTATGTTGAGGATTCCAGAACTCCAGGACACAGTAACTCCAGTTGGGTCCCCACCAGAGGCAAGTAGAGGGGCAAAATTCCCTCCCTTGACCTGCTGGCCACAGTTCCCTTGATACAGCCCAGGACTGGGTTGGCTTCTGGGCTGCAAGCACACACTGCTAGCTCATGTTGAATTTCTCATCCACTGACACCCCTAAATCCTTCTCTTCAGGACTGCACTCAACCACTCTTCACCTATCTGTGCTTGGGGTTGCCCTCACCCAGGTGTAGAGCCTTGCACTTGGTCAGGAATTTAAAGCAAAACCAAAAGCAAATCTGTTTCTTCCTTAGTTTTTACAGGATAACAATGGCAGAGAGTGCAGAGGAATACAAGCAGCTCCAGTGAATAATTCCCCAGCAGCCTAGATGCTGTGTTAAGCACTTGGTGCCGTAGATCTCGTTGAACAGGGACTTAATTCATGGGTTACTTTGGTTTACCCAAAGCACAGACTCTGTTTTCACTCTTTAGCAGGTAGTTTATAGTAGGAAAAGATCAGTATCCAGCACTGGTTTTATGTGTCAGCTGCCTTTGTTCTGGCATTAGCTTTGCTTTCAAATTTTTTCATGGCTCTGGTGTAATTTTGGGTGGCATAAAATAAAAATAACAATTTTTAAATGCTCGGTTTGGCTCAGACCAAAATCCCAACACCCTGTTTCACTCTGGATCCTAAGCTGAGGGTCATGTTTTGGGTTTTGGCAAGCCAAATCCCAACACCAGGGATGTTGGCGCCATGCAGATTTTCACACAGGTGAGAATGGGAGGGATGGGGACATGGGTGGGTGCTCACCCTGCCTGTGCTGGGGCAATGGGGACAGGGTCACATCCTGCCCTGGGCTCTCACATCTGTCATCCATTCCTCTTACTATTCCCATTATATTGTTTATTGCTGTTTTTCTGTCAGCTCTTTGCTTGTAAGGAAACTGAAGTGATTATTGTTTGCAAGTGCATGGAGAGACAGAAGAAGGGGCAGTGGTTTTAAACTAAAGCAGAGCAGGTTTAAATGAGACATTAGGAAGAAGTTCTTCACCATGAGGGTGAGGAGACACTGGCACGGGTTGCCCAGAAAGATGGTGAAGGACCCATCACTGGAGTCATTCAAAGCCAGGTTTGCTGAGGCTCTGAGCAACCTGATGCAGTGCAGGATCTCCCTGCTCACTGTGGGGATCTGGGCTAGATGACTTTGAAAGTCCTGGCAAAGTCATGGAGCAGATCCTCCTAAAAGGGATGCAAAAACTCATGGAGGGTGACACAGAGGTGATTGGAGGCAACCAACATGGCTTCACCAGGGGCAAATCATGCCTGACCAATTTGGTGGCCTTCTATGATGGAGTAACATCATCGGTGGACAAAGGAAGGGCAACTGACATCATCTACCTGGACTTGGGCAAGGCATTAGACACTGTCCCGCATGACATCCTGGTCACCAAACTGGAAAAGAATGGGTTTGATGGATGGACCACTCACTGGATAAGGAGCTGGTTGAATGGT
>VZTY01023293.1:222106-246773 GCA_013400935.1 Turnix velox | reverse complement strand
AATTATAGTAGCACTTTATCAGGTTAGCTCCAACATGGAGCTGAAGACCTGGATTTGTAGTGGGGATATTATTTATGGAGGCAGCTCTTCCCATTTGATGCTACTTGTAGAGTCATAGAATGGTTTGGGTTGGAAGGGACCTTAATGATCATCTAGTTCCAACCTCCCTGCCATGGGCAGGGACACTTCCAATTAGACTTTTGGTATTTTTTTAAAAATTTATTGCCCATTTATTTCTCAGTTTTGTCACAGCTGCTGCAGAATTAGGATGGGGCATAAAAACTAGGGAAAAATAAGGTGAATCATATGTGTTGAGTTGGAAAGGACCTTCAAAATCATCTAGTCCAACCCCCTTGCAGTGACCAGGGACATCCTGAACTAGATCAGGTTGCTCTGAGCCTCATTAAGCCTGGCCTTGAATGTCTCCAGGGATGAGGACTCCACCACCTCTGGACTGAACCCTGTCACTAAGTCACTATGAACCCTAGCAGAAGGAGTAGGTGGAGACTTGTGGAGATGCTCAGCCCAACCCATGGCAAAAGCTTTGTTGTGTTGACAGTGCAGTGTAAAAGCCCCTTTGGGGACTGCTCCCTTGGACACCCTCAAAAGAGGTAAAGGTAGTTCTGTAGCTATTGAGGGCAGTGCTGGGAGCAGGTGGGATCATGGGGTCATTGGAAAATAAGGACATCATTGGGATGTAGGTGGAAATTACATTCCTGTTCTGAAAGAACTGTCCCTAGAAGTCTTTAGGTGTTCATGGGCATGGGATGCTCCATGGGGAGTGGTGAGACACTGGAACAGGTTCCCAGAGAGGTGGTGGAGGCCCCCTGCCTAGAGACATCCAAGGCCAGGTTGGATGAGGCTCTGAGCAGCCTGACTTAGTGCAGGATGTCCCTGCCCATAGCAGGGGAATTGGAACTAGATGATCTTCAAGGTCTCTTTCAACCCAAACCATTCTATGATTATATGATTTGAACTTGGTGGAGTCACAGCTTCTGAGCCTCTACTTTCTAACAGGTCCATGTGGCAAATAAACCCATTTGCCCATCTTCCAAGAGAGTTCTGAGAATGATGTGGCTCTGGAGGGACCTTGCAGGAGCCCTGGAGAAAGAGAAGTCAGCAGCACTGAAAACAACCCATAAAACTGCCCCTTATTCTGCAAACCTGGGCTGAGATGAATTTACGAGCCCTCCTGCTAAAGGGGCTTGAACAAGCAAGAAGGTTGATGATGGAGGCTCTGTCGCTGCGATGAATTTGTTCTTTCCACTGCCACTCTCTCCCTGATTTACACAGGAGCAGGGAACTTTAAGGGGGAAAAAAAGAAAAAGAAAGAAACCACTAAAAAAAAAAAAAACCCAAATCAAAAGGACGCCCCATGTTTCGATTTCTTTCTTCCCTCTCCCACCCTGCCTTGCCCTGTCAGGCCATTAATTCTAGCAGAAACCACCAGCTCTGGTTTTTTCCCCCTCAAACCCCTCAGCTGTTGCAGGGAGACAGCTGCACCCTCTGGAACTAATTACAGCTGTCTGGGAGATTTAGCCCTCCATCCCAACAACCCCCATATTGCTGCTAATTTTTAACACGTCCAGTTGGAAGATGTCATAATGGTGGCTGATGTATGATTGAATCTTGAAAGTGCTAGGGTGCAGCTGCTACCGGGCATCTGGTGGGATGAATATATTGATTTAAAAAATAATGCTTATTATTTTTAGGTTTTTAGCCCTCCTGAAGGCTTGTAGGTTTGCCCAGCTCAGGTGGTGGTGGAGGGGAGCGGGTGTTTCTTGGACCTGTTGTCCCATGCAGGTTGGTGGGTCCTTCTGGATGGTTGGGTCCTCCCTCTTACAGCCATATGCACCAGGACTGATGCTGTCTCTCTTCCAGCACCCCCAGGCACAGCCATTGACCTCAGGAGATGCTGCCAAAAAGTCACTTCTTTCCTTTGTCCTCTCTCCCTGTTGGTGTGGTTGCAGAGAAGGTTCTCCATCTCCTGGAGGAGAAACATCTGACATGCTTTATGTGACTGTAACTAATTTATTGCCTCTCAAGTGATTATTTTGCCCTCATGTGTCTCCTAAGGGATCTAACCTGATGCTTCTCCTGAACATTTTCCCCACCTAGCTGTGGTACCAGGTGCCCAGTGCTTCCCATGGAGGCAGGAGGAGCTACCAGCTTGCATTCACTCACCAAATCCTGGGAAACTGCATCTGGGATTCACCTTCCTGACCTTTCTGTCTGTCTCCTCTAAAACATGGGTCTTGCTTATCCTTCTCCAAGTGTGAGTGACCACCTGTGGCATAACACTGCTTTTAATGAAGATAATGTCAGATAGGTGCTTCATAACCTCCTTGAAGGCATTCCCATTTCTCCAGAGCAACAGGCACAGCAGCCAGCAGCTTTTCTGCATCTGAGAGGGCTCAGAAGACCTGTGTATCCTTTCCAGATCCAAGTTGAAAGTCTTCACCTGGGCCCCAAAGTTGAAAAGTCACAAGCAATTGCTAATAAGGTGATCCATAGCTTGCAGCAGTTTCCTAATCTGCAGGCAACCACTCATATGAGTGTCTCACCTGAGTTACAAGCTGTCCAGGACTCCATTCAATGGTTGTAAACTCTGTGAGCCCTGAAATGATGGACTCTGGGGAGCTAATGCTTCAGTCCTGTTAGTGCAGGAGCTCTCATAATCCTGGGAGGGAGGAAAAAGTCCAACAAGGCAGTTTCTTGAGGAGTTTCCAAGTCCTGTAATTTCAGGACCAAGGCACCCAGGCAGATTATAAAGATTGGGGTAGCTTGTAAACTCTATGAGCCCTGAAATGAGAGGCTCCATTGAGTATTAAACTTTGCAGCTTTCGCAACCATGAGTCTTGCAAAGAAAGATTCCCCTGGGTTTCAGGTTTTCTAGATTTCTGCCCCAACTCCTAACCTCAGAAAGAACAGAGGGGGTGAAAGGCATGGGATCTGGATGCTGCTGGTGTATTTTGATGCTCAGAGGTATTGTGATGCTCTAAGATATTCCCACTGCAGTTTCTCCATCCCACATCACATGTTGGCTGCTGCAATCAAGTAAAAGCTTTTTGGTACTTCCAGAAACCAGAATGGAAACCTTCAAGTCCTGAATCCCTGCTGGCAGTGCATGGTAGTGAAAGAGCCAAAGGCTGTGGTGTGCTGGAGCTTTGTAGTTCATTCCACGGTCAGTGGTTCAGCTCCTGGAAGAGCTCAACTTCATGGAGTTTAGATATTCCACAGCCCATGGAACTGTACAGGTTCCTCCTCCATTGATCCATCCTGACATGGATCAAGCATCCCAAGACTCACAGCTCAGATGGAGCAAGCTGGGGTAAGCAGAGTGACCATGGCTGGAACAAGAGAGGGTCCAAATAGGTAGGGGGAGCTTGGGCAGGACTCTTCAGGTCAGTTAATTCTCTGAACAGAAGAACCTGAAGCACAGTCAGATAGAAAGGCAAACTTTATACCACAAAAATGTATCTTTGATTGCATGTGGTCTCTTTAATGCTCACACGGTTCTAGTTTTACATGCCAATCCCTTTGATAGCAAATGTTTTAATAGAGGGAGAACATATGAGAAAAATAATACCAAATCAAATGAGAGATATTATTTAATCTGGGCAGGCTAGCCCATTCGAAAGGGACAAGGACATTTTCATTCCATTCCAGAGGAGTTATAGGATGGTCCTTGAAGTTGAGGAGAAGGCTCATCTGTGTCTGAGCAGGGAGCTGGCATCTCCTGAGGTCTCCTAGGTCTGCCCTGGGATGAGTCAACTGCTCTCTCACTCTCTACCTGTCTAGAAAATGGGAACTTTGCCAAGTGGGGTTTGCAAATCACTCTTTCAGTGTGAGACACTCATTTTGGATGTTTGTGGAGATGGGTAGCTTGGAAGATGTCCTGCAGTCACTCAGTGAAGAAAAAAATCCAGAAGCCCCAGTGTGGCAGATGGAGGAAGGCTTCAAGCTGGAGAGACATTGACATAAAATCAGAATAAAATCAGACAAAATATCTTTTGGGGGTGGATATGTTTTTTTGAATTGAAGAAAGCAATCACAACAGCACAGCTTGGAAATCCTCTATCCATCCCAGACAGGAGCCTGCAGGCTACCTGGACTCGTGGGAACGTTGCTGTTCAGTAACACTCTAATTATTAGCAGGAAATTTTTGTGCTCCTGCGAAGTAAACACTGTGGGAGTAACACTTCAGCCCCCGTTTGACTTTTACCAGCCTTGGAAAAGGAGGGGGGAGAGAGAGAGAGTGGAGAAATGGCCCTGACTGTAACGAAGGCAGCAGCTGCAGAGCAGCGTTTATGGTGATGAGATGCAGGTTTGTGCAGCTCAAACCCCAGCTGGGGCCATGGCATTGATCCCTCCTCTTCCCATTTGCCTTTCCATATTGGAAGACTGGTGTTCTGTCTCCCAGCAGCAAGACAGGATCCTGGAGGCTCTGCCACAATGTGGTATGAGGGGACACCTTTGTCCCCACACATCCCTTGGCACCCAGCCCTTACCAGTGGTTTAAATTAGAGTTGCCCCAATGTATCTCCACCTGCTTTAGTCTGGGCTTCCTTGTATCCCACCTTCATCCTCAGTGTAGGGTAAAACATGGAGGTATTTTGTCCTATTTTCATTGCAGCCAGGAGACAATCAGAAAAGGCAGCAGCGAGCCATGGGTGTGATGAAGAGCTCTGCATTAATGCGTTTTTAGAAGAATTATTTCTGTGTGGCTCATCTGGGTACCCAGCAAGGTTTATACAGAGATGTCAAGATGTGCTTGCAGCAGGTCTTTAATTGGCTCTTGTTTTATCTGTCATCTGCAACCTCCCCTCAGAGTCTCAGTGTTAGGAAGGTGAGCACTAATGGCAAATATACAAGAGTCATCCCTAATTATTTTAGCGGGAGGAAGGAACTTTATGGCTGCCCAAGGCGCAGCCCCAAGAGCCAGCAGCTGTGGGAGAGGGAGTGCCCTGCTCCAGTAGCCAGGTTTGTATTTTAGTAGTGAAGCAAAGCAGGTTTAAATGAGCATTGACATGACTTTGACATTTTTATATTGTGGGTTATTTTATGAACTTATCCAGCAAACGCGGCGATGCACTCTGCAAACAGGGACCGCAACGCCGGAGGAGCCGGGGTGTTACTCCAGCTCTTGTCAGCATGCCCTACATCAAGGGGGGGACCAAAGCTCCCAAACCCTGCAGCATGGTTAGCCTCCCGATGTGTTTGGCGACACTGATGAATGCTTCTTTCTGCACTGTTTTAAAATCTCCTTTTCTGTCAACTCCCAGGGTGGCCAGGAAACAGATGCGCTGGTAGCCCCAGCTAATAAGCTGCCGAGCAGAAGGAGCAGCCGATGACTGGGGCAGAGGGATGCTGGGGGAGCTGGGATAGCAGTCAGGCTCCATACCTAAAAATGTCCCGGGCAGAAATAGTCCATAGTTGCTCTGTGAAAAGAAAAAAAAAATAATTTTCCTACTTTTATTATTTTTCTTTCAAACTTGGCTGTGTGGAGGTGTGTGGAGCACACTGCGGCCATGGGGAGCACGCAGGGCAGGGATGGTAAAGCTGCTCTTTGTGTATCATTCCCAAATTGAAGCAAGTGCCTTGCTCCAGCAGGGATGGCCACATCACTTCCTGCAGGGATGGATGGAGGATGCAGGAGCCAGCCAGGCTGAGTGTCCTTCAGCTGATTTCTCCATCCATCTATGGAAAGGCTCAAAAACTCCACTCCCAAGGGACCGTGATTAGGATCTGATGCCTTTCCTTTGTCCAGCAGCAATGCCAATCCCTCCTGAGCAGTCTGTGCTTTATTTCTCTGCAGGTGGATCCGAGGAGAACACTTCAAGTACAAGTTCAGCCAACCTGGTGGAAAACATGCCAGTGAGGGGAGGTGGTGGATTCGGAAGAGGATTGGCCCTTACTTCCCCCCTGTCAACCTCCAGGGACTGAGGAAGTTTTATGAAGACAGGAACTGGCCATACCCTATGAAAAACTGATGCAGAAGAATGAGCAAGGTCAAGAGGGACTGGCTGGGGAAGAAGGAGAGCAGTCTTTTCCCTAACAAACTATGTGACTTGCCCTTCTCTGTATTTTTCATCTATATCCTTGTTTATACAAATTTGCAGAAGATCCCCAACCAACCTGTCCACCTACTGCTGTGGTCTGTCTTTTCTCATTTTTCTGTTTCTTTTCTGTTCATCCTTCTCACCACAGCCTTGCCTGATGATTGATTTCTTTTGCCAGGCAGCTCTCTTCAGAAATCATCAGCTCTAGAGTTTGAGGATAAGCTTATTTTAGGGAGGTGTTGGTGCTGTTTTCCCTGACCCACTGCATTGTGTGATGGCTGCAGAGGCTCAAGGTGAGATTTGGGGTGGTGACCTGCCTCAGCCAGTGCTCACAGGTTCACTGGGGACTCCACAGGTTCACTGTGGGGTCTGGCATCAGGCAGAGAAACCAGGTCTGGCTCTGCAGATGATGCTGGACCAGCATGGGGCACCAATCCCATTCCATCCCATTCCATCCCATTCCATTCCATTCCATTCCATTCCATTCCATTCCATTCCATCACATCCCATTCCATCCCATCCCATCCCATCCCCACATGTATCACCAGCACTGAGCCATCAAAGCTGCTTATTCTCAGCACAGCTCTCCCCATTCTGCCCCCACTGTCACCTTGGAATGTGCCTGGTTGACACCACAGGTAAATGACAGGGCTGGCCTATGTGTCATGCTCACTGGGCATTTTCCAGGTGTCCTGCAGTTTGTCCCTAGGACAACGTGGCAAGTTGGGTCTTGGCAAGTTGGCCCCCAACATGGGGAAAGCACCCTAAATTTCCCCTGTCTCTCTTGTTTGCTTTGGAGTCTCCCCTCATAGAATGAGGGGTTTGGGTTGGAAGGGACCTTCAAGATCATCTAGTTCCAACCCCCCTGCCATGGGCAGGGACACCTCCCACTAGACCAGTTTGCTCAATCCTTCTTCCACCCTGGCCTTAAAACACTGTGTTTAAAATCACTCTGAATTGTCCCACCAGTAGTTGAGCCCAAATCACAGTGATGGGAGGGACAAGACAGCAAGAATGTGGATGGTGTCTAAATGAGCCAGGGTCTGTGTAATACCTAGTTGCTTGTTAGCACGTTGTGCTGCACACGTTTTCTTCTCGCAGGGGTGGAAAAAAAAAAAAAAAATCAGAGCAACCTGTGTAATGCATAAACCCCTCCTTGTATCAGGGCTTGCCTGCAGAAAGCCACAGGTTTACTGAGAAACCCGAAATAACTCCTTGCTGGAGCTGCCGTGTGGGCTCGGTGACTCAGCCCTGAGGACAAGCAGAGCCCTGTGTGGCCTCCCTGTCCCGTGTCCCACGGCTGCTGATGCTCGTGGATCGCCCGGGTGGCAGCGGCCGGAGTCAACAAGTCTGCCGCCAGCCCCACCGCCTTTAAACAGCCCTTGTTTTAACAGGCACTGCAGACACACGGGGCTGTGCCTTCCTGTTTGCTTAACCTGGGATTTTTATAACTGCTGCCCTGGGGCTAAAATCTGCCTGTTTGGGGAGCTGGTGGAGTTTGGTGCCGGGGGTGGTGTTTGAGAGGAGCATCCTGCTGGCCGGGTCCGGCTGCGTGACAGTGTGCCGAGGAAGGAGAGGGGAGAGAGGAGCACAGGAAGGGGCTTGCCGGGTTTTTCCCTCTGGGTTTGCGGTGTGACATTCACCTTGGCTCCCCAGGGAGGAAATCCAGTGGCTGGAAAGCTTACAATAAGGCTTTCACCCTTGCAGAGTGAATTCAGCCCAAACCACGTGCGAGGGGAGCAGCGCTGCCGTGTGCTCAGTGCTCGGAGCAGAACTCTCCTCCCCAGGGGCACCGTGGGAGGCAGAAGCGATGGCCACATCTCTGCCCCTGTCCCCAGGATTCACACAGCTGAGTCCATCCCCTCCTGCTTGAGATGTGCCCCAAAAAAGCCCGAATTTGCATGTGGTTTTGAAAAAAAAACCAAGTCCAAACTGGGAAAAGCAAACCAGCAGGTAAACTGGGCAGTGCGGGCTGTGGCTGCGGGCACAGAAATGCCATTTCACACATTTCTTCCCCCTTTTTATGACTGCAGGGACCGAGTGGGCACCCTTCAGAGTGTGTTTTTGGAAAGGGATTAAAGCAGATGGCTCTTGCATAACTGGAAGGAGGTTCACTCATGTTTTATTCTTTCTAAAAGATAAAACGGCAGCAGCAGCCCCGGGAGGGCAGCCCAGCCCCAGTCCCCCAGTGACTGCCCTGATGTGGGCTCACCAGGGACATGCCAGCTCTCACAGGGATGAGGTGACAGGCAATAAATAAGGTGAGTCTTGGGTGTTTTAGCACTTATTTGCATTTGAGGGAGTGGTGTCCCAGGGTTTGATCACTGTCCTGGTGAGCCCAGCACATCTCTCCCATGCTTTCTCTGTGGTGACTTTTCCATCCCTGGTGGATCCTGCATGGGATGGCTGGATGGAGTGGGAGGACTCTTGGATGGCCTTCTCCCCTAGACCTGAGAGGCTGCTCTGAGGTCCTGGAGGGCCAATGCTCTGTGGGAGATGCCCTCCTTTGCCAGGGGTGAACTAGGAGGCAAGGAGCAACAGCTGCCACTTGGCACCTGGGAAGGTCTTTGCAGCAGTGGAGATGCAAACCCATGTCTTGAAGCCACTGATCTTCTTAAAAATGTCAGCACTCTTGTCCAGGGACTGGGAAAGTCTTCTGTATTACCCAGGTATTTAAAACAAGATGAACACTTTAATGTCAAGACTTGGAGCACATAAAGGGGGCTACAAATTGCAAATAACATTTATGATTCAATTGTGTTTTCCTAAATATTTGCCTTAGTTGGAAACCAGTGCTCTTCTGCAAACAACAGATGAGGGCAAATGTTGTGACCCTGCATCTCACTCCAATTGTTGTCCTTTCTGGCTCAGCTGAGCCACTGAGGTGTTGGGGACAACAGAGGCCAAGTTGTGTTCTTTGAGCATGTCATAGTGCATTCTCTATGCATGGAGAAAACACCCTGAATTTTCCCATCCCTCTTGTTTACTTTGGAGTCTCCCCTCATAGAATGGTTTGGGTTGGAAGGGACCTTCAAGATCATCTAGTTCCAACCCTCCTGCCATGTGCAGGGACACCTCCATGGTGAGAGTTGTGTCTCTGTGGGTGTTGAGATAGCGTGGTGGGTTCACACCAAGAATCTCCAAGAGCATGAGCTCAGCACTGCCTGCACATACCTCTTCACAATGTGTTATTTGAAGGATTTTATTTATTTTTTAAATTTCCTTCTCACAACTGAAATTGAGTCAGATGGACAGAACAAAGCTGGACCCAGCCCCACCTTGGGCAGCCCCTTGCAGTCAGACTCTTGAGCAGAATTTTTTTGGGAGGTGAGTTGGCTGAGAGGAGCACACACATCTGTGTGTGTCCCATCTCCAGCTTGATGGGATCACAGAGCAACCCACGAAAAGACATGTTTAATCTTACCAGTACCCAGGACAGCCCATGCCCCCCTGCAAGGGTGACAGGTGACAGACAGCCCCTGGGCATCCCTTGTGAGCTGGTCACCAGCAGCAAATGGTGCTGGCCTCCCCTCTCCTTATTTTAATTAATTTCTTTTGGTTTCCAACCTCTGGGTCAGGGATAATGGAACCCAGACCAGCATTTCCATTCCTGTTTGCAGCGCATGGTGCTTGTTAAGCTTTTTTTTTTTTTTTCCCTATATTCTCTCTTTTAAAATCAAAAATTCTCCCTGTGCTCCAGAGCAGTGACTGGAAGATAATACACATTCAAAGACAGTGAGGAAGGTGCATGCAGGGGATTAAATTAGAAACGTTTCCCTGGAACAGAATTTCCAAAAAGAAAAGAAACAATTATTTGGAGGGGCTAAGGAAATCAGAACCACATTGTATTATCTGTTGACTAGAAGTTTTCTTGCAGAGGTCTTTTATTTTTTTTTTCACCCAGAGCTATGCAGCTGAGTTTCCTTCACAGATGACCAAACAACAGGTTTGATTTTCTGCACTCCCAAACCCCAGTGCAGCCAGGAGTTCCCTGGGACAGTCCCATGGGGCAGGTTGTTCCCTTCAGCTTTACCTTGTGTTGCTGTAGAAGTTTTCTTGCTGGCAATTTATTTCTTCTGACATCAAGCCAGAGGTTTTTTTTTTCACTTCTTTGTATCACTTCACATGTCTTTCACCATCAGGTCCTGGGGGCACTCTTTTTACTGCCCTCCCACAGCTACCTAAGGCTAGTCCTGGGGGTGAACACCATCATGATGGGTACTGGTCCAGTAATGCCAGTTGGCAGGAGGTCTGGTCTGCAGGACTGGACTGGCTTTTTTTTCCCATTTTGCCAAGATTACAGTGTTTTGAAAGCATGAGACTCTCCCCCACCCCCCCAAGCAAGCACAGCTGGGTTTGTATTTCCCCACACTGGCCACTGGCTGTGGCAAGGTTGGATCCTACAGCTTTGGCTGTCCTCATCTAGACTCTTCTTCCCCAAAAACAAGCTTTGCTTGGCTTTTGTTTTTTAATACTGCCTATAAATGTCTGTTCCTGTTGTTGCTGCTGGGGAACACAAAGTGAATACATGGGCAGATGGATTTTAGCTCATCTCTGAGACACAGGGCTAAGTTGATTTGTGCTTGCATAATTTGGGAAAACCCAGCAGTGTGGCTTGCAGAGTGAGCTGGAAAGGATGATACTCATCTCAAGATGTGGGAGGCTGGATCAGACCCTCCAAGGATCTCCAGTGGGATTGTGTCCTTTTGTTGCTTTACTATCCTGACCACCATGAGAGGGTCTGGCTCAGACTTCAATGAATATAAAGTTGCAAGGGCTTTCAAGGATCATCTACCTGTCTCCAAGCCCTCCAGGAGAGCTGTCTTCTGGTGGTAACACAGAAACCTGTTCTACATGCTAATGTGCAGCATGCTTATTCTCCACAGGCATTTAAAATTCTTTGATGATGGATTTATTTATAATGGGAAGTTCTGTTTTCCCATGGAGATTTACTTCACAGAGAGATTCCCAACTCCATCATCATCTCAGTGGTCACGGGGAGGACATCTGCTCTTCAACAGACCTCCTGGAACTGGCAGCCTGCCTTTAAAAATTTTTCTAGGTTTGAGGTAAAAATCTTAAGATTTGCAGGAAAAAGTTATTCCTTCCATTTATTTTTTTGAGATCCACCCAGGTTGTATTTTCAAAACTTCCTCTGGTTTAAAGTGTGGTTTTGGTTTGTGCTTTGTGAATGTGGCTCCCACAGTGGGGTCAGTGGTGATGAGCTGCTGGAGCAACTGAGCTTGTGTCTCTGCAAGGTCCTTGCACAGGGCTCATGGGGCAGTCCCAGCATTACCCATATTGGCAGCTACAATGCTCCAACCCAGAGATTTTACAGAATCATAGAATGGTTTGGGTTGGAAGGGACCTTAAAGATCATCTAGTTCCAATCCCCCCTGCCATGGGCAGGGACGCCTTCCACTACACCAGGTTGCTCAGTGTCTCATCAAGTCTGGCCTTAAACACTTCCAGGGAGGAAGGGGGCATCCACAGCCTCTCCAGGCAACCTGGTCCAGTTTCTCACCCCCCTCACCGTAAAGAACTTCTTTCTTAGATCCAGCCTAAATCTCCCCTCTTCCAATTTGCATCCATTACTCTTAGTCCTGCCATCATGGATCGCATTAAAAAGTCCTTCCCCCCCCTTCATGTATTGAGAAGCTACTATGAGGTCCCCCCTGAATCTTTTCCAGGCTGAACAACCCCAACTCCTTCAATCTGCCTTCATAAGGGGGGAGTTCCAGCCCTCTCATCATCTTCTTGTCCCTTCTCTGGACCTGCTCCAACATCTCAGTGTCCTTATGTTGAGGGCTCTAGAACTGGACACAGTAACTCCAGTTGGGGTCTCACCAGAGTAAAGGGGCAAAATCACCCCCCTTGACCTGCTGGCCGCATTTCTCTTCATGCAGCCCAGGATTGTGTTGGCTTCTGGGCTGCAAACACACACTGCTGGCTTATGTTAAGTTTCCATATTCCTGGATCATTTATAAACTGGAGTTTTTTGATTTAAAGTAGCCAACCTTCTGTCTTGGAGTTCCCTTAAAAGAATACCTACATTTGTATCCCTTCCTTGCTCCCAGCTGCTTTTAGAAGCTGGCTTTACTTTAATACATATTAAAGGAAAGGGCTTTTTTTTTTTTAGCTTTTTTTTTTCTCCTTCCTAGTAGATTAAGTTTGGCTAAACAATTCAGTGTGAACTGCTGGGCATGAGACAGAAACCTGTAGGCTAAATTACCCAGCTGCTCTAGGTTTAGACCAGCATGGGATGAATTTCAGGATTGTATATTAGTTTTCATTTAATCTGATTATTCTGAGCTGGAGTTCCTGGAGGGTCTTCAGGTTATTGTCAGTCAAAAGAATCTTTTAAGAGCTTCCATTTGCACTAAACTTTTCCCATTAGAAGTCTGTTTTCGTTATGGATCCATTTTTATTTTAATGAAAAAAAAAATTATTCTCCCAACCCCCTGCTTCTTTTTCACCCCCTGGCTGAGGTTAAAAATGGAGCTTTGCAACAGTCTTGCCACTCAAAATGCCAGTTTCTTCTTTTGCTGAGGCCATGGGCTTGGCTGAACAAGCTTGAGCAGAGGAGGAAGAGGCCAAAAAGGCTGAAAGGTACCTCCTCTGCTCCAAGTGATGCTTCCCAGTACTCACCTCCTCATCATTGAACCCTTCCCTCACTGGGAGTATGCTGTAAGTGACATAAATCCTGGGGGGATTTCTAACTCAGAAGTCTCAAAGACTAATGCAGGACTAATTGGTCTTAAAAGCCAGTTGCTGAATACCTTGGGGCTGTGCTGTCAGTTCACAGACTGGTTTCTATCTGCTCCTGCCTCTCTACTTCCAGTTTGGGGAGTCAGGGAGGGGCATAGGAATGCAGCAAACCCCATGTTTTGTGCTGTCAAGGAGTAGTCTGTCCCTTGGGTGGGATTAGCAGCTTTGTGGCACCAAGTGGCTTCAGCCTTGGTGTCCCTGCCCATGGCAGGGGGTTTGGAACTAGATGATCTTTAAGGTTTCTTCCAACCCAAACCATTCTATGATTCCCCTGAGCTGTGCTGAAGGCACCTCCATGGGGTATCCATCACCTGTTGCTGGAAGTGGGATGGAGCCCACCCCAGGACTGTGGTGGGCAAAAAACAATATAGAGACATCCAGAAATACACACCAAATTTATGTTCTTTATTTATGCAGGATTTTGTATTGGATGTGTTGACCTAAACCTTCTGGAGGTCACGTGCCATCCATGCTGCTCCAGTAGGTGATCCCAGCACTGACCTGTTGTGGGACAGGACCATGCCAACCCATTGCAAAGTTCTGCAGGGATATCCTGGTACTTTTTCAATGGCTAAAATCCTCAGTTTGCTGAGATTATATGTGCAGGCAGCTGGAAAGAAAGTGGCTGAGTGGTGTTTCTATATTGTCCTTGGGTGAGCTGTGCCCCAGCCATCAGTCCAGGAACCGTGTGGGTCCCCACAATAGTATCAAAATTATAGAATTATAGAATCATAGAATGGTTTGGGTTGGAAAGGACCTTAAAAATTATCTAGTTCCAAACCCTCTGCCATGGACAGGGACACCTCCCACTAGACCAGTTTGCTCAATGTCTCATCCAGCCTGGACTTAAACACCTCCAGGGAGGGGACATCTACAACCTCTCTGGCCAAATTCTCCATCCTGCTCTGCCTGCTCTTCCCCCCCATCAGTCTCATGGTCAGGAACAGTCCCTGCATCCAGTTTTCCACAGTCTGTATAATTTTGCCATGCCCTTCATGTCACCAAAACCCCAGGATTCCCACATTTCCCCCAGCACAAACTGGGAGGCTGCTTCCTCCACGGTAGCAGCTCTGGATAAGATTGCACATTGCTGAGCTTTTCCTTGCCTGTGCCTGTTGCTGGGACAATTACACTAAAATCACACCACCTGCAAGCAGTTAGTTAAAATAATAAATAAGTGATAGATTATCAAATCAAGCGTGGGCTTCAGATGAGGTCATCCATGTCGTGGGTCTCAGAGGGTTTGTAGGGCCGCTTTCCTGCCCCTGATGGGCTAAATAGCTCTTGTATCAGTCAATAAAAAAAGTTGTCGAGATTAAAGAATCAATTAGGTATTAGCCAAAAGGGCAAAAGCGTAACCCAAACATGCTGATAAAATCCAGTAGGTGATTATGGGAACGGTTCTTATTTCATCTTACTTTTGAAAGGAGTAATTGCTTGTTATAGAGCATGGAGGGACCTGGACTGAATATTTTTCCAGCTTCATAGTGGGGGAAATTCTGGTGTTTGACTGACAAATGCAAGGTAGGCTGTGCTTAAGGGCTGAATAGGCTCATAGAATGGTCTGGGTTGGAAGGGACCTTAAAGATCATCTAGTTCCAGACCCCCTGCTCTGGGCAGGGACATTTCCTACTAGACCAGGTTGCTCAAAGCACCATTTGACCTGGCCTTGAATGCCTCCAGGGATGGGGCAGCCACAGCTTCTCTGGGCAACCAGGGCCAGGGTTGTACTACCCTCAAAGTGAAGAATTTCTTAACAATATCTAATCTAGAATTTACCCTATTCCCATTTGAAGCCACTACCCATCTTCCTCTCAATACTTGTCCTTCTAGAAAAGACCTCTCTGGCTTTCCTGTAGACCAACTTCAGATACTGGAAGGGGGAATTTTTTGTTCCTTCTTTTGAGAAGCATTAATTTTTTCCAAGGAAAATTGTCCAGTAAGGATTGGTTTGTTATTTGGTGGCCAAGAACACCTTTCCCCATGCTTTTAGGGTAAGGAGAGTTGGTCTTGGGAGAGATGAGAGGGATGGGACCAGACCTCAGTGTCTGGGTGTTTTGGAGCCCTTGGGGCTCAGCTGCTTCTCACACAAACATTGATTAACCAAGTAAACTCTGATAAGCTGGAAAAGCATTTAGAGATGTATATATTAGAAGCTTTTCCCAGTATTTACCAGATGGCCTTCCATTTTCTGGGATCACACATCTGCAGTGGCAGCCCCAGCCTGGGCTGGCAGCTTGTGGCAGGGAGTGTCACATTCTGCTAATTTATGCAAACATTGATTAAGTGTTGGTCTCATGCAGAGCCATAACTCATTTTGGGTCCAAAATAGGGAGCACTGGGCAAGAGAAGTGACCTGAGTATGTCACCTGCTTGGTGTGGACAGGCTGGGGGTAGAGGTGTACCAGGGATAAGACCTCATGAATGTCTATAAATATGTAAAGGGTGAGTGCCAGGAGGATGGAGCCAGGCTCTTCCCAGTGACCTCCAATGATAGGACAAGGGGCAATGGGTACAAGCTGGAACACAGGAGGTTCCACAGAAAGAGAAAGAACTTTTTCACAGTGAGGATGACAGAACAGTGGCACAGGCTGCCCAGAGAGATTGTGGATTCTCCTCCTCTGGAGACATTCAAACCCTGCCTGGACACCTTCCTGTGTGACCTGGTCTGGGTGTTCTTGCTCTGTCAGGAGGATTAGACTAGATGATCTCTTGAGGTCCTTTCCAATCCCTGACATTCTGTTATTAGGCATCACTCAGCCTTTGCTTTTCCACCTGCCCAAATAAATTAGGACCAAAAATAGCAGCCCAAGGGCTAGCTGCCCAGCTGGCATCAAAGCTCTTGCTAAAGCTAATTTTGCCTAGCTTAGGATGGATGGTGGCGGCATCGGGAGGGGAAGAAACGCTGGTGGTGGGGCAGGGAGTTGGGTTTCAAGTGCAGGGGAAAGAAGAGCCAGATCCCCTGTCGGGGGCTATGTGCTGCTAATCCCCTGTTTACTCTCTGGCTCGCCCACTCTCCCCTAAGCTTTTGTTCATTAACAAGGTCTAAGGGGTAAAAAGATCCCTCTGTGGCAGCTGCCAGCAGCTATGGTGCGTGGTCCCGCAGCAGCTGGAGGAGAGGTTGGTGTTGGCAAAGCCACATCCTCCTCTGACTCCTCCACGCAAACTCCATCTACCCACTTCAGGGTTTTTTCAGCTGAGGCCCTGTTGTTCATCAATTCAGGGAAAGGGTTTATGCTTTTAAGGACTCATTGTAGAATCGTAGAGTGGGAAGGGACCTTCAAAGGCCATCTAGTCCCACCCCTCTGCACTGAACAGGGACATCCTGCACTACATCAGGTTGCTCAGAGCCTCAGCAAGCCTGGCCTTGAGTGTCTCAAGTGTCTACACCATCTCTCTAGGCAGCCTGTTCCAGTGCCTCATCACCCTCATGGTGAAGAACTTCCTCCTAATGTCTAACCTAAACCTTCTCTGCTCCAATTTAAAACCATTTCCCCTCATCCTATTGCTACATGCCCTGGCAACTAAAAAGGATGGTATTGTGTCTGCAGGGCAAGCTCCAACAGCCCACCTACAGCAGTGGTTCTGTTGACCCCACCAGCATGGGCAACTCCAGGGCTGGTATATTTAATTGGCAAATTAATCTTTGTCTCCTGGGCCAAATTCAAGAGCCAGCTGCTGTCCCGGAGTGATGAAAAGTGGGGTATAAGTAGGAAAAGGGGATCTCCATGCTTCAGTTTTGCTCTCAATCAGGTGTTGAAAGAGGAAAGTCTCTTGTAGATAAAATAACAATAAATATTAGTAGCAAGTTATCATTAATAATTAGTAATAATGCAAGTGCTGAGATAATAAGGCAGATAAATATAGTGGTCTAGGTGTTCTTGCTCGGGCAGCGGGATTGGACTCAATCTTTTGAGGTCCATTCCAATCCCTGATATTCTGTGATTCTAAGCAAAAGGCCTGTCTTGTAAGACCTGGTAGAATTGTCCCTATCTCCTGGAATAACTTTACTTTTATACAGGTTAAGATGGTTTTGCAGAACTTTAAACCATTTCAAAGGTGGTTGAATTCATATGACTCCAGTCTCTGGTATAATGTGGTTTGTTCCCAAATGGTGAGAAGATGCTGCCTGTGCCTACAGTGGTTGTAGTATCCACATACTTAAAGAAGTTGTGGCAACCACTTGAGCAGGACCAAGAGGCCAAGAACCCACACTGTAAAGGTCAGAAGTTGAGCCAGAGGACAAGAATGGGAAGTTGAGCTCCTGTGGGTATGAGAGCACCACATGAACCCCACTCCCAATCCCAGCACCCTCTCAGCTGGAACCAGCTACGGCAAAGCCGGACGTGCAGGTGCCAGGGTGAGCCACGGGTGGCTTGGTCGGCTCCTTGAGACATCCCAGCATCCCTTCCCTCTCCTTCCTTTTCTCTAATTAATTGGGATTTCTGTCCCTTTGTGGCTGTGGAGGGGCGAGCGGGGAGCGTGCAGCTGTGGGCTCGGCGGCAGAGGAGCCATCTGCGGTGCTCACCCGGGAAAAAAGCCTCGCAGCTGCGTGTGCCTGGTACCCGCGGTACCCGGACGAGGTCATTCATCACCAGGAGCCCGGGCAAGGAAGCTTGGCAGGGAAAAGGAGGATGGGAACCACAGGAGGTAAATCTGAAAAATGCTCCCTGGGACAGCGGCTGTTGTATCTGCAGCCCAGGAGTTTGTTTCCTCTTGCTCTTACAGAAGGGCGGGATGACCTTGGTGTGTCCCAAAAGGGATGGAGATCACAGAATGTCAGGGATTGGAAGGGACCTCAAGAGATCATCTAGTCCAATCCCCCTGCCAGAGAAGGAACACCCTGACCAGGTCACACAGGAAGGCATCCAGGTGGGTTCTCAGTGTCTCCAGAGAACTCCACAAACTCTCTGGGCAGCCTGTGCCATTGTTCTGTCCTTCACATGGAAAGTTTTTTCTTATATTTCTGTGGAACCCCCTGTGTTCCAGCTTGTACCCATTGCCCCTTGTCCTATCATTGGAGGTCACTGGGAAGAGCCTGGCTCCATCCTCCTGGCACTCACCCTTTAGGTGTCTATAGACATTAATGAGGTCACCCCTCAGTCTTCTCCAAGCTAAAGAGACCCAGCTCCCTCAGCTGTTCCCCATAAGGGAGATGCTCCAATCCCTTCATCATCTCTGTGTCTCTGTGCTGGCCTCTCTCCAGCAGTTCCCTGTCCTTCTTGAACTGAGGGCCCCAGAACTGGACACAGTACTCCAGATGTGATCTCACCAGGGCATAGTAGAGGGGGAGGAGATGCCCCAGCATGTCTCCATCAAGCTTGATCCTTCCCATCAGCAGGAGGAGTGAGCCATGACCCAGGGCCAGCTCTGAACCCTGAGAGCAGGAGCAGGAGGTCCAAGAAAATTGCTAAGGGAGTTTGAGGGTTTAAATCACGTTCACTTATTTTGAGTGGTGGTGGAGGCTACTTTTCTTGGTGTCTTCACAGAGATCTTTCTTTACCATCTTTCTCTGGTCTGTAGACCTATCAACCCTAATGGCAAATTACAGGAGAGAGCAAAATGTATGATCTGAGCCCTTACAGGTATTTATGCATCTTCAATTCCACTAGCTCTGATTATGTGAAATGATGATGAAGGCACTCACCCACTTTCCTAATTTTCTCTCCTGCAGCAACCTGTGGGTACTACAGCTTGGGTGGCCACAGGGCAAGCATACAGTGATGGGACAAGGTCCCCAGGCTAAGGACCTCATGTTTGACCTGGCCTTCTGTCTCAGTCATCGCTCAGTCTAGCAGAGGGAACCAGAAGACACCCATGTCAGGCTCTGATGTTGCCTCTGCTCTCTCTTCTTGGGTGCCAATTCACTGAAGAGTCAGTATCAGGAGCTACATAGAATCATAGAATACTTTGGGTTGGAAAGGACCTTAAAGATCATCTTGTTCCAACCCACCTGCCATAGGCAGGGACACCTCACACTAGATCAGGTTGCTCAGTGCCTTGTCCAGCCTGGCCTTAAACACCTCCAGAGAGGAGGCATCCACAACCTCTCTGGGCAACCTGTTCAGTGTTTCACTACCCTCACAAGGGATGACCAAAACCTCATCTGCAGGACCCTGAACACAGATGCCACCACCAGACCTGTCAATGGAATCATCTTTACTCCTGCAAGATTGCATGTGGTCACTTTCCCAGCAGAAAAAGGTGAGTCCTGGGGAGTGTGGCCACTGGGGATGTGTCAGTGGTGGGGCAGCCCACAAGGAGCAATGCAGCTTGGCCCAGTGATGTCTATCCAGACTGGGTTTTTTTCTCTCTGTGGGATGCCCTGTCTTTCCTGTTTACTTGTTATTCTGGAAATGGAACAATAAATAATTTATCACCAATCGGTTGGCGCCCATCCGACCCGTCAGCTCCCTTGATTTTAACTGGCCAAGTGTCAGGGCAAAAGGCCAGGAACGCTGTGCTAGGGAACAGTCAACACCACAATTATAAGATTAACACCTTGTTTAGTGGTCAGATACTGTCAAGTGGTAAAAGATTGCTCCGGTTCGTCTCTATAGAGCATCGCTCACAAATTACCTTATTAAGCAGGATCTTGCTCTTGCGGTCGGTTCCCTGCACCTGTGTCCTCAGATATTTCCATTCATGGTGGAGAAGAGGCCAACACTCTGCTGGGGCTGCTGGGGGCTGTGCAGCTGCAGGAGCATTATTCCCTCTTACCATATTTGCATATCAATGAGCCCCTGATTAATATTTAAAGAGCCAGCTGTCCGAGCCACCTATGAAAGAAAAAAAGCTCTGTGAGGTTTCTATTTCTTTTTTTTTTTTTCTCTTAAGGGATAACACTTACTGCCCTTTATCAAGTATGCTTCATTTTTACCCCCCTCCCCAACTATTCTTTTATTTAAGAAAAAAAAAAAATGCCAGGGAGGGAAAAAAAAAATATGAACCAGCATTAAGGACTTATCAGTGAATGAGTTGTGCTGCTCTCAATGCTTCTCAGTCCCTTTGTGCCATAGTTGCAGCTGCATCCAGGAGGTTTGGAGGGGCAGGAGCCCAGTGCTGACGGGCGCCCATGGGAACTGTCTCTATGGGCAGCTCAGTGAGCACCAGGCCTGGGAAATGGGCAGCAGGGGCTGTAACTGGGATGTATTTCCATGCCCCAGGCTCCTGTCACAGAGCCATGGCTGGTGCCAATGTCCCTGTGATCCCCAGGGGATGATGTATTGTGCTGAACGAGGGATGCTGATGGTGACCCATCACCAGTTAATGAGAAGCAAGACACAAAGTAATGGCTCATGCAGGTTAATCATGGAATCATAAATTTGGAAGGCACTCAAAGGCCACGTAGTCCAACCCCCCTGCAGTGAGCAGGGACATCCTGCACTACATCAGGTTGCTCAGAGCTTCAGCAAGCCTGGCCTTGGATGTCTCTAGAGATCAGGTCTCCACCACCTTTCTGGGCAACCTAACCACTCTCATGGTGAAATGCCATCAAAAAACCTAAGAATTGGTCATTTCTGTGCCTCCCCATCACTAATAATTGCCAGGAGGTTTAGTTTCCAGGGTTAAAAAGCTGTCATTTTAATAGACTGTTCTCATGCCATGGTGTTTGGTTTGGGTTTTTTTTTTCCCCTTCTTTCCTTGAGCATTTGTCAATAATCCCCCAACAGCGGCAGCTTTGTTATCCCAACTAATTGGAGTCAAGTGGGGCTGCGAGAAAAGATTGTTCACAGTGGAGCCCTGGGAAAAAAGTGCAAAAGGATTTTAATTTTCAATAAAATATGCAGATAAGTAGAAATTAACAGTGGGGGAACGGGGGGCTGGGGCCAGCCTGGATAATAGTGCTGCTCAGACGATGGTAGCTTGAGTGACTTAATGAGGACTCATTGGTGATGCCAGTGGTGGGGGGCTAGGGTGGGGGGTACAAGGACCTGCCCCCAGCACCTGCATGGTCCCCTGCAAGAAATCAATGGCTTGGGGTATTTTTTAGTATTCTAATCAATATTTCTTGGGTACAGGAGGGGAGAGAGCTGTTTATCTGACATATCGTGCCCAGCTGCAGCTGGTAGGGAGTATTTCGGGTCACAGGAGTTGAGCTAGTTCAGCCTGGAGAAGAGAAGGCTTAGGGGGAACCTCATAGTGACTTATCAATACCTGAAGGGGGCTACAGATTGGCTGGGGTAGGACTTTTTAATAGGGTACAGGATGGCAGGATTAGGAGTAATGAATGCAAATTGGAAGGGGGGAGGTTTGAGCTTTATAGAAGAAATTCTTTGCTGTGTGGGTGGTGTGACACTGGAAGAGGTTGCTCAGAGAGGCTGTGGATGCCTCCTCCATGCAGGTGTTTAAGGCCAGGCTGGATGAGGCATTGAGCAACCTGGTGTAGTGGGAGGTGTCCCTTCCCATGGGACCATGGGGGTTTGGAACTAGATGATCTTGAAGGTCCCTCCCAACCCAAACCATTCTATGATTATATGAATTTGGGGATGGGATCACTGGGGTGCTGCAGTTCTTGTGAGGCCATGTACAGTCATGGCCACAATCCCAGCTGAAGCACAGAGGTGACCACTAGCCTCTAGGATGTGGATTTTGGCTAGGATGCCCTGGGCAGGCACAAGTGTTTCTGCCACGCTCCCCTGCCCACCATTGTGTTTTGACCTGGCTGGTGGCAGATGGTCTTTTCTGCTGGTGCAGCCTCTGGAGAGAAATCAGACAGTTGGGAGCAGGAATAAAAATCCCTTCAGCTTCACTGCAGGCTTGGCTGGATTTACCTGATCTGGGTATTCCTGCTCCAGCAGGGGGATTGGACTAGATGATCCCTTGAGGTCTCTTCCAGTCCCTGACGTTCTGTGATTCTGTGGAAAGTTTCCCAGTCCTGCTGCTGGATGCACTGGGAGCAGGGACAGTGGCACTGAATGATGCTGTTTGCCAATGGGTTTCCAAAAGGGGTAGGATAAAGTATTTCCTACTGGAGGGCTGTTCTGTGCTTCCTGCAGCATAACCCTTAACTTGGAAATTTTCTCAGGGCTGGGAGAGGGAAGGTTTGTCCCACACACATCCCCAAGCTGCTCTCCCTACTCCTTCATCCCATCCCTGGCAATATCAGCAGAGGACCTGACGCTGAAGAGAGAAGCTGTTCTGTAGGGGACTGGGTGCTGTTTGCAGGATCTCCAGAGGAACAGGTCAGTCCTGCCTTTTCCAGCAAATCATAGAATAGTTTGGGTTTGAAGGGACCTTAAGATCATCTAGTTCCCCACCCTGACATAGGCAGGAACAGCTCCCACTAAATCAGGTTGCTCAGTGATTCATCCAGCCTGGCCTTAAACACCTGCAGAGAGGGGGCATCCGCAACCTCTCTGGGCAGCCTCTTACAGTGTTTCACTGTAAAGAATTGTTTTTTTATATCTAGCCTGAATCTCCCCGCTTCCAACTTACATCCATTACTCCATCACATATCCTATTAAAAAGACCTACCCCTGCCNCTGAATGATGCTGTTTGCCAATGGGTTTCCAAAAGGGGTAGGATAAAGTATTTCCTACTGGAGGGCTGTTCTGTGCTTCCTGCAGCATAACCCTTAACTTGGAAATTTTCTCAGGGCTGGGAGAGGGAAGGTTTGTCCCACACACATCCCCAAGCTGCTCTCCCTACTCCTTCATCCCATCCCTGGCAATATCAGCAGAGGACCTGACGCTGAAGAGAGAAGCTGTTCTGTAGGGGACTGGGTGCTGTTTGCAGGATCTCCAGAGGAACAGGTCAGTCCTGCCTTTTCCAGCAAATCATAGAATAGTTTGGGTTTGAAGGGACCTTAAGATCATCTAGTTCCCCACCCTGACATAGGCAGGAACAGCTCCCACTAAATCAGGTTGCTCAGTGATTCATCCAGCCTGGCCTTAAACACCTGCAGAGAGGGGGCATCCGCAACCTCTCTGGGCAGCCTCTTACAGTGTTTCACTGTAAAGAATTGTTTTTTTATATCTAGCCTGAATCTCCCCGCTTCCAACTTACATCCATTACTCCATCACATATCCTATTAAAAAGACCTACCCCTGCCTTTCTGTAGGCCCCTTTCAGAGAACTTTTTATCAGGGTTTTGCACAACTGATTCCTCCCAGCAGCCGTGCCGCATCCCACTCTTAAGTGCTGCCCCACTGGGGGCTGTATGGGGCTGCTCTCAGCCACTAAGGAGTTGTGGGCAGATTCCTGAAGGCAGCTGGCTTAAGCATTGGGGACCTGCTGGCCCCAGACCAGCCCCCCTTCAGCCTTAACAGCCCCTTGGGGAGGGGACAGCTGAGCTGTCACCTGTTGGAGCTCAGACACTGCAGCTGTGGCCAGCACCACCCGACTGCTTTGAACCCCCAGGATTAGGCAGAGGAGAGTGCCATGCACACACTTGTGCTCTGCATGCCAATGCCTTCCTCCCCTTCCTCATCCTCCTCCTCCTCCTCTTCCTCCTCCAGCCACGTGACTGCCAGCCACGTGACTGCAGCCTCCCTGACCTGACTTCATCCCTTCAGCAACTTCTGCACCAGCTCCTCGTTCCTCGATGGTTTGGGGACAGTCCTGGGGTGACAAGTGGCAGAGACCTTTTGGACCCTGGGGGTGGAAGCCCTGGGAGCCAGTGGCTGCCACCCTTGCAAACCCCTGGGTAGGATCAGAGAGGATCACTTCTTGGCTGGACCCAACACAGGTAGGAAGACCTCAAGGTGAAGGTCAAAGCACCTTCAGCAGCTGGGAGACCAGGTTCAGTTCTGCTGAGCTTTATCCTTCTTATCCAAAGCAGATAAAAATCATAAGAAATTCTGGAGGAAAAGAAGCAACATTTTTTTAATGGTGGGGGAGACAGAATCTGCATGTGGAGACAGCCTAAAACCCAGTTGCACATTTTTCTTCCCCTCCATCTTTTCCCATCATGTTCTCTACTTCCCACCATGGGCCCCCACAAGGATAGGTGGTGGGACTTTATTAGCAGGTAGATGATGGCTCTGCTTCTGCAGGTGTCCCCTCTTATTCACCTCCCACCTTGTGCAGCCATTGCATCTCCAGTTGGGGTGTGTTGGGAACAGAGTTTAGGTAGGGTTCCCCCCAGTTTGGGTACTTGCTGCTCTGTGCTGCTGTCCCTTTCACAGTGACAGTAGAGCATGGCTAGTGTTGGGCAGCTGGGATACACATGAGTGGCACATTTTGTGATGTCCCAGACTCAATGGAGGACACATGGAGACATCAGGTGGCCATATTCTGCATTTAACCCAAGACCACCTCCATCCCTTTCCATCTTTCCTTTACCCACATGCCTGACACCTCATTCCTCTATTTTTTCTTGTTCTCCTCAGTCCAAAATTCAAACTCATGGAGTCCTATGCCCCCATCCCACAATTTTCCAGTGGTGGCCAAGCTGTTCCTGTGCCTTTGCCCAGCTCAGCACCTTGTCAGGACTGGGAGCAAGACTTGGCTTCTGTCCTCAGAAGTGTGTTTCTTGGAGTGCAGGATTTGCTGTCACCTTTTAAAAGCGGAGAGGGATTGGTTTGGATCTGTTGAGGTATTTTTTTTTCTTTGAAAAAAGCTTTTAAAATTACCCAGTTTCACTATCTGTTCCCTGTGCTCATGCTTTTGGTCTATTTAAGAGCAAAAGCATAACATTAAGGTGATTTATAGCGTTCTCAGGAGTGGAAGGGCAGGGACTTGGGTATTTTTTCCCTTTTCCTCAGGTGAAAGAAAACCTCGAATGTTAACTCACAAGACATTACAACGACTGCTCTGTCAATCTTTGATTTACAAGCTCAAATTTATGAGTTAGAAATTATTATTCCACTCGCATATATATATATATATTTTT
>VZTY01023293.1:186820-221997 GCA_013400935.1 Turnix velox | reverse complement strand
CCCACCCTACCCCATCCCCCCCCACCCGACCTTCATCCCCCCAGTGACACCAGCCTTTTGGGCATAAACTAAACTGGCAGCAACCTTTAAAATGTAACATGCGTGAAATACCAGGGAGCAAAAAATATCCTCTTTAAAGCATATGTGGCGCAGTGGCTTAGAGAGCTGGGGGATTAAAACCTTAGCAGAGCTTGGGAAATAATGCCAGAGCCCCTGCTGCACTTCATTAAAGTACATTTTTGACGCAGCTTGCCTTACTCAGTAACAATTTAGTCGACCAAAAACTGAATCGAAAGGGACAGGCAACTGTGTAGCATTTTGTTGCGTTTTCATTTTCAGCATTTTTTCAGGTCAATTTGCCATCTGCTGCCCCGCGGCTGCATCTCAAAGAGCTGGAGGGTTTCTGTGTCCCACAAGAATGAGATGGAGCTGGGGTCAGGCTGAGGGTCACCACCAGGCTCACCTCCCCATTGGTTTCTCTGCTCAACCCAAAACCACAGGTCCCACTCATGAGTACTGAAGTATTGCTCTGGCCACACTCAGATGGGCTGAGTGTCATAGAATCATTGAATAGTTTGGGTTGGAAGGGATCTTGAAGATCATCTAGTTCCAACCCCTCTGCCACAGGCAGGGACACCTCCCACTACACCAGCTTGCTCAGTGCCTTGTCCAGCCTGGCTTTAAACACCTCCAAATCTCTCTGGGCAACCTGTTTGTGGATTTTCCCTTCTGATGTCCATGTGGCTTCAAAGCAGCTCTGTGATGGCAGGGACATGAGTCCAAGGCTTTCCCACCATGGCCAGCAGTGATGCTGGATTGGCTTTTGGTTCCAAGAGAATGAAATGTGCATATTTAGGTGGTTTGAACAGCAAAGCAGAAAGGAAGGGTTGGGTTGACTTTGTCTGCTTCCTGGGGAAATTTCCATTTTGAGGAAAAAATGGTTGTTTTCTGGTGGAAAACGTGCTTGGAAGGAGAAGGAGAGAGGTCTGTGCCTTACTCCCAGGAGGGTCTACAGATGGAACTGGTATAAATCTGTCACTAAGGACATTTTGTGGTGTGGGGAGCTGGAATCCCACAGCCTGGGAATGACGTTAGTGACAGAGTAAAACTCTAACAGCTCTAAGTATATCTGGGGTTTGTATTTCCAAAACCCTTCAAGGCATCACTCCCTTTTACATAAAGTTCATTGGGAGAAAGGTTGGAAGGGCATGAGATGGTATCTAACTGCTTTCATCTCCTTCTTCCGCCCTCTTTTAAAGTTGGGTGAATTTTTCTGCCCACAAATTGATTCAAAAAAGAAAAAAAAAATTGATCCCAGGTTGAGATTTTTATACTTCATGCATTTGGGGCATGTTTCTCTTTAGCACTGAGAGAACATGGCAGCTGAGGGCCTGTCTTTATTTAATATTCCCCACTCCAACTCCAGAGGCTTAAAGATGGCACAACCAGGCAGGGTGGCAGAAGGCACCGTGCAGTGGGAGACAAGAAATGAGGGGAGATTCCCACCATTTCTCTTTTCCCTGGGTCCATATGGGGCTAACATGCCTTAGGGTGCTTAATTTTGGGTGCAGAGCCCTTTCTGTGCCCCAGTATCCCTGCCCATGGGTAGACCAGGTGGCCTGGTTGGTGCTACCCACCTCCTATGAGGAGTAGGAGGGAATTCATAAATTCATAAAGAGCCCCAGGGAGACCAAACACCAAGGGCTGACAGAGGTGTTCTCCAGCTTTGAGCATGTCTAACAGTGTCTTTCCCTCCTAGTGCTCTCCATCCGTCAAAGATCAGACACTGGACTGGAGGGATGTTTGGGATCCACCAAGTCCTTGTGTTCTCCTCCATCTACACACTCCATAGACCTCTCTAGACCACTGTAACCAGGTGAGCTGGGGAACAGGACAGAGTTATGAGTCACACAACCCCATGAGTGATGCTCTTGAGGTCAAGTGAGAGCAAGAGAGGTCCCAAGGGAGCCAAGCAGCCAGGTCCAAATATGGATCCACCATGTGCATCTTCTCCAGGAGCAGCCAGCCAATGTTCCCACAGTGTGTGTCACAGTTCCCTGAATAACCAAGGCGTTCATACAAACATAACAAAGAAACCCTCCGTCTCTCTGGAGACAAGTCAAACAGAGAGCTTGGCCAGGCCCATTGATGGAGCTGGATGCAGTGAATCACTCAACCAGCTGTAGTTTAAGCAATTTGGGTCAAATACACACCTTGGCCTCACGCCACCAACTTGTCTTGTGTCTCACTTGTACCTCAGCTCAGGTTTTGCCTTGCTTTTAGTTAACAGTAAAGTCTTTGAGGTTGAAGGTAGGTACCTGCTCATGCCGAGATACTCAAGGAATCTACTGGCTTGGTTTGATTTGTCTTTATTGTGATGTTATTTTTATTCCTGGAGAATTTTTACTGAAGGGGAGCACAAAGGAAAGCAAAGTGTTAGCAAAGAGTTTTGCTGAGCTAGTAATGTTCTCTGTGGGTGCACAGTGAACTTAAACACTCAACAAGTGGTCCACAAGAGATGCCCAGGGTATCTCAGCAGTGCAGGACAGAGCTGTGGGGACACTGGATCACCTCCACACACAGGCAAGGAGGCTCAGATCAGCTTCAGCTTCTCTAGGCTGGACCCAGGGGACCTTCCTCCAGGATTACATCAGTAGCATGAGGATGCTGAGTGTACTGTCTGGGAATCTAGAAGATGAGGGTTTGATTTTTTTTTTAATTTTTTTTTTCCTTTGAGATGATGTATATGATAAAATATGTTCTTCTGACTCTGAAGCTGCCTGCAAAAAGGGATGTGCTAACAAAAGTGACATCACCTGATTTTCCAGTACCTGGGAATTGGCAGCTCTGTGTGCTGAGGCAGCCACAGGACTGAGCTGGGAATCACTCCCCTTCTCCACATCCCTGCCTGGTTTGGTACCTGGTGGTGCAGTGGTCAGAGACCATGCAGTTGCTCTACCCCAGGCCAGGAGGTGTGTGCAGCACTGTCTTCTGCTAAATAGGGTCAAAATCACCCTGCTGGGTTCACTGAGTCATGAAATCTTTTGCTCTGGGGATATGTTGAGAATCTTGTCCCCTCAAGGACTGTCCCATGGCTGTTGGTGGAGTGATGGGGAAGCTTGGCTGGCTCTACATGTGTGGATGCTCTGAAGAGCAAAAGCTCAACCAGGGTGACTTTCTCCATGTTATTGTTATCTCCTTAGGACTACTCAAGCTGTTTGGATGGTGGTTTAAGTAGCTGTGGGATGCAGCTTTGCATGGCAAGAAAACTTGGCATTTCCAAGCATTCTTACAGGGGATTAGACCCCAAAAAGAGAGAGCAAGGTGGGAGAAGGAGCAGGGGAAACACTCCAGGCTGGGGAACAAACTGGAGATCAGCCCCTCATGTGCTGAGGACCAGGGAATGAGTGCTGGGAGAGGAAAAGCAGAGCAGGACTTTACTTGTCATCTCTGCACTATGGAGGAAGAGTGGAGGCCAGGGGACAGGCTGGTTTGCACAAGTGTTTGCTGGCTTGCTGGAGGGGGAAATGCAAAGAGGATCCAGTTCCTAAATTTGAGGCTCACTGGAAAAATGGAGGTCTGCCTCCAGGCAGCTGGGGATTAGCCATGGGGATCTGGGGAAAGGGGTAAAACGTTGGGTTTCCTTCAGTCAAGATCACAGGGACGTAGTTGACCACCAGCCAATGCAACTCATAGGGCCAGAGCTCTGCAGACAGACTCCACCTCCTCAAAAAGCCACATTGCATCGGGCTTGGCAGCCCAGCTCCATCTGGCAGCCCCCTCTTGAACAGGCTCAAAACTGAGCTCATCTGGAGCCAGAACAACCTCTCATCCCAGGAGGGGACAAGAGAAAGGCAGCAGGACCCACATCATGTTACCCAGAGAGGTTGTGGATGCCCCCTCTCTAGAGGTGTTTAAGGCCAGGCTGGGTGAGCAACCTGGTCTACTGGGAGCTGGGGTTGGAACTAGATGATCTTTATGGTCCCTTCCAACCCAAACCATTCTATGATTCTATTATTTTTGGTGTCAGCGTTGATTCTGTCCCACAGGTGCAACACCCTCTGAAGCACCCAAATAGGTGGGAGCAGGGGAATAGAGCTGAGCATCACTCTCATCCTTGGGTGCTGAGTTCAGGGAGACCCTCACTGTGATCCTTAATGTTCCTTCAAAGCCCTTCTGGGTAGAAGAGGGAAATCAGGACAACTCTCTGCTCCTGACCCAGCCCTGGTGCCCACCAAGCCTGCTCAGGGCTTCTGGCTGGTGAAGAGGGATTCTTGGAGCATCTGGTTTTTTCAACCAGCATTACTGGGCAGCTGGCCCTGGGATGTGCTGGCTTCTTTAAAAGCCCTCAAATTTGCTCAAATGTATCACTTTGTTGAGAAACTGAAAATTTAGTAGGGGAAAAAAAAACCTGAGAGAGAAATGTTAGTGGAGATCTTAGTGAAGCCTTCAGATCCTCCATCCTCCCCAAGTACAGAGGGGGCTGGAGTCACTCCAAAACTGCAGTTTTCACCAAAAGAAGCTAAAACAAACAAACAAAAAAACACTTGGCCGCGGTTTTCACCATCCCACCCCCCTCCTTTTTGATCATCTCTGTCTTGTACAACCCTGGTATAGGCAGAGAACTGAGGGCTTCACCCATCTTTTCAAAGTAGCGTGGAGGAAGAAAGCAGCCTTTGTAAAGGGGTTTTCTGAAGTTCTCTGTTCTGGGGAGGTTGGAAATAGCACAAAAACATCCTTTCTCACTATATTGTGTCGCTTCCAGCTCTAAGCTGCACCACGACCCAGATGTTTAGATGCTGATGCTGAAAGGGGAAAGAAGAGCCATGGAGAGAAAGCCAAGAGAGCGGGGATGCTGTGTGAAACTTGCTTCTAGAAACCTGCCCTGCTTTGGGTACAGTGTCTGCCTTTTTGAAGCAGAATTAGAAGAAGAGAATTAGTGAAGGAGGTTCAGACACTGTGAATTAATACCTTAATTCAGTTGGAATAGTGATACCTGTTAGTCCAACTGCACACCTCCTTATGTGCAAATGTACAGTTCAGCTTTCAGAAAATATCCATGCTCAGCCTCAGTGGGAGGTTTATTATTTTCAACCATTTTTTCTACCTTTTGATCTGATGCTTCCTTTTGCCCTCGTTGCTCCCAAGTTTTCCCAGCCTTGGTGGTGTGAGTTCATCCATCTGCTTTTTAAATTACCTTTATTCAGAAAGAGGAGGGGCCTTAGGTGGATGTATTGTTATTACCTAATTGATTGGACAAGGAAACTAAAGTGTGAAACACTTCTTTATTGTCTGTATCTTTGCTCTAATTATCCCATCTCAGCAAGAACGTGTCCTGCTTATATCTCCTCTCTGTTCTGCCTCAGCAAGAATTTCTCCAAAGATCCAAGCTGCTAATCCATCCATTCCAGAGGGGTCTCAACGTGGGGTTTTGCAGTGAGGTCCAGTGCACAAAGCCCACGTTGATGTGGGAAGCAGGTGACCCCCCATCTCTCCCAGCCCATGGGTCCCTGTGGATCCATGTCCATCCAGCTGCCAGGACATGTGTCCAGCTGGATTTTGTGCTGGAGAGAGGGACTGGAACCTGACTGAATGACCCAGATGTTGGTGGAGAGGGGGAGGCTGCAACACTGCTGTCTCCCCATCCTGACAGCTGTCCTACGCAGAGGGATGTTGGGGGGGGGTCAAGGCACTGTCTCTCACCCATCCTAAACCTGCTGCTGCCAGAGCACAGGTTCTCGTGGCCAAAACCTGGAACAGGAGGTGAGAAACTGAACGTGTCTCTGCTCTAGCAGGCAGAAGAGTGAGATGAGCTGCTCCAGCACTGACTTTTGGGAGCCTGAGCCCTGTCTCTCACCATTCACCTAGTCAGAGGCTCGTCCCAGTGACAGAGACCCATAGCCATCACTGCAGAGAGAACAGGGGACATTTCTATCCTCTGCTCTCCTGCCTTCTCTTGGGGATTAGGGCAGAGATGCTTTCAAAACAAAGCCTCAAGCCTGCAAAGGTTGTGCTGCTGGAGAGACAAAGCTGATTCGCCCTCTGCAGTGGCAGACAGCCAGGGAGCAGCAAACCATATGCTAGAATTGGGGGAGGAGGAGGAGCTGGGCTTCATGCTCACCCACAGACCCCAGGAATATGTTACACAAGGGTCCCCAAGTGCCCTCAGTGGTTGACCTGCCCAGGGAGCCTCTACATCCTTGCCTCTTGGTCAGCCTTCAGCTCAGAGCCTGTCCCCAGAGCAGGAGCAGTGGTTGTTGCTTTGGAGGGATGGGCTGTGTATGGGTCAGTGACTGCAGGGAAAATCCCACTGCTTGTGGGCAGGTGGGTGGATGCAGTGCTGGAGGTTTGGTAGTGCTGGAGAGGGCATGCACTGGTTTCAAACTTGCCCCCTGCTATCACACTGTCTCCAAACACCCTCCTCACCATCTCCAACCCCCACACTTTGCTGGACTGGAGGACTGGAGGAGGATGAGAGACCCCCGGGGTTCCTCCCCATCCCCTCTCCCACCCTCCCTTTGCCCGGCTCGTGCCTAATTCAATTTGCTTCTCCCCAAATGGCTCCCCATAGCTTGACCATTAACAAATGGACTTGGCTGGAGGCCTGGGAGACCATTTGCAGGCTGAACCTGCTGCTGCCACTGCCTGCCAGCCGAGCTGTGCCAGCCCTGCCAGCGTCCCGCGCTCAGCACACCCCGGAGAGATGCCAAATGGCAGCGGTGCCGGTGCCAACCCAGAGAGAAAGGGGCGAGGGAGTCACACACAAAGAGAGGTTTTATAGCCCAGGCTGGGCACCTGACACGAGGAGGAGGGAGGGCTGAGATGTGCTTAGCCCTGATAATCCCCAGTTTCAGTTTAATTTTTTTTTTTTTTTTTTTTTCCAAATCAAAAGCACAGCAACAGCTGGGGCTGAGGCTTTCCAGGAGATGAACTCATGAACAACTGTTCAAAATAACTTTATTCGTGGTGCTATTAGATCAGTCCACTGGGGAGCAACCAATTATTTTTGATTACTCCAGGCAGATAAGGCTGGGATGGAGCCGAAAACCACGAGGGATCAAGGGCATCTCGTGGCTTGGGCACATCAATGTGCTGCTCCATGGCATCTGATGGGCACCCAGCACCCATCCCAGCCCCCTGACCGGTGCTGAGGGGTCATGCTGGGGGAAGTGCATGAGGTTGGGGATTTTGTGTGTGCCATTGATGTGGATCCCCCCTCCCTGGAGGTGTTTAGAGCCAGGCTGGATGAGGCACTGAGCAGCCTGGTCTAGTGAGAGGTGTCCCTGCCTGTGGCAGGGGGTTGGAACTAGATGATCTTTAAGGTCCCTTCCAACCCAAACTATTCTATGATTCTATGTCAAAGAAACAAGTAAGGGTGATGCTCCAGAGCTAATTAGCCTACCCAAGGTTGGTCTGTCTGTCTTGTTCCTAAGTCCTAGAGGTGGCACAGCACCAGGATAGGGATACATGCAGAGTTTGGAGCAAATGGTCCTATCCCAGCATCCAAGATCCCAGACAGATGATGCTCACAACATACCCCTGCTATAGGGGAGCATCACAGGGATCTGATCAGAGCAGGTTCCTCATGCTGTTCACAACCCACTGATCAGATCTGTAGTGCTTTCAGTGAGCTGAGGCCAGTGCTGGACATTTTTGCTTTCCAGCATGACATCAAGCAAACCTGAGTGTGAGATGTGTTAGCCAGCAGGATAATCTCCCTGGAGGAAAGGAAGGTGGAAGCTGAAGCACTAAAAACTAGGCTGCAGGGAACAGCCTGCACTGGCCAGGAGACAGACTGCATGATCTAATAGGTCTTTTCCATTTCTCGCTCCTGTGATTCAAGAAGTCTTGTCACTAGGGGCTTTTTTTTTAAAAATAGACTGGATGAAACAGAAGATGGTGGATGTGGGGCTCGGTCCTGCCTTGGCTGGGAGGCAGGTTGGTCTAACAGGACTTTTCCATCGCTCTGTTCCATGATTAATCAAGACAAAAAAAGAAAAAGGAAACTGATAAACACAATAGAAATTCCATCCAGGGTTTGCCTTAGTCAGGTTATTAAAGTCCTGACATCATGTCTTGAAAAGAAGACTGCAAACAAATCTCTAGTAGATAACATCTGCTCGCTGGGGATGGAGAGGTGCACCAGGCTGCCAGGGGCATAAGGAGTTAATGCCTTTGGTGGTCACCTCCCCAAAAAGATGTTTCTCCTGATCTTGCAACCTGCTTCCAAGGAGAAGTTTCTCCAATCTTGCACGTGGCTTCCAAGGAGACCTCACACCTCCTTCTCCCAGTTCTGCTTAGCTAAAATCACTCTCCTTGAAGAAATCATTTTCTGAAGGCATCTTGAGGTGGATGAGAGGTTTATTTCCTGACAGGTCATTTAATCAGGGCAAATGCTGTGAAATTTGGCTTTTGGCTCTAAGCAGCAGTGGTCTCCCAATGGGTGTTCCACCACTGGTTCCACACGGAGCAGGTCCTTGCCCACACCATGAGCTTTCCAGGGAGACCTCGGATTCAGACTGGCCTAAGTCACAGCTTTTCCCAGAGGGGTAGCTCAGGTGAGACAGGATGTCTACATGATGCAAGTCATGATTTTTCCCATCCTTTTGGCATTTATGACCATTACTGTGGATAGCTGTGAAAAACATGAGCAAGGTCACTCAGAAATCACAGAATCACAAGATGTCAGGGTTTGGAAGGGACCTCAAGTGATCATCTTGTCCAATCCCTCTGCTGGATCAGGAACACCTAGATCAGGTCACACAGAAACATGTCCAAGTCAGTTTTGAATATCTCCAGAGAAGAAATGTGTCTGAGCCTGTGCTAGGAACTCAGGAATCACAATTTCAGGGAGGCAAATGAAATCTTTTCACTTTTTTCCCCCTAAATGGTCTTCACTAATGGAAGGTCTCAGTCTGGAACTGATTTGACTCCAGTCACTAGAGCTGCTGCTACTGGGGATTTCGTAAGAGTCCACAAGATCTTTAATCTTTTCCTCTACAAATAGGTATGATGTAAACTCCAAATCCTGACCACCTCGTGGTTAGGAGTCTTGTGGCACTTGCAGCCAGAGCCAGCAGTGCAAGCCCTGGGGTTCTGGCCAAATTCCAGCTGGGGGAGTTCGTGTTCCAATCCCCACATCCCACCTACAGCTTCATCCGTGGAAATCAGAGCTGCTCCCATCCGGTCCCAGCTGCTCCTACTCCACCATGGCACTGGCTGCAACATCTTCCACACTCTGCCCCAGGGAAGGATGCATTGCAGGGGCAGAACTTGCTTTCTTTCCTCATTTAGCTTCTTTAACAAGTGATTTATTTTGCCTGTGAGCACAACCTCCACTGCTTTTCCACAGTGGAGAAGGTTGCTCTTCCTCTCCTTATAGCTACTGCTTATCCCAAACCAAATCCCAGCTGTAAAGAAGCAATCCAGGGGAAGACATGACTTACCAAAGGTCTGACCATCTTCAGCCCCTGGTTCCTTCTGGACCTGGCACAAGGCCAGGGTCTCTGGGTCCAAACATATTAAAAAAAATAACAAATTATTGTAATATTCAGAGGGCAATAAATATTGCACCCAGCAGTTCTCACACAGCAGCCTTAGCAGATGGAATATGTATTATTTGGGTTTTTTTAAAACAGAAGATGCTTACTCCAGAAAAAGTTGTGATGCAGAGGAGGGGATGTCATGGTATCGATAAAAATCTTCCCTGTGTCACCTTCTGCAGCCGACAGTGCCCTCTAGTGTGACCCAGACCCTGCTCTGGCCCCCTTTAGGCCCATAAATCAGCAATTTAATGGGCAGAGCCTTGAGTATATGGCAGACCTTGTTGATTCTATGATCTTAACCCATCAGTGTGGTGATGCCTGGAGATCTCAAGTGTTTTCCCTGCAGGGAATTTCCATCTTCCCATTTCTGACAGGTTCTTTTCTCCCACTCTTGTGTTTCCAGACTCCTTTGAGGACAAGGAGGATGCAGTGGACAAGGTCTGTGGCACATCAGAACCTTCACAGTCATGGAGTAAGTCATGATCTGCTTTCTTTGAGCTCAGGCACTACCAGGGTGCCCCATTGCCTTCCCCCATCCTCAGTCTTTACAAACTCTGGAGATGAAGACACTGGCCCAGTGAGCATCCCTGATGCTGCTGCACCTTTAGGAGCATTTAATTAATTAAACCTCCCATTAACACTTCTGCTTCACTTCTCCAGCTCAAAACCTTGCCTTAAGGATGAGAAGGGACATGACCAGCAGACCAGGACTGCCAGGCCCCCATGGCCACTCTGCTCCACACCATCCTGCTCCCTACAGGGCTTTCACAATAACCTCAGCCAAGGAACATTATATTCTGCTGAGGGTAAGTCTGGTTTATGCCTTGATCCCTATTAAAGCAGTGTGGGAGTGGGGACTGAACTCTCCCAGCGTGGCAGGAGCATGTCCCTTTGCCAGAGCATCCCTCAGCTCTCCTACCTGGGGATGATGGAGGCAGGGAGGTCTCCAGCAGGGATGTAGATGCAGATGTTCAATAACACCAGGACACAAGCAGCATCATTAGCATTCAGGGCTATAGGGGCTCCTTAACCAGGCACACGTTTATTTTCCTTGGCTCCATCACAGAAATGTGCTCCTCGAGGACTTTTCATTAAGCAGAAGAAATTTATGAGAGAGGATGAAAATTGTGTTTTACTGTCTGAGGTCTGGGTCAGAGCTGTTTCTTCAGACGTTTTAGTAATTCTTCTTGGCAAGGGCTGAGAAAATTTTCTCCAGCAAAACAAGAAATTGAACTTCCACACTTGGAGTAAGTTGCATCGACTGGTCCTGTCCCTGGCGTGGACCAATGCCTGGAGCAACGGCCTCCCTCCCCTGGGGATCCAAAACAAAGCCAAAACACCTCACAATTTATGTCCAGTGAAAAAATAACCTGTACATGATATAAAGGGTTATTGGGATTTGATGCTAATTTTAGTGGTCACCTTGGCTGCGTTTGAGGAAGTTGCTGGTGCTGCCAAGAGCAAATTTACCTGGTGATGAATGAGGAATCGGAGAGTAAAATAAATAAATATCAGCAACACCTTTTTTTTTTTTTTCCCCCTTCTCTTTTGGCAGATCGGTGTCATCCAAGGTCACACATTTGTGCAGTAGGAGAACTACTGCCAGAGCTCAGAGCTTTAAAATCATGTTTAAGTAAAAGCAGAGGGATTTTAAAAGAAAGGCTGAACTAGAGTCTCCCAAAAATTCTTGCCCAGTAGTTATATTTTGATGTGACCCATGGAATTCTTCAAAAATTCCTTGTATTTTTTCTTGAAATCAGGGCTGGAGACCCCCATGCTGGGTACCAGTTGCTCTAAATTTGACCTTTTTCCCAGGTTCATAGGAAAACTTTGGAAAAGTTGTATCCCAAGATGGAGAAAAAAAAGATTTCTCTGACAAAACACAACAAATTTCAACAAGCAGAAGAACTTTTTTGTTTCCATCAGCAGTTTTCAGACACTGGGAGCAGTTCCTGGCCAAGTCTTAGCACAAACCCCAGCCAGGTCCTGCTTGAGGGGAGGCAAATCTCCCATGGAGAAACTCATCCCAGAATGGCCCCAGGCAGGGGGTTGTCTCCATTTCCCTCTGAAGCTCGGCAGAGGACAGATACTGGACCTCAAGCTTGGGGTAAATACAGCCATTCCCACATTTTTATGATTTCTTTTAATTACTGCAGATGGGAGTCTAGAAGAAATAAGTGTTTTCATGCTTGTGGCACTGCAGCGTTGGGAAGCAGAGCATCGGATGCTCATTTCTCCAATTGTTTCCCAAAAATCAGAAGCAAAACCTCTCTCTGCAAATTAAATCTGCAAAAGCACTCGGGAGGAAAACAGGCAGGAGCCCTCCCAGAGTGACCTCTGGTCCCACAGGCTCAGAGGGCAACAAGTGTCACTGCCTGCCATGCCAAGCTGTTGCTAATTACTGAAAGCATT
This sequence comes from Turnix velox, assembly GCA_013400935.1. Lineage (NCBI taxonomy): Eukaryota > Metazoa > Chordata > Aves > Charadriiformes > Turnicidae > Turnix > Turnix velox. The sequence goes on along the minus strand of VZTY01023293.1, from coordinate 210,040 downwards.
TTATTTATTTTCTTTAAAAAAAGACAGGAAGTTGCTCCCTCAAAAACTGAAAGTTTTATTTGCATGTAATGCCAACCACTCTGCCATTTTTTTTTTTTTTTTGGAGATAGGCTTTAAAGAGTTGAAGGTTATTTTTTATTTACCACCAGCACCAAAAGGAAAGGAGATGTGTAAGGTTACAACAATAACACAACCTACAAAGGGAGGCAGACGGAAGGTTTGCATTACCTTAAGCAGGAGAGATGGGGCCCAGATGAATTTATAGAAACTCTCAAGAAAAAAAAATGATAAATGGAAGCTGTAATTTTTATTGGGGGGGGAGAAGAAGGGCAGATCATGGGTGAGGGAACAAAATAATCAAAAAAGCATAAATTAGAAACGTGGCTTGGCGGTTGGGAGTAGAAAGCCTTTGGCTCGTATATAATGTGAGTTTCTTCTGGAACTTGATCCACAGCAGCACATGGAAATTACCTGCAAAAAGATTTTCTATTAAGTCATTTTAGGGTGAACTTTATCATGGCTCTGTCCTGATGTCCTGAGGGAGATGGCTGTGCTTGACTTCCCACAGCTCCTGAAGCCATCCCTCAGCTCCCACCCACGCTTTGCAGTCCCACACTTCTACTGCTCCAAGTTGTCCTGTCCACTTATTTCATATTTACAGGATGGATTTCAATTGTTTAGGGCCAGTGCAACAGCTAAGCCCACTACAAGCCTGGTGGGATGCTCTGTGTTTCTCCTGTGGCTTTAGGGGAGGTTTTGCTAGTTGTCAGGCAGCTCCCTCTTCCTTCGTTCATGGGATGTGGGACCATTAATGTGCTGTCCCTTGAGGAAACCAGCTTTTTCCCAGCAAAGAGACTATCACTAGGGAGCCTTCATCACTAGGAATGTCCATCCTCAAAGCCATGGGGAATCCTGACCTTTCTACAATGTTTCTTCATTCCAGTCCTGGGATGAGGTTTGTCAGGAGCTCAAGGGACCTTGGGTTGCTCTCAGCAGAGGTGACCTGGAGCCAAGGCCCCAGCCAAACCCTAGTTCTCTGTGGACTCATCAGCACCAAGGGCTCCCAGAGCCTCAGTGTCTCACACAAAACATCCTTTCTTTCCTTGCTCTGCATTTCAGAAGGATGAGCAGTCCCAGGAGGATTTTATGGCTTGCCATAGGAACAGAGTGACTCCAGGTCTGCATGAGCAAATTAAAGGAATCAGAACGAACCCAGCATCTTTCCATGACAAATTTCCACCCACCACATGTTTCCCAAAGATCAGCAGACTCCCAACTCACAGCCCCCCAGACTTTCCAAGTCTTGTCCTTGGCAGCCTCTAAACCTGCCTGGTTTTTCTGAGTTTGAGTTCATCTACCAATCCCCTCTTTTGATGCCAGAAATGCCTCCACAAACCAAATTTCCCTGATAATTGTCCTTTGGATTAGTTTGGAAAATTGCATAAGCCCTGGGTGAGGGCTGGCTGTGTCTCTCATCCCAGTGCCTAAGGCTTGGTAGGGGCAAAGACTAAAGAGCTGTGAAATGCAGAGATATAACAGATGTTGACATGTAGTGAAAATACTAGACGCGGGAGCCTAAGATAATAAATCTGAAAAATTAACACGTAGAAGAACGAAAAAAGGAGCAATATGTTTTGGTAATCATTCTGAACTGCTGAACCCTTCTCCTGCAGTTCAAAAATCTCTGGCATTAAGCAGATGTCATTCAAGCAATGATTAACACATTACTGAATTTCTCCAGTCGTTTAATAAAAGTTTTACATAACATGCAGGTAATTGCTTCCAAATGTCAAGGTAGCAACGTGGGCTTCTATGGATGGCATTGTTTCCAGCACCAGGTGAAAACCCTTCTCGTTGCCTTGATATCAGGCAAAGTCCTGCTGTGAAGACCCTGCACCCATCACAGCTGCTTTTCCTGTCACTCCTCTGAATGCCAGAGACAAAGAAAGGGTCTGGGAAGAGTCAAAATCTTCAGTCTGGAAAGATTTTTTTTCCCTCTAAATGTCTGTACAAGCAGCAAATAGGTCCCATGCTACAAAACTGTGACCCAGGTATGTCTTTTATGTGAATTTTTTTATTGTTATTACTTCTCTTGCTAGAAAATCTCATTGCTGCTGTGTGCAAGGAGGTGATGGGAAGAGCAGGGTGAATGTAGAGCCTGGGCAGCAGTGATGGGGTGTTGCTCTTCGCAGAAGCCCTGGCCATGAAGCCAACTCATGCTCAAAATTTGAAATCATCCACCCCAAGATCAGGAAAAAAGTCATCCCAACCAGTTTATTTGCAGAACTGTCCTAATAAGTCGGACTTATTAATAAGCTGGGGAGGAACAGACCAGCTCCTCCTGCACTTACCATCATTCATCAACTATTTCTGTTCTCCTTCGTTGTCAGGCCCTGAACTTGTGCATGTGGATGGTCTGCTCAGAGACAGAGGAGATGGTAACATGGTCTGAGATGAAGGAAGAGGATTCAGATGATGGTGAATGGATCCAACCATGCACTTTCTTTGAAGGCACAGCATGTTAGAGTTACTGACATGCCTGACCTGCTAGCAAGTGTCTGGGTGCACTCAACCTCTGGAACACTCCCCTCAGATGAGCTCATCACAGTTTCCAGGCAAATATGTGGAAAACATTTGGAGGGCACCTGCTCCCCCACCCTCACTTCTGGAGACCTTTGCCTTCACTTCTTTGAATGATCAGCTGTGCTTATTCATCACCTCTGGGGCCTGGCCCTGCTCCTTTGGACTCTTTCATCACACCACACCAGATGGTCCTTCCTGCCTTTTAAGCAGAGGAGAGCACCTTATGGTTTTATGAACACTCTGGTGTGATGTGCACCTGCCTGGAAACTTCTCAAGCACCTGCTGGGCACATACACGGGTGCATGGGGATGCTGTGGCAAGATCAGAGCCACAAAGGGAACCATGCTCACACAGCAACAGTGAGTGAGGTCCTTTGGGAGGAAGAAAATAGGAATAGGACAGAAGTAGAATTTGGTGGATTTCCAAGCCTGGAAATCAGTTTGAAAAATCATGCATTTCCTTTTTCTTACCATGTCCTCATCAAATTTTATCATGAGTTAAAGGCCAGTTCTTTTATCTGTGTCTGTCTTCTGATGTATTATTTACCACACCTTTTTTACGAAAGCATCACTCTGCCATTTGGCTTTATGAAGACCTAACTCTGTGTACCTTGGTTCTTGCATGTTCTCCTAGAGATACTGGCATAACAACTGTTCTCTCTCCAGCTCTGGTGCTGTGCAGCCACCAGAACAAACCCCACTTGCCTGCCCTTTGGTCCAAAGTCCCTGAGTTGAGAGAAGTGAGGACTCACCACTAGTCCCAGTGATGGGAGCCAGCCCAGGGAAAGCAGGGCAGAGGCTGGAGAAAGTTCAGCAATGACTGTTTTTCTACCTTGAACTTGTTGGGCTTTTCTTACTGCTAAATTCTGTGCTGGGGCAAAAGGTGTGTGGACATCTACCTGTGCATAGGGCACAGGGTGGAGATGACCTTTTCACAGGCCAACACTGAGCAGCTGAGAGAGAGTGAGGCTTGCAATGGCTGCAATAGCCTGGCAGGAGGTCTTCAGATTGCTCGATGTCTCAGTACTGAAAAGCAATACCTGCTGAGATGAAACCATTTGGCCTCCTTCCCCCTGTCTCCAAGGCAAACATAGACAGTTCTATTCATACCCACAAGAAATACATATTTCAGCATTTTGTTCTTTTTGTCTGTGCTTTGTTTTATCCAGCGCCACGGAGCTTGGATGTCTTTTTCATCTCATATTGTGCCTTGGATGCAACTTCTTTTTTATTCAACCCTCTCGCTGCCTTCATAAAGAGGAACAGCAGCAGTTGTTGTTTTATCCCTCAGAGCATGGGCTGCTGTAAACCAGAGGCAAACTTCTTGCTGAAAGAAGGAGAGAGCAGGCAGGAAGGAAGCTGCCATATCCATGTCCACACCAGAGCTGCACCCCCACAGGCCATGCAAATTGTCCTATAAAAATTCATCTCTCAAACCTTGTTTCTCCAAGGAGACAGACCCAGTTTGTAAACTTGGGATCAGAATCTCCTCCTTCTTAAATGGATGGCAAAGCCCAAGCAAAAAGCTGTGGCACTAACATATAGTGGCATTTCATAGAATCACAGAATATCAGGGATTGGAAGGGACCTCAAGAGATCATCTAGTCCAATCCAATTGTGGATTCTGCCTTTCATCCCCCCTAAATTTGTACCTGAAGCTTCCTTTTCCTGGCTGGGAAAGTCCATTTTTGTGGGCTCAGCCATGTCCCATCCCTTACAGAGTCTCTGCAACTGTCATAAAGGAGAAAACCTTGCAAGAACATATCTGCTTGTCTTACAGTTGAGGAGGGACAAGCTGCTGGCTCACTATGTGGTCCAGCCTCACCTCCATCATCCCATGAAGGTAATTTGAGGTGAGGGTGGAAACTGCTGCTCCCAGCTTCTTCCTCTCCATATGCAGCTTGGAAGACATGCTGACAGTGTACAGGATGGTCAAAGATGTAACAAAGAACCTCCCACAGGTTTGAATCATCACAGAATATCAGGGATTGGGAGGGACCTCAGGAGATCATCTAGTCCAATCCCCCTGCTGGAGCAGGAGCACCTAGACCAGGTAGGTTTTTAATGTTTCCAAAGAAGGAAACCTCTCTGGGCAGCCTGTTCCAGTGTTCTGTCACCCTCAGGGTTCTCAGTTTATACTTATTTCCACCCTAAATATGAAGAATGTGCTAAGAAGAATATAATAAAATAATGTGCAAAGCAGAAATTTGCTTGTATGGAAATCTTTAGGCACTAGTTCCAGATCATCCAGCCTGGATTATCTCCCAAACAGGGCGCTGAAAGCCACACCATCCTCTCCCTGTTGGGCCTGTTGCTATGGTGGTGGTTTCCAAAGACCATGAGTGATGATGGAAGCAAGAACATCTTGTGACAATATGTTGCCCTTGAAACCTGAGTTGGGAATTGAGGATTTTTAAGGCATTCAAAATCTGTATCTGAAATCTCTGACTCGTATCATGCTCTGACCCAAGAGAAAGATGTTTCCATCCAAGCTGGCTGCATGAGTAGACCAGACTAGCTCTCCTGGGAGACAGCAGATGAGAAGACACCCTTCCCAGTTCTGAGATCTCATCCTTCATGCCCAGGTAAATAGCAAAACCTCTTGTTTTTTTGAAACAGATCAGCCTCCTTTTGTCTGGGACTGGTGTGACTCCTTCTTCCTGAGTTCCAAAGGACCAGGTGAGGGATGGCAGGTACTGACCCTGCTTATGGAGCTGTGTCTCCAGCACTCACAGAATCACAGAATGTCAGGGATTGGAAGGGACCTTAAAAGATCATCTAGTCCAATCCCCCTGAGAGAGCAGGAACACCTAGATCAGGTCACACAGGAAGGTGTCCAGGCAGGGTTTGAATGTCTCCAGAGAAGGAGACACCACAACCTCTCTGGGCAGCTTGTTCCAGTGTTCCACCAGGGCTGGAGGAGGCAGAATGGGCAGATAGGGTTGGGAACATCATCTCTTCAGCCATATGTGTCTCTTCAGCTGCACAGCCCACTGAAGACAAATGAACTGGAGGAAGCATTTCCTCTGCTGAGGGCTCACACCCAGGAGGTTTCTGTTCACAGTGTAGGTCAAGAGTTGAAAAATGAAGAAGAAAGGAAAACAGATAGAAATATCCATCTTCCCTTATAAAAATCCCTGGAGCAGGGGGCATTTGGAAGTCATTTTTCACTGAGCTGTGAGCTGTTTCTGGACCTTTAGCAGACATTATTCTCTTCTCAAACATCATGGTATGAAACATGGGGAAGAGCTTTCCCTCCATCCTTGTGGGTGTTGGAGGAAGAGCAACACACTTTGCACCTTCCTCTGAGGCCAGGACCCACAGTGGTTTGGGCTTTGAGGCAAGGTGGAGCCCAATGCACACTAAAAATTGCCATTTTAAATACATTAGAGCTGAGATGCAAAAAGAAATTAGTGTCTTGTGTTTGCTGGCATTAATGCCCAGAGGGAAAGCTTTTAAGGAGGAAAGCCCATGCAAGAAGAGGAAGGAGATTTTCAGCATGGTTAAAGGAAATCGAAATAAAATTCCTTTCTGGAAGGAATTCAAGAAAATTATTTTCCTTCTTTGTTTCTGTCTCTCTTCTTCTGGCTTGTAAAAACACCTTGGCTCAGATATTGCATCAACTCTGCCTTTTATTAAAAACCCCTGCTCCGGTTGTGCAGATTTCATGCTGTTACATGAAAGTAAAATTTTATGACCAGAAGCTGAAATTAGGAAGGAAACTTTTTTGTTGTTGTTGTTGTCATTGTGGGTTGGATTCTGTTGGTAGTCAGGAAAGTTTTGTTTGTTTTGGGGGTTTTTTTCTAAAGCTCAGCCAGCTCCCCCCACTCCAGGCTTTTTGTGAGATGTTTGTTCCATACAGGTGCTAACTGGACTGAGAGAGGGGATGGATGATGTCCTCCCTCTGGTATTGGGATTGCCTTTGAGTGAGCCAGTTTCATGGCTGTTTCAAAATGGGAAAAATTCATGGGAGAGCGTGTTTGCATGGGACACACGTCCTGGGTGTTTGGCCTGGAGCAACCTCATGTTGTGAGCAAAGGAACCATGCAGAAGTGCGAGCTATTCCCTCCTCCCAGCCTCCCCTGTGAATCCAGATCTGATGGGATGATAGCTAGAATCCTTATTCAACACCAGCTGCTTGTTGGCTGGGTAGTGCCAGCAAACTTTAAATGTAGTATTTCTGGTTTTCCATTAATTCCTCCCTCCTTTGCTAAAATTAAAAAAAAATAATATATGGAAGAGTGAAAAAATGTTCCAAAATGTCATTCTGCTCTTCCTTTTTGGGTGAGCTACAGTGAGTCTGAGGAGTTACTACATCTGAAAGAGTTAAAAGAAGAGTTACATTGAGTTAGATGAGAGTTATAGCTATTTTTTTTTCTTGTGAGATTTAGCCAAGGTGGTTTTATATCTCCAGGTTCTGTCCCTGCAGCCCCTGTAGGTCCTGAGGCCTTGGGACAGATTGAAAGCCCCCTGGGCTAGTGGGAACAAGAACTTATAGAATCATAGAATAGTTTGGGTTGGAAGGGACCTTAAAGATCATCGAGTTCCAACCCCCCTGCCATAGGCAGGGACACCTCCCACTAGATCAGGCTGCTCAGTGCCTTGTCCAGCCTGGTCTTGAACACCTCCGGAGAGGGGGCATCCACAGCCTCTCTGGGCAACCTCTTCCAGTGTTTCACCTCCCTCACTGTAAAGAATTCCTTTCTTATGTCAAGGCTAAATCTACCCCCTTCCAATTTACATCCATTGTTTCTAGTCCTCCCATCCGATATCATATTAAAAATTCCTTCCCCTGCCTTCCTGTAGGACCCCCTCAGGTACTGATCAGTTACTATGAGGTCCCCTCTGAGCCTTCTTGGGACCATCCTACCCATCCCAGCTGAAGCCTGAAGCTGGAGACTCCCCCTTACAGCACCTTGGGGATGGAGCAGCCAGAGGATATCTCAGGGGACTTCAGCGCATGGACCTCCTCTTCCCACAGGCAAGTGGATGCTGCAGTGTGCTGGGAACAGAAATGGGCTCCTGCCATGTTGCTGCTTCCAAGACACTCTCCACGGTTGGGATGGGGGATGTAGGTCAAGCCCCACAGCCTCTCCGTTTCCTTCCAGCCCAAATGTCTGTGCAACCTAGTCCTGCCCTTGGAAGATTTACGGAGCAGCAGTAAGTATTTCACCAGCTCTTTATTAATAATGCAGCCATAAAAAAGGTGCAGCCTTTCTTTCCAAGGACTCGTAGAGCCCTTAATAATCCAAGGAGGGATTTGACTCCCCCCAATAGATAGTTTACTGGTGGGCATGCTTTACAGCCCCTTTGTTAGAGCTAGGCTGTTCCCCCATCATCAAAGTGCGAAGTGAGGCTCCGTGATGGGCTGGTCCATAAATCTCTCCCCTCTAATCCTTTCCTTTCTACTATTTGCAAACTGGGGGGAGGAGGGGGCGGACTGGACAAAGCAGGCCAAAGCTTTAACCCTTTGTGCTTGAAGGGGAGTGAATGTTCTATGCAGAAGAAGGTGGAAGGAGGGCTGTTCCACAGCAGTCTTTCAGAAGCAGGTAGTTCTATTCAGCAATTAAACCCCAAGTGACAGCTTAAAGAGCTCCACTGGAAGTTTAATAAGTCCACCACTGTGAAATAAATCTGGCTGCATTACAATCACTTCAAACTACTTCAGCAATAAATGCAGAACTCTGCTCTTATTCATCTATTACATGGGTAACATTGCTTCACTCCTCACTTGATTTCCAGGACTGAGATGCCAGAGGAGGACCCAGCCCAGTACTCAGAGAAGAATCAAAGCTGTAGAGATCTTAGGTCTATGGTGGTGGTGGTGGGCTTATCCAGTGCTTTGGTTTGGAGCCACCTCGAGCCCGAGGCCAAAAGTAAACACCTGTGGGCTCTGTGGAGAAGAAGCCATCTGAGTCAAATGCCATAATCGCCTTTTGCTCTGTGGCTGGTGTTGTGTCAGACTCTCAAAAGAGGTGTTGGATCCTGGCTGATCCAAGGACTGATCTTAGATGCAGAGGTGACGGGGGAACTAGGCAAAGAAGAAGAGGTGAGACAGTGTTTTTTGGTCATCAGGTCTTTGTGCAAACACCTTTGCCAAGGCCAGGATTTGACAGGTAGGACTGAATTCATCATGTTGTGACAGCAAAACATTTCTCAGTTGTGAGTGGGGTGTATTATAGGGGCATGGTCAGTAGGTCAAGAGAGGTTCTCTTCCCCCTCTGCTCTGCTCTGGTGAGCACATCTGGAATATTGTGTCCAGTTCTGGGGCCCTCAGTTCAAGAAAGACAAGAGAGCCTAGCACAGAGCCACAAAGATGATGAAAGGATTGGAGCATTTCCCTTATGAGGAAAGACTGAGGGTACTGTGTCTCTTTAGCTTGGAGGAGACTGAGGGGTGACCTCACTAATCTTTATAAAGATGTAAAGGGTGAGTGTCAGGAGGATGGAGCCAGGCTCTTCTCAGTGACCTCCAATGATAGGACAAGGGGCAATGGGTGCAAGCTGGAACACAAGAGGTTCCACAGAAATAAAATTTTTTTTCACAGTGAGGGTGACAGAACAGTGGCACAGAGGCTTCACAAAGAGGGTGTGGAGTCCCCTTCTCTGGAGACATTCAAACCCCACCTGGATGCCTTCCTGTTTGACCTGATCTGGGTGTTCCTGCTCTGGCAGAGGGTTTGGACAAGATGATCTCTTGAGGTCCCTTCCAATCCCAGACATTCTGTGATTCTATGAATTGAATTTTATCCTCCCAGTGTGTGCTGGATGTCAGAAGGAGGTAGGAGGCCCATCAGTAGTCACCCGAGGTTGGGGGTTGGAGTTACATGATCCTTGGGGTCCCTTCCAACCCGGGTCATTCTGTGATCTGTGATTCTGAGGTTCACACAGAGAATCTGGGAGCAGACCTGATAGGACATCCCATCTGCTAAACCAGGGTTTCCAACTCCTTCTTTAAACCTGCCCACTTAGGGACACCTCCATGCCAAAGAGAGACAAGAGCAAGGCCAGGGTAGGATCCAGACAGTGAGGGGCTGTCCTCCTTCCCCCTCTCCAGCTGCACACACCTCCATCTTTCAGTCATTGCAATGGTTGAAAAATGAACTTTGTGTCCATTTTATCATAAAAGATCCCGGGCTTTTTAAGCCCAGCTTTATAAACAGTGATGAAAGGTCCTGCAACGGGCAGAGGTCTGCTTTTGAAATTGAACAAATTGTCGTTTTATGGTTCCCATGTGGAAGGGGGGGTGGTAGGGGCTGTAAATCTCCCAACATTTAACGCATCTGTTCTTTTCCAACCGCGCTACCAAGGGCTCAAGGAGGAGAGGGAGAAAGAGCTGACATTTCCTGACATCGCCTGCTCTCACGGCCCCCGGGAGTTCCTCAGGAAAGTTTTTAAAGTAATATTTATGGATGATCATGGTGAATCGGGCCCTAAAAGGTAGGGAGAAAGGGCTGTTGTTCATTAACATTTGGAAACTGTGCACTGAGGATTTCCCTGTGGAGGGGCAAAAGAAATGGAGTGAAAGTGAAATAGCTTTCAGGTTAATCCAGATCTGTTTTTTTTCTTTTTTTTTTTACCATTATTGTTGTTGGTAAAAATCAGAACCTTCTTTTGGAGGAAGAAATAAAACAAACTAGAAGCACATTTTTGAGATGGTTCTCTTCAAAATGGTATCCTTTCCAAAATACCATCATGGATTTCCTAGTGAAGGTATTTGTTCTTACTGATGTGTTGGATTCATGGTTGAGTTTTGGTCTCCATAGTGAAAAAACAATGTGTGTGCCCCAGCTAACACCTAGGTGTAAGTTTAATTTAATGGTTTTTCTTGAAGGTAACTTCATTGTGGCTGCAAACCACTTAGTTTCAACTTGATAAACATGTTCTTAAAGCTTTGTGCTGGCCATGGCTTTCACGTGATGTCCTCCAAGCTAAACTTCTCCATCTCAGTAAATAAGAGATCTTTCACTGAGACTTGTAAAATCCCTCAGCAGTTACTTGGTATTAATTACTTGAGGTTTTATGAATAGGGAAACTGAGCACAGGAGCAGGGATGGTTTGGTAGAGCATGAGTGGAACAGCATCCTGGGGTTTCAGTTTTCAGTGCCTTTTCCTAAGGGCAGAGCTGGTGCCCTTCTGAATCAGTTAAAAGCCTCCCAGAGACTTTGCTGGTAACACCAACTCCCTAGAGCTGAGTCAGGGTTTCTCCTTAAATGTATTTATGAGAAGTAGCTTTGGAAGAGATTTATTCAAGTGAATGCACAGAGAAGATAAGGCCACACGTGTCCTTTGAGCTAGCCATTCTTTTCAGTGCAATGTCCTGAGGCTGATCTGAGCGTGTCTGAGATTAGAATTAGCCAGAGAAAGAGAAAATTAGGGTATATTGGCAAAACAAATGACAGGTTCCTCCATAATCCCCAGAGTTTGAATTTCTTGAGACTTTTGCTGTGGTCTATGATATCCTGTTCCCAAAAGGGACTATCACTAGACTCCTGCAGCTCCCAGAACTTCCCCATTTAGAGATGGCAATTCCTTGGTGTCTTCTAGCCATGGTGTAGTGCAGGCAGAGGACCCAAGTGGATGATGGATGACATGAAGTACACAGGGCCTTTGGGGTCAGCACTGCAAAAACAGCAGCCACAGCTCATTGATGCTGGTGAACCTACAGCACCCTAGGCCACCATCCTGATGGTCCAGGTGATAGCATCAGTGAAAAAAACCTTTGAAATTGTCAGCTTTGGGTCTCCTTGGGCTCTTTTGGGCTCTTGCTTTGCTCACGGATCTAGTGCAGGATGTTCCTGCTCATTGCAGGGGGTTGGACTAGATGGCCTTTGAAGGTCCCTTCCAACTCTGATTCTATGATTCTGTCCATCAGCACAGGGAAATTTCACAGTAACTGAGCCTCTGAGTAACTGAGAAGGTTTAGATGTGCAGAGCTACACAGATGCACATCTACAGACCCCAGTAAGGATTTCCACAGAGCAGAAACTGGTCCACTCCTTTTTTGAAGAGGTCATGTGCCAAACAGATGCAAACAGTAGGAATACCCAGGTAGTAAAAAGAAAATGCATCCTTATTATAAAACATCTCACCTTCAGAGTGAGTGACAAAGCTCTGGTACAGGTTTTCCTATTCAGGGTTGATTTGCAGCCAGAAGGACCCTCTTGAACATGTTCATCCATGAGCAAAATTCTCCAAATGAGTAAATGGTCTTGATTCAGCTCTTCTGCTTGACTCTTCTGCTGAGGGGTGATCTCAGTAATGTTCATAAATATATAAAAATCAGTGTCAGGAGGATGGAGCCAGGCTCTTCTCACTGACCTCCAATGATAGGACAAGGGGCAATGGGTGCAAGCTGAAATACAGGAGATTCCAAAGAAATATGAGAAAAATCTTTTTCACAGTGAGGGTGACAGAACAGTGGCAGAGGCTGCCCAGAGAGGGTGTGTGGAGTGTCCTTCTCTGGAGACATTCGAACCCTGCTTGAAGGCCTTCCTGTGTGATCTGATCTAGGTGTTCCTGCTCCAGCAGGGGAATTGGACTAAATGATTTCTCCAGATCCCTTCCAATCCCTGACATTCTGTGATTTTGTGACTCTCTGTACACTTGGCACAAGGCAGGAGGTGAAGAGCTCAACCCAAGCAGAGCAAACCTCTCCTCCATGTGCTTGTGATACTGGGACCCCAGGGACACAGCAGGCAAGAAGAAGATGATTTTTTTTGACTGATTGCAGAGCTACAGCTGCTCTGCTCTGTCCTCCTGGGAGCTGGACAAGGATGGGGGCGCAAAGCCATGATGACTTCACCAGCAGTGTGAGGGTAGGAAGGTGTCCAGCTGATCCTTGTGGAACACCCTGTGGAGTGTGCTGGCCCATAGGCAAGCTTCCCAGCTCTGAGTATGTCCCACCATTGCAAGGTCCTCACTGGGGTCACTTATAACCCAATACTGGAATGTTACCAGAGTCATCAAAAAAGAGTGGATTTTTTTTGCTTTTCAATGATTTCATGAATCCAAGACACTGCCAATTATCTATCATTCATAGTATTTAAAATGTCAACAGCTTCTTCCCAAATGAAAATGGAGTTAAAGGTCTTGGGTTTCCCTGTGCCCTTTGTTCTTCCTCATCCCACAGCGGGGCTGTGGAGAACAACCTTGTAGGAAGCCATCAAAGCAATCCTGCCTCTTCCTCTGCTCTGATCAAACTGTATTTGCAAAAAGCCGTGGCCATGAGATCCTGCACCCAGCACATGGAGTGGGACCCAAGGCAGAACCTGCAGACATGTCCAGTGAGGATCCTGGTTTACCTGTTCCTCAGACTTGTCAGTACAGCACAGGAGATACTGAGGAACAGCCATGTTTGGTCTGCAGTGGTCTGTTCCTGCTCAGTCCATCCCAGAGGTATTCAACCCCAGAGCTAGTACTCCAGCTCTTCACTCATGACTCCTATGTGTCTTTCCAACATCTTTGTTAAAAAGAATTATAGAACATCAGGAATTGGAAGGGACCTCAAGAGATCATCTACTCCAATCCCCCTGCCAGAGCAGGAACACATCCAGGTGGGTTTGAATGTCTCCAGAGGAGAGAGACTCCACAGCCTCTCTGGGCAGCCTGTGCCACTTTTCTCTCACCCTCACCCTGACAAAGTTTTTTCTTATATTTCTGTGGAACCTCCTGTGTTCCAGCTTGCACCTACTACCCCATGTCCTATCATTGGAGGTCACTGAGAAGAGCCTGGCTCCATCCTCTTGACACTCACACTTTACATATTTATACACATTAATGAGGTCACCCCTCAGTCTCCTCCAAGCTAAAGAGACCCAGTTCCCTCAGCCTTTCCTCCTAAGGGAAAACTCACCACCATACCCTCCAATCCCTTCATCATCTTCACTGGGGACTCTCTCCAGCTGTCCTTCTTCAACTGAGGGCCTCAAAACTGGACATAATACTCCAGATGTGGTCTCACCTTAGCAGAATAGAGGGGGAGGAGAACCCCTCTCTTGACCTATGACTACACACTTTGTAATACACCCCAGAATGTATTAGGAAGAAACCTCCATCTCTCTCCCTTGATTCCTTTTTGCTGAGGCTCTGCTTGGAACTTGCATAAATCTTGCCCAAAAATAACACTGGCCACTCTCCCAGCTTGTGGGTGTCATGACTTCTGCATGGGAAAGGGAAGGCTATGATGTGATTCTTTTCATGGTAGGTTTTGGCCAGCTTTGGCACCCCTCCATCCCTGCTAGTACCAAATTTACAAGGTTCCTCTTTTCCAGCTTTTCACTCTTCTCCAGAATTTCCTTCTGCCTCCCTCAGACCTCATCTCTGGAACATGGTGGTGTTTTCTTGGCACAGACAAACTAATAAAAGGAGCCAATAAATTTGGCAACTTTTCTTTCTTCTGCTGCAAGTGGCCAAGACAAGGCCACTTCCTTTGGGGTGACATTAAAACACAGCAGAGAGGATGAGACTCAGATACTTTTCTGCTTGTCTCTCAGCTCATGCATGATTTTCCACTTGTGCAAGAAGAATTCTGAGGGGTTTTCTTTGAAAAGGGAAAATAATTATAGACAACTGTCACTGGAGCCAATGGTCTCAGCCTGGGGTCCTCACTCTGATAACCAGCCATTAGGTCAGCTGTGGCTCATCTGGAGTGAAGACCTAGGGCTTCATGCCCAACTGGTGCAAATTAATTAAACCCTTGTGATTTCAATTAGCTTGATACCCACAGATCATCTGTAGGAGTGGAACAAGATCTTTGAGGATCCTTTCAACCCAAACCATTCTGTGGTCTATGCTGACAGCTGCATTGCATGCTGCTGGTGAGAAGCATTATAAGGAGAAGAAAGGTAAGCTGTCCTACTTGGAAATCCTTCCACCTTCTCTCTTCAGAGAGGAAGGATGCTGAAGGAGCCAAGCCCTGGCTGATCCCTGCAGGTTGGAGGACTTTTGAAATGAGGAACAAGCTCAGCTTTCTGGTAGTGTGGGTTATCTTCCTGTCCAAACAGGGTAAATCAGAAGCAAAAGGTACTGAAATGGTGGGAATGACCCATCAGACCATCAAAACGATCTTTCCACGGGGGAATGGCGGCAGGAGAGGCCCTAAGAGGCTGGTAAGGAAGCCATGGCACTGGCCAGTCTGGAAATGCAACATACTGCTGGTTTGATTGAGCAGCACTGGTGAGCTCAGTGATAGCCTTGTGGGATTTGAAAAACCCTGCTGCCCTGCCTGTGACAAGGGACATCCTTTGAGGTCAACCATGGTAAGTCAGAACTCCCAGGGCTGAGTCTCTGTGTGGGGTCCTAAATCCAGACATGGTGATCCCTGCTGACAATGATGACTTGTGCTACTATAGCAGGAGAACTGCTTTTCTGTCTCCCCTGGGTATGGTGGTGAGTTCTCTGCATTTGTGGGATGGTGAGACCCTTCCCTTGGGCTGGGAGCCCAGAAAGTCCCTCTCTCTGCCAGTGCTTTGTCTTGGTCCAGTCCTGGCCTTTCTGTACTGCTTTAATCTAAGATGCTGTGGGGTGAGATGGGTGGAGGATGTTGTCTAAAACCTGTGTGGAGCCTTTGCAGGATGGATCCCTGTGGGATTTAATTTAAACGAGCTGACATCAGTATGAACCCGGCCAACGTTACCACCTTTTGAATGCTTTCTACAAACTGCCTGAAGGGCTCTTGCCTTCTTCAGTTAAAAACCAAAAGCATCTAAAACTGTTTAAGACCTCTGTCCTGAAAGAATAGCTAGGGTTTTGGGGTTTTTTCCATCTTTTCACTGGAGGAAGATACAACATCTGCTATAAAAATCTGCTGGCCAGGGGCAGTAGGAGCAGATGCCACTTATCACAGTTTGTCTGTTGGAGGCAGCAACTGGTTCCCAGCACAAAGTACCTCAACCCCATGATCGTGGTGTTCACCAAATGGTGTCTCATCTGTCTGCAAGTTGGATGGATCAGACATACAGAGAGAGGAGGGAGGGCCAGGGGAAAAAAGTAAAGGGGAAATTTGATGGGAAGAAGGAAGGAAAGAATTCCTGGAAGGGGAAGGAGAATGGAAAGACTTCCTGGAAGAGGAAGGAGATGACATTGTGCTTACAAATGTGAACCTGGGATTAAGTAAAGTCCCTTAAATGCTGCTGGGACACAAAGTCAGGCTGCTTTATAGTAAAGCAGAGTCTGTGAGGTACCATGTCTGTGTCTGGGCTTTAGCTGCAGAGTGACATCTCTGAAGAGGCAGGAAAGTGGTCAGGAGTAAGCATGAAACATGTAAGATTGCAGAATTCAAAAGGATAAACATTATTTGATACCTTATTTATAGGGCACCACAGGGGAAAGGTAAAGGTTTCAGAAAAGAAAGAAGCACTTTAATTTTATCTGGAGATTTTCCAACAATAAAATCTAATCCATCATTCTCTCTGTGTGACTGCTCTTAATGAAAATTTAGAGGCTGTGACTGAAATTTAGAATTCACAGGGGACACTATTAGGAAGATGTCTAGCAGCTATGCAAAACCTGTTATATCATAGCCCCTGCCAAAGGCTGGGGAAGAGTGGAGTGTGAAATGGACAGCTTTTAATTTGGCGTGCTGAGGCTCCGCTGTGCCGAGCCTTCCTCTCCCGTGTGGTGCTGGTGGGACTCCTCAGGTCTGGGGATGGATGTTCATCCAAGTGGGCTCCCATTGGGATCAGCTCATCGAGTGGCAGCCAGGCTCTGGTGACAGCAGCTGTGGCATGAGAGGGGATTTCGCCCACTTGCATTTAGTTTTTAACCAAAATGCCTTGTTTGCCCTTCGTTAGTCCCTCGGTGACGATGAGAGTCATAGTTTTTCTCTAATGCAATCTCTGGTTTGTGCCCAGTCACAGGTGACTTCCAAAAAAGATGACAAAACTATTTTCTGCACCACTGTTTCTTCCAAGACTGAGTGGAGACCCTGCACTGTTTAAGGCCAGGCTGAATGAGGCACCAAGCACCCTTGTCTAGTGGGAGGTGCCTCTGCCCATGGCAGGGTTGGAACAAGGTGATCTTTAAAGTCCCAACCCAAAATGTTCTATGAGAAGGCTACTTGATGGGCTTGGAAAGGGCTGCAGCACTCACCCAACTCCATGTTGCATGTTGTCCTCAACTACTTGCCTTGCTCCCACTCAGTATCAGGAACTGCACCATTTGGCCAGCAAAAATGTATTACAAGAGTTTGGTGGTTCATAGGTTCACCACTTCAGTAAATATCCCCGATAAACAGGCCACACAGTCCCAGCCACTGCTGGTTATTGAACATGGCCACTGTGGGGGAATCATAGAATGGTTTGAGTTGAAACAGATTTTAAAGTTCATCTCATTCCCACCAGATCTGGTTGCTCAAAGTCCTGTCCAGCCTGATCCTGACACCTCCAGGGATGGGACAGCCACAGCTTGTCTGGGCAGTGCCTGTGCCAGTGTCTCACCACCCACACAGGTAAGAAATTCTTCTTAGCATCTAATCTACATCTCCCCTCTTCAGTTTAAAACCATTACCCCTTGTCCTATTGCTCTACTCCTTGATGAAGAATCTTTCCCCATCTTTCTTGTAAGCCCCCTTCAGGTACTGAAAGGTTGCTATAAGGTCTCCCAGGAGCCTTTTCTTCTCCAGGCTGGACAACCCCAACTCTTGCTGCCTATCCTCATAGTAGAGGATCTCTACCCCCTTTGTGCCCTCCTCTGGGTCTTCTCCAACAGGTCCATGTCCTTCTTGTGTTGCAGACTCGAGAGCTGCACAAAGAACCCTCAGGACTATCAGCTTGTGCTTGGTGCTGTGTGGTGCCACACAGTGCCTTTCAGCTGAGGGTGACCCTGAGGGGAAGTCTGACCATCTCTAATCATTCCCAATCCTTTGTGCTTTATCTTTAATCAAAGCAGATCACCAGACTGTTTCCAATACTTTTTAATGGGCAAAAAGGGGCTTCAATTATGAAGACAATAATGTTAAATTATTTAAGGGCCTGGATGTACATCATAAATCAGTTTAATACTAAAGTCACTGCCAATTATTCCACTGATTCAAAATGAGACTCCATCACAAAATGTTAAATCACAGGATAAATCTGTCCTGGGAAGGGGTTTAGTAATCAAAATTCTCTCAAAGCAGAAAAAGCTCTTCTCAAAGCAGAGGGGGAAAAAAAGGTTAGAGCTTAAGCCAGACATTATATAGTAATGCCAGATGTTAAACAGTTGACTTAAATTATTGGCAACTATCAAATGCAAGATACTAATACTACTGGTTACAGAGATATGCCACCAAGTTTGTAATCTGTGGAATGGGCTTAAATATTCCTTTAATTTTCTGCCTATGTATAACAGGCAATTTGGATTAGCTTCCGCAGAATAATAACCTCCTAATTCTCAGCAGATGAGTTTAAGCCTCCTGCAACATCAAAAAAACCAAAAAAATCCTTGCTTAATATGTAACCTTTAATGACATATGTTTTTAAATCATATAACTCCACTGGACCTGTGTAATTAAGCTTGAAAAATGCCTGAAACCACTCTGACTGCTTTGCAGGCAGCTGAAGGCACCTAGATGGTCCCCCACTCCCAAATGCAGAACAAAACATCATAGAAGGTGTTTGCAGATTTGCATGTCAATCCCCTCAGCTCCAAAATGTGCCTTTTAAAAAATGTTTCTGCAATTCATTGTGGCTGGAAGACACCAGCATCACTTGGAGCAGGGGCTCAAACTACCCATCTGCCAATTTGGTTCCCAGTTTCTTGCAGCAGCTCTGGCATTTTCACCTCCTTCCTGCACTCCTCTCATCCACTTCCTCCTGGTTGGTGTCAATTATCTGTGACTAAAGAAAACGGGATCTGAGCACCTCCTGAATTGGTCTGGGACTGGTGGGGTCATCTTTGTCCCTCAAGAAGCTCTTTTCTCACTGGCATCTCACATCTTGCAGGATGAAAGTTGTTCCCTCTCTGTGCTGGGATTGGGATAATTTAGAAATAAATGGAGCAGAGTCACAGCTTGGCCTGTTCTCTGGTTGATTGCTTGTGTCAGATCATCAGTGACAGTCCCCAGCACAGCCACAAACAAGTGTGTGGCCAGCAGGTCAAGGGAGGTGATTTTTTCCTCTCTAGTCAGCTCTGGTGAGACCCCAGCTGGAATTACTGTGTCCACTTCTGGAGCCCTCGACATAAGGGGGGCATTGAGCTGTTGGAGCAGGTTCAGAGGAGGGCCATGAAGGTGACTGGAGGGCTGGAGCACCTCCCTCATAAGGACTTGCTGAAGGAATTGGGCCTGTTCAGGATGGTGAAGAGCAGGTTCATGGGGGACCTCATAGTAGTTTATCAATACCTGAAGGAAAGGGGTTACAGAAAGGCTGGGGTAGGACTTTTTAATAGGGTACAGGATGGCAGGACTAGGACAAGTGAGTGCTAATTGGAAGAGGGGAGAATTAGGCTGCATGAAAGAAAGAAGTTCTTTACTGTGAGGGTGGTGAGACACTGGAAGAGGTTGCCCAGTGAGGCTGTGGATGCCCCCTCCCTGGAGGTGTTTAAGGCCAGGCTGGATGAGGCACTGAGCAACCTGGTCTAGTGGGAGGTGTCCCCCATGGCAGGGGGATTGGAGCTGGGTGATCTTTAAGGTCCCTTCCAACCTGAGCCATTCTAGGAGCTCCATGGAGTCATGAAGACAGCCCACAGCTTGACCGACTTGCTGTAAGCTGTCATAAACTGTCCTGCAAGTCTGGGCTCAGGCTGAAGTAATAAAACTCAGCTGTTCAGATGAGCCAAAGCCCCCATTTGCTTTTGCTTTGATTTTCCTCCCCCCCCCTCTTTCCTTAATACAGAACTGCAAGCATTTGAGAGCATGGACAGCATGGCTGGGTTCCTTCCTGCCTTTGCACCACAGTGGGAAGAATATACTTGTTCAAAGGGTGGAAGATGGGCAAAAAGGCGGTGAGGAAAGGGTCAAAACACATCCCCCTGACTGCGAGCAAAAGAAAAATGTTGGCAGAGCAAACCTTGCCACAGGAATAAAAGGTTGTCCTGACTGTTCATATTACTCCACATGGGGTGAGTAAAACTGTCGGTCGGACTGAAGCATCTGAAATACAAAGGGGAATAAAAACTCATTAAAGGCCTAAAAGGAAGCCCTATTAAAATACCAACTGTAAAACGGAGGAGACCTGATCACCCCGGTGCTAGAGAAGTGTCAGGGTTTGAATGAATCTCTTTTTTTTTTGTTGTTTTTATCTTTTCCCCTGAAAGCAGGGGAAATGCATTCTGTGGAAAGCCAGGTGGGATGAGGGGCAGGTAGAGTGTCAGAGAGCACTGATAATATTTCAGGGTCTCACTAGGAGCCTGAAATACGAAGGGGATTTATTTGGGTTTCGGCAGGGAGGAAAGTGCTAGCAGATTTTTGAAGGCATTCCAACGAGGTTCATATTCATCTGTTTCTTAAATCGAGAGCTCTTGGCTGCTGCTGTGCTGAGCTAGGGAGCATCTCCACTTCTTCTCACTCCCACCTGGGACACTTGTCTGGCTCAAAGCCAAAGGAAAATTAGCACCAGTGGATCCTTGTGATTCTCCTGCCCTGGCCCTGCTGTTGTCCCCCAGAAAAGCCACCACCAAACCAGCCCATTTTTACAGGGCCTGAAGTACTCTGACAATAGTCTTTCTCACAGCATCTCATTTTGTTCTCTTTGTTCTCAAAAAGAAACAGGANAGGTCCCTTGCAACCCAAACCATTCTACAATTCTGTGACTTAAACTGAACTGTACTGGGGTTGTGAGAAACATTTATTTTTCCTATAAAAGCCATGCTGGGGGAGGAAAAGACATGATTGCTCACCCAGAGCAATTCCTGCCTGAACCTCAGAGTTTCCCTCTTCCACTATGTGGAGTCTCTGGTGTCTCACAGACATCAATGCTACCAAGGCTTTTTCTCAGCTTGGGTATTTTTGTCCCATCTCTTCCTGGATTTGTAGTTTTCTGGTCATGGTGGAACTCAGAGAAGGCATAAATGCAGAGTTTCTCTATCTCACATACACAAATCTCTTATCACAAGACTTCTAGGGATGCTCTACCTTTGGGATTGTTCTATGCTGTCCATTTGGTTGAAACCAGAATGAGGATTCAGTATTTACTGGGGATTTAGGCTGTGAGGGGAACATGGACTCACACGTGGGCTATCACCACATGAATCTCATTTCCACAAAAAATCAGAGTTTGAGTAAAAGTTTCTTATTTAGATAGAGACCCATTAAGCAGGCTCAAGCTAACCTGTCTTCCTTGCTCTGCTACAGTGAGGAAGGGTTGTTTGTTTTTTTTCCTCAGTCCCTCCTCTTCCATCCTGTTTTTTTGGAGAACAAAAATGGTTTTCTGCTACCTCAGCAACATTAAGATACAAACAGGACCCATCATTCACTCATGAATATCCCTTCCTTAATGTTTCACCTTCCATACTGTAGCTACTTATTGTCTATGTGCTGGCATCCTCAAAGAAGTAGATAATCCCAAATACACCCTCATCTTATTTATCTCTACTCCTATTGCAGGCAGATGAGAAACATGACCCGGTGCCCCATCAGAAAGCAGTACAGTTTTCTTGCTTCCTTCACACAGAAAGGGGAAAACATGGTGTTTTGAGGCATTTCTACCTCTTTTTGGGCCACCTCTTACTGGCCATTGAAATGGATTCAATGGCAGCCTAGTCACTGGTTCTTCTCACTGTGGCTGTGGGAGTCCACAGGAANAGCTCAATGTCCTTTTTGTGTTGAGGGCTCCAGAACTGGACACACCTCTCGGAGGGAGAGGTGGGGTCTCACCAGTGCCGAGTAGAGCAGCAAAGTCACCTCTCTTGACCTGCTGGTCACACTCCTCTTGATGTTTCTGGTTTTTAAATTTTCCTCACATGCAACTTGTAGCTCAGGAAAAGACAACATTATATTTGACTTAAGGTTTCAAGGAGGAGGAGAGTTGTCTCATCACTCTAAACAGAACAGACACTGACCTACACGATGAAGACCGTGGAGCAGGAGCCTATGATGTCAACCCCAGACCTGACATGGCAGAGGAGACTGAACTCAGGCGACGTGAAATTTAACCAACATATTTTACACCCACACCACTAAAAATAGGAAGCCGACGCCAACCCTTCATCTGGAAAGAGAGGAAACACCAGCATTGCTGTGTTTTGGATGAGGCACAGCACTCAAGTCCTGACCATATTTAGCCATAAGATCATCTCGTAGGATTTCTGCATTGAGAGTGGAGTTTTTAGAAAAATTATCCTGGCCACGTGCCAGTTCTGCCTTTATTATTTCTCCCTGCTATCTTAATACTTCATTTCATCACCTCAATAGCTGCTCTGAGTTACTCAAGGCTGCTAAAATGCTGTCATGCTACAGAGGCAGCTCTGTGGAGGAAATGATGTCTCAACTCAGTGAGCTCCATGCATCTGAAATGGGGCCACCTATTTAGGTGTCGAGTTTAGATTTTTCATTGTAAGTAGGGAAACCTGAAACATTTTTTGCCAAAATGTGTTGAAAGCTACAAAGACATTAAAGATTATTCATGGAATAAATATTCATTTGCAGGAAGACTTTTTTTTTTTTTTTAAAAAAAAAAGGCATGAATATTTCAGACAGCAAAGCATGCAGCTGCTTACAAGAAAAGGTGATCATATTCCAAAAGCTGTTTCAACAGTTACAAGTATTAACAACTCCAAGAATGTACCTCCTTTTTATGACAAGGGTTGGACCACACGGTTGTGCAGTCCTGATTTAATAACATTTTGAAGGTGAACACATCCTCACATGAGTGACATTTGAGACTAAGGCATCCCTGGCTTGGAACTAGATGATCTTTAAGGTCTCTTCCAACCCAAACCATTCTATGATTTAATGGCCATTTCTGCTTAAGTTAAAATACTTCCTAGATTTTCCTTAACTATTAACGAATTACTATTAATTAAAAATTCCTTGTTGATTAGTCTTCAAATGCTTTACCACCAGGTGCTGCAATACAGTCAATTTGCTGATAATTTTTAACACTTGTTGCCCTGAACACCAGGAAAATGTCTTCTTTTTCTATTTGCAATGCCCCTGTCCACTTTTTTCCCCTATAGGAAAGTGATTTCTTTGCCAACTGCACATTAATACATCTCAGCTTTATATCTTCTGCTTTCCGCATTTCAGAATTTCCATCTTTGAGGCACTTTCTGGCTGGCTGGGTCTTGTCTGAGCCTCTGTGGAGCTCTGGTACCATCTAGTGTTACTGGGAAAACCCTGAATGTCGGCCACGTGTGGCCTTTTCCTCACTCATCTCCTACAGTAGGACAGGCCTGTCCTGGCAGAAGGTGACAATTCAGGATGGCCCCGTGCACTGATAACATTTCCTCTGCCAGCAGCCACCCTCCTGGCTCCAAAAGCTAGGGTTGAGCGTGTCCCAGCCTGACTAGAAGGGATGCTTGAAGGCATCTGGAGCCACAGCACCAGGAGTGTGTGCAGGTTGTCACCTGTGGGGCCTGAACCACCATGATGCACCCCAAAAAGACCACAGGAGATGCTATGGGATTTCACCGCCTCCCTTTCTTGCTACTCAAGCCTCAGGAGGCCTCGCAGAAACATACAACGTTGGCAATTTCCCTCTCAATCTGCAGCCTGGGGAGGA
>VZTY01023293.1:104781-180188 GCA_013400935.1 Turnix velox | reverse complement strand
TTTTTTTTTTTTTTTTATTTACAGAATAGATTTGTGTACAGTTGCCTGAACAGCAAACAGCTATAGGAAATATTTCTTTCACTGAGAGTGTTAGGTGTGAATGTTTTCTAGGAAAATTTCAGCTTTGGCTACTTGGTATTTGTTCTGTCCTTACAAGGAGCAGGTTTTGATGCTGTAGCTAAATGTATGACAGTGTTCTAATTAAGCAGTGCTCAAACTCCTTTAAAGCTTTGAAATCTTCCTTTATAGGAATGTGAAAATGTTGTACATAGAGCTTTTCTTCTTCTTTTTACCTTCCCCCCTGACCTCAGAAGTGAGAAAACCTCAATGTTTTAACAATTAAAAATGCTGCTTAAGGGAAGTAAACTGCGGTGTACAAACTAAATATGGTTAAAAAAAAATATGGTTAAAATTACTTTATCTTTGTACTTGCAGCTTGAATGTTGTGCCATGGGACCATGTATTATTGACCACCGTTTTAAAAGGCCAGAACATCACTGGGCAAAGAACACAGAAAGGAAGAAAAATATTTCTGTGGGAAGCTCTCCCTGTTATAGAGGCCCGAGTGGAGAAATTAATGGACAAAGAGAAGTAAGATCAGTTTGGTCTTGGTTTGGGATTTTCTTTGTATAAATTGAATTTTCACATCTTGTGTGGTACTGACTGCCACTATAGTCTTTTCCTGGCAGCTACAGGAGTTTCATATAATGGGGAAACATACAAAGACATATTTGAAGCTTTTCATGCCTCTTACTACTTATCAACAAGGCCTGTGGCTTTTTGAAGTTTTTTCAAAGCGGAATCAAGCCCTTTGAAGACTTGAGGACCAGAAAAAGATGCTGAAGTGGATAATTTCTTTTGTTTCTGTAACTCCAGTGGGTTTTAGATGTTGATTTTTGAATCAAATTCTGGTCATCAAAAGGTGACTAGATAGAAGATGGCAAAAAAAAAAAAAGCCTTCTGGTCTGTGGATCAAGACAACCTCCTTTTGTATTTTGTACAGAGCTAATCTCTAGAGAGCTTCTTGGAACTCATTTCCAACTGTCTTGCTGCTAGTTGTATTTCTGTCCCACTGTGCAACATCTCTTGTGTGGGAAGATCTATTGCTTTACTTTGTAAATTGTAGTAAATAATTGATTGACCTCTATTTAATTTTGTGCTTCCTACCCCTTCTTACTCATGCTCTTTTCTTTTTTCTAGCTATAAAGAAGTTGTTCGCTACCTGAGAGCTGTGAAATGTAATGACACTAAAGGGTATGTAGTTGAGGGTTTTTTTCCCCTTATTTTTAATTGTTTCTTTCATTCTATCCCAGCGTGTGTTTCTTCAAAGTATAATTAATCATAGAATCATAGAATAGTTTGGGTTGGAAGGGACCTTAAAGATCATCGAGTTCCAACCCCCCTGCCATAGGCAGGGACACCTCCCACTAGATCAGGCTGCTCAGTGCCTTGTCCAGCCTGGTCTTGAACACCTCCAGAGGAGGGGGCATCCACAACCTCTCTGGGCAACCTGTTCCAGTGTTTCACCACCCTCACTGTAAAGAATTTCTTTCTTATGTCAAGTCTAAATCTACCCCCTTCCAATTTACATCCATTGTTTCTGGTCCTTCCATCCAATATCATATTAAAAATTCCTTCCCCTGCCTTTCTATAGGACCTCCTCAGGTACTGATAAGTTACTATGAGGTCCCCCCTGAGCCTTCTCTTCTCCAGGCTGAACAGCCCCAACCCTTTCAGCCTGTCCTCATAGGAAAGAATTAGGTGAAGAAAAAGCAGTAGGATTTTGGCAGCTGTTTGCTAAGAAGGCAGTCGCAATGCTGTACTGCTTTCTCTGCCTTATGGGATGTAACTTGTTAGTGGTCAAGCATGAAAATCAAATATTCATTTCTTTCTTCTTTCCAGGTTAAGAGACCTCAGAGACAAAATCCCCTTTTATTTGTGTAAAACTGGAGACTTCCTCGATGCTGCACGTTCCCTGCAATTTCCCATCAATACCTTGGCGTGCTGCACCGCCTGCCGTTTAACACCCTTGCAGTTTGAGATCTACCTGAAGATGTTTAAAACGGGCAGTGTACCCTCTGGAAAGGATATTCTAGACCCTGGGCCATGGGTCAGAGCTGGCAAGTGTGGTTTCTTGCTTAAATCATTTTAAAACCTTAACTAAGCTTTTTCATTAAACCTAGTAATATTCTGCAGGACTTTGAAGCATACTTTATACTGGCCAGACTAAAACTGGGCAGGAGGAAAATTAAGCATGAATTTGTTTAGTGCTCTTCCCACAAAGAGCTGGCTTTGTCAGCTGCAAACTTGTTTTGCTGAAAGCAACCTACTAAGAGAAAATGGGAAGCTCTTTTGTCTTTTCCTGGCATTACCGGTGGCAGTGTGTAACTTTAGTGTTATGTTATGTCTCAACCTTGACCTTGAGTATAAAAGCCCTTGATGGGGAAGGGTTTTGTGGTCTGTGTATTACATTTTGTCATCATTTTAGTCACTGATAACTCTGAACATCTGTCTCAGTGCATTGTACTTGTCAAAGTGTGTTCTGAAATGAAAGATTTATCTTGGAGATTTTCAGCTAGAACTCTTAGCTGTATGAGATAAGGTGTGTATCATGCTGTACTGTACTGTGATGTACATGAAGACTTTGTTCAGGTTTTTTTGCATTCAGCTTTTTGCCATTTTCTAGAAGAGCAATTTACAGTCAACGCCTTTCTGTTCAGTTATACTAAATATTATAAAATAGCTCTAGACACTTGTTGCTTTGATTAGGTTTCTAAAGAAATGTATCTGTAACTGAGTTAGTCTTGTTTATGTTTATCCTTCATGGTTAATCAAGGAATTTCAAACATATTTTGGGTTTTTTTCTTCTTGTAGGGTCTCCTTTGAAAGATGATGTTCTGATTAAGCAGGCACTCAAGCTCCTTTACAGCAACGTGTTACTATACAGGGATGTAAGTCTGTATTAAAACTCTTTCTGTGCCCATCAAGTTGTCCTATATGTTACCTGTTACCAGCTACTACTTTAATGCAAGAGTTGACTGTCAGAACCCTTTTCTCTGTGAATAGTTTACACCCCTGAATGGATTTAACTTTCTAAAACAAATATTCTGCTGTGTTTCAGCCTAAATGCTGGAGTTCCTTCATCATGATCTTGGGTAGCAGCAATCTGCTGGGGAAAACTGGGCACCTACATCCCCTCTCCCTGAAAGAGCCATCACTTGACTTTCAAAAGGTAACTGCAACAGTACTGGGAAATGAATTATTCTCTTGTGTTTATTCAAGACTTCTTTTGATTCTTTTCAGTACTAAGGTTATCTTCACAGTGCTTTGTGGAATATTCTCGTGGTATGTGTTAAATGTAACTCTTTGCAAAACACTATGATTTGGGACTGTTAAATGCAGCAGTGAACAGAAATTCTACCTGCACCATAGTGCCCAAGAGTGTTTCTATAGCTTTTAATTATAAGGTGGATCGATTAACAAAATGGGTAGGAAAGCATCTTAACAAAAAGGTGTTCAGATAATCCTAAAGAGTCACTGTCTGGATAATTTCTTCACAAGAACAGAAATTGCTATCTGCTTAGCAAAGGAGGTTAAAACAAAGATGTTATGTGATAGTTTTAGTGCTGCAGAACATAAACTTCCTTTATGTGAACAGTCAGCCTCATCTGTAAAAACTAACAATAAGGTTAAACCCCAAAAAGTAGAAGTATAATATTAAAGAACCATCCTGGGCACTGTTTGATGTCTGTGGAGTACTTGACATGCTTCTTTGTGACTCCTTACTTCTATTTCAGGGGGTACTTGCTGCCAGTGGTGACTTTTTGGGGGAACTGAAGGCAAAAATTAATGCTTCTGTACCACCTGCTATTTTGTCCCCTAATGTAAGTGTACAATAAAGACATTTACCATTGAGATAAGGAAAATAAGGAAATGTTCCTTTTTTTTTTTTTTTTAGTGTGCTTGGAAATACAGCAGTACTGAAAACTGTTGGATTATTGTGAAAGGCTTTCTAAGAGGGAATTTGAAGGGTTTTTTGGAGGGGAATCAGCATTAAGACTGTCTTACCATAATCTAAAGGCTTAGAGGAGAGATCTGAAGGCTTGAAATGTCTTCAGCATTAAGTACGGCCAGTACATTTAAGGAAGCATTTAAATCTTTTTAACTTCTTTTGAGGAAACTACATTTAGCTTACTTACAAATATGTGACTGCTGTGCCAGAATCTCTTTTTTTTTTCTACTCAATTCTGTTTCTATGATGGTGTGAAATTTCATTTCTTTTAAGAGCATTTTTTAAAGCATTTTAGAACAAGCTTTATAAATACTTGTTTTAGTCCCCCTTCTTTTGGCCTTCATGAGATTATTGCAGATGTCATATCTGACATCCAACCCTTCTGATTGGAATGGTAGGAATTTTGTGCAGAAATCACTGGATAAAAAATATGAAGTGGTAGGAAGGTGAGCTTTTAAATACCTGTCATCTTGTTTGTTTCTCTTTACATAGTTGCACCATGAGGCTTGTCTCATTCTTGCAGTGAAAGCAGTACAGCAGTGGGTTTTTTGTGACCTTCAGTACTTGACTTCCTTCTTAGAGATAGCCCTGGCTTTTGGGGTGAGTCCTAACTACTGATTTCTTTTCTAAGAGATTAAAGCATATCATATTTCAAATGTGTGTGGCACCAACTTGTGTTTTTTTTGGTGCATTTAATGTGGGATTTGTTCCACCTTAGCTTTGACTTTTATTCTAGCTTTTAAGAAATTATTAACAATTAAAATTCCCCCCCTTTTTTTTTTTCTCTCTTCCTTAGAATAACTTTTGGGCTTTGAGGCTATTACTGGAGCATCTTTCTTATGAGGAACATGTTGTCCATGGCATTGTCAATCTGATATTGAGAGATCTAAATTGTAAGAAAGCAACAATGCTAGAACTGTGAGTAAACACTCGCTCCCTGCAGTCTGTCCTTATGTTTAGAGAAACACTCAGAGCAGTCCCGCAGCAGAGGTATTTAGCAAAGATATAATCCTCAGTTCTGAAACCAGCTTCTAGTGAGTCAAGAATGCAAATAAGATGCTAGGAATCAAGAGGATAGACACCTCTGTTGAACTGTGTTCTTTTTCCTGGTTTTATACCACTTAGATGGAAAAAACTTGGGCCTCAGTATGTGGGTGAATTCCTTTGCCTCTTCCTGACCTGCAGACATCATAAGATGCAATCGATTGGCCTCTTCGCCCTGAATATTATTACAGAGAACCAGCACATGTAAGTGTGAATCTTCATCACTGCCAAGTGGAAAATCATTGTTGCAACACTGTTGCAACACTGGTGGTGGTTTTCTCTTCATTAAGTCTTTACTCATTGCTCATTCTTGTTTCTTATCCTTCCCCATTAGTGGTAGAGATACTGAAGACAATGTTTTTGGTACATTTGAAACTGTTAAATGTTACCTGTCGCAACCAAATGACCTTCTCACTTCCCAGTGTTTGGTGTTAGGGAAGAATGTTATCTGCACTTGGCAACCCTGACTAATCATTGAGTTTACACAGGGTACAGTTTAGTTCTATTACTTAACTGGCATTGTCATCAACAGCAACCAAAACCTCTTAATTAGGACTTAGAGGAAAGTAGTTACTGACTCTAAAAAAATATAAAGCTATTGGAGAGGGTCCAGAGAAGGGCCACGAAGATGGTCAAAGGGCTGGAGCAACTGCCCTATGAAGACAGGCTGAGGGAATTGGGGTTGTTCAGCCTGGAGAAGAGAAGGCTCAGAGGGGACCTCATAGTAACTTATCAGTACCTGAAGGGGTCCTACAGAAAGGCAGGGGAAGGAATTTTTAACATAATATCAGATGGGAGGACTAGAAACAATGGAAGGGGGTAGATTTAGACTTGACATAAGAAAGAAATTCTTTACAGTGAGGGTGGTGAAGCACTGGAACAGGTTGCCCAGAGAGGTTGTGGATGCCCCCTCCTCTGGAGGTGTTCAAGAATAGGCTGGACAAGGCACTGAGCAGCCTGATGTAGTGGGAGGTGTCCCTGCCTATGGCAGGGGGGTTGGAACTCAATGATCTTTAAGGTCCCTTCCAACCCAAACTATTCTATGATAATTCTGCACAAAGCTTTATTCAAAGGAGTGTTGAAAGTAACTCAAAATCTATGTTAATTGTATCTACAAGAATACCACCTATGTCCAGATTTCAAAGTTTCTTTTAAGCTTATAAGAAATACTTAACATGGTGGTGAGGGAGTATATTCCCACCAAAGACTAAAGATTCAAGAAAGTATGTGCACTATTAACACAAGCTGACAGCAGGAAGTTTGTGCCTGCCATTCTTAACTCTCCTTTTTAAAAAGAGGAGTGACCTCAGGTGCTCTGCAGTAGCACAGACCTTCTGTGGGTGGG
Organism: Turnix velox; assembly: GCA_013400935.1. Lineage (NCBI taxonomy): Eukaryota > Metazoa > Chordata > Aves > Charadriiformes > Turnicidae > Turnix > Turnix velox. The sequence continues at coordinate 173,787 of VZTY01023293.1, read as the reverse complement.
GAAAATAGTTCTGGGAAAGTCAGAGTTCTTTATGTGGATTACAAATGGTAAAAAAACACTGACATGTCACTTCTGGAACCACTAGCTGTTAATAGTCCTAGCTCTCCTGTATTATGCAATAAAACATTGCTGGTTTTGGAGATGTTGAGTTTAATGTATTGACATAGTTTTTTAATTAATTGACTCTGTGGTTGTATACCAGAAGACGGAGTGATTGCCTGCTGTGGCACTTTTAATTCACACAGAGCTGATGGCAGCAGAGTAATGTTGGAAATTCACATCTGAGTGGAGTCTTAAGTGGAAATTGGGGGTGTGTGAGTTGCCCTTTTTTGTGAAGCCTTTTTGTTTTCTTCTCTCCAGCTTTTGCTGTGTGCAGCAGAGAAAATAAAACACCTCATTTCACCAAGTTGTGTATGAGTTCAGCTGTATTTAACAAATTTGCAATTGCATTTATTGTCTCTTTTAAGAGGCCAGTGCTTTTCTTTTAGCAGCAGTCTGAGACAATCTGATCAAATACCTTTTTTTTATTACATTTGTCTTAATTACTTTACACCTCGTGGTGAAATCTTCTCCATTTGGAAGCTAAAGTGAATTGTTGGATCAACTTTCTTGTAAAGCTTGGAGTAGTGCAGAACTCACAGTGGCTGATACTGTCTCTGGGAAAGAGGATTAAGAATCTCTGTCTGTCTTTCAGGTGTCCATGGGCAAAGCACCTTTGCAGCTTCTTCCACAACGTAGTGAGTATCTCTTTACTTCAGAATTTAACAACAAAGCATATAAATGACAAGTATATTACTTGCCAATTAGATATTTAAATAGAGCATTTGTTGTATGGTGTGTGAAATGTATGTTGATGCTATTTATTATAACACCATTATAAAAATTACTCAAATACATTAACTCATTTTTTTTTCATCTGCCCAGGGATTAAGGCACCTGCCCCTTGGCACCGTGGCTCAGCGTGAGGTCTCAAAGTTCATAAGTATTTTTGAACAACTGTGATTTAACAGAATCTTCAGGAACACTTCCCAACTTTCCTCAAACTGAGAAATCTCTTCCTGGAGTCCCTTGTGTTTTTCTGTGGTGTTATCATCTCCAATAAAATTTGACTGAAAACTGACCTCAGACACATCCAAACCCCAGATCAGAGGTGAAGCTGGCAGACAGTGGCTAGATTTCAGCAGCTGTGTTCTGGAAGTTTCCTTCCTGGCAGAATCATGTATTAAGCAGCTGTCTAAAGAAATACCAGGATTAAAGGTTTTGTTGGAGCTTTATATTTTTCCTAAAACCAGTCTACAGAGAGATGCTGATTGGAGGGGAAACGAGGGGAGAGCAGCAGGGATGAACTCAAAAGCACCACAAGTCTTTACCAATGAATTGCTCAGATGTGCTGCAGGTGAGGTCTCTGCAGCAGAAGAGCTGCAGGGAGAGAAAAAGTTTGAAAATAGAAAATAGGTGTACAACAACATACACTGAAATGCTGTTTGCACACCCTCTTTTGTATATAATTATAAGAAATAAACCTCTCAGGCTGAAGGGCATTAACTTTCTTAAGAGAAACAGATTCAAGAAGGCCTAATGGAGCAAATTCCTTGTTTTCTCAATCTAGTTTTAGGGGTTTTCAAGGGCTTTGTTCTTATTTTCTGCAGTTAGGTGTCTGTTGGACTGGTGCTGCCTTTTCTCTGAATTTCTCACATCCTTGTGATGGGGGTAAGTTAAAGAGATAGAAATGGAAAATTATATCTCGCCTGGTTTATTTCCTTCCCAGCTGTGATACTGGAGTGCACTGGTTTGGCAGTTAGAATAGGAGGAGAAATTATTTTGATACGTGATAAACTGTATTTTGCACATTAAGACTTTCAGTGCCTTTTATTGCTTGCTTTTTTTTTTTTCTTAAAGTTGGCCACTGCAGTGTCCGTGTCGAGTAAAGCTTCATAGAAATTCTGTCCTTGTGTTATCAGTTCTGTTTTGGGGGAAGGTTGTTTTTTTGGTTGTGTTTCTGTGTTTTTAAATGGTTGCTGTACCTTTATGTCCTGCTATCCAAGCTGAGCCAGGAGATGTGGAGGTTAGTGAAGTCCCCTGATACCTGGGAATCTGGTTCTGCTGCCTCTTGTCCACGTGGTGCCTTGTTCTAGTCTCTGCTCCTGAAGACACACTGATATTTCATCCCAGTGTGATATTTCATCCTGTTTCTTGTGTGTTCCTAATAACATTTCTCATCTATCTGGCTATAAGGTCCCTGTTACATCTGAGCAGGTGAAAAAAGAGGGGAGGAAGCTGCAAAGAGGCCTTGTTGATGCTGTATCTGTGTTCTCTGCACTGCCCCTTGCCTGGCCTCCAGTGCTCTCCCTGCCCCTCGAGGCTGCTTGTCTGATCTCTCCAAAATTTTTGTCAGTCCCAGGGTGTGCCTGTTAAGGTGTTGAATTGCTCTGTCACTTCCTGGGTGTAAAAAAGACACCAGCAAAGCCCTATAAGCCCTGATCTCAGGTTGAACTTGACCTGGGTGTAGATTTTAATGTCACAGGAGCGAGAGAGGGGGCAGGTGAGTTACCTCTTCCTTCCATCTCAAGGAAAGTCTAGGAACTGCTTATTTACTGTAAGTAAATAGCATATCTATTTATTATTTATCTGCTTCTGAGTTTTAATGATTTATAACAACCCTTATAGAGAGAATTATACTATAGATAATGATAAAATCTTTTATGTATGAGAAAAAGATTTCCCTCTGACAATCAGTGCTTGGCTTTGGGTTGGATGGATGGGTGTAGCCATTATAATCAACCACAGTAGAAAACATCTTCCTGGTATCCTGGGACCATGACTAGTATAAGCCCCAAGGTAAATTGAAGGCTGATCTCCTCGTCTTTATTCCAGGTATAATTGAGATGAACTGAGCTCATTAAAAATTGAAAGGTTAGAGTTTGGAGAGGGAAAATGGGCATCCAACTATTGTATTTTAGCAAACAGAACTCTGCTGTTTTAGCAAGTACACGTACAGCTTCTGCTGCCAAACAATAAACAGAAAATCTGCAAGTAAGTGCCTGTATTGAAAACAGTTTCTTCTGAAAGTAGTAAAATTGCCTTCTGCTTCTTAAAGTTGGGCTCAGGAGCTTAATGTACCCNTACTGTAAGTAAATAGCATATCTATTTATTATTTATCTGCTTCTGAGTTTTAATGATTTATAACAACCCTTATAGAGAGAATTATACTATAGATAATGATAAAATCTTTTATGTATGAGAAAAAGATTTCCCTCTGACAATCAGTGCTTGGCTTTGGGTTGGATGGATGGGTGTAGCCATTATAATCAACCACAGTAGAAAACATCTTCCTGGTATCCTGGGACCATGACTAGTATAAGCCCCAAGGTAAATTGAAGGCTGATCTCCTCGTCTTTATTCCAGGTATAATTGAGATGAACTGAGCTCATTAAAAATTGAAAGGTTAGAGTTTGGAGAGGGAAAATGGGCATCCAACTATTGTATTTTAGCAAACAGAACTCTGCTGTTTTAGCAAGTACAGCTTCTGCTGCCAAACAATAAACAGAAAATCTGCAAGTAAGTGCCTGTATTGAAAACAGTTTCTTCTGAAAGTAGTAAAATTGCCTTCTGCTTCTTAAAGTTGGGCTCAGGAGCTTAATGTACCCATGGGCCCAGGGGCAGCTTGTGGTCAGCAGTTAGCAGAGCTCTTCTGAGGCTCTGCTTCACCAGGGCTTCTGCCATACACTGCTAATAACTAATTGTTTACAGGCCTGAGGAGGAGAGTTCTTATTTGTTCTTAAATATTACACTGAGCAACCTTCCCCCTCTAGTGCTGCATGTGTTGTTGTGAGGACCGGCTCAAGGAGTTGGGGTTCAGCCTGGAGAAGAGGAAGCTTAGGGGGGACCACGTAGTCATTTATCAATACCTGAAGGAAAGGGGGCTACAGAAAGGCTGGGGTAGGACTTTTGAATAGGGTCCTGGATGGCAGATCTAGGAGTAATGGCTGCAAAGTGGGAGAGGGGAGATTTAGGCTGGATGTAAGAAAAAAACTCTTTACTGTGAGGGTGGTGAGACCCTGGAACAGGTTGCCCAGAGATCTTGTGGATGCCCTCTCTGTGGAGGTGTTTTAAGGCCAGGCTGGATGAGGCACTGAGCAGCCTGGGCTGGAGGGAGGTGTCCCTGCCCATGACAGGGGTGTTGGAACTAGATCTGCACGGTTCCTTCCCACCCAAGCCATTTTATGGCTCTGTATAAACCTGCCTGCCTTTTCCAGCTCTGCCTCACTGAGGAATGGTGATGTCCAACCCCACTCTGTCATGATGGGAGAGGAGACAGAGAAGTTTTAACCTCTCATCCTGATGGAGGTTGTGTGTTTGGGCTGTAACCTTGTCACTCTGTGACTTCACAACCCCTAAACATGCTGCATCTCTGTTTTTACACTTCCTTGCTTTGGCTGCTGTGTGGACTGGGCCAATGCTGATACCATTTTAACCAAGGACACTAATTAACCTGCTTAATTAGTTTATCCCTTTAGGGTGTGCTTCAGCAAACAGTTATATAAAATCCCATCCCAAAGGGAGCCCCATTTAGCAGCCAGCAACTCTATTCCCAGGGAGGGCTGGGCAAGGTACTGGAGCTGGAATGTTGGTGCTGGTATGTTCCTTCCCCATCCTAAAGTCAGGGAGAGGGCAGCAGCAAGCTTTTTGTCACACACAGCATCCTCTTCCCACTCTGGAAGGGAGAGAGTTCCTGAGATCTCCTAAATCAGTTAGGGACAGCAATAATTATTGAGATGCAAGTCATTGCAGGGCCATCCTGGGACACAAAGAAGGTGTGTGTGCCCCCAGCTGCCTGCCAACCCAAAAATACTCAGTTTTAATAAGTGGACTTAGCAAATTGTGAGGGGAAAAAAAATCCAGCTCATTGCTGACTGCCAGATTAACAGATGGCTACAGTCATTAATATTGCAAAACTTCAGGAGTTCATAATTCTTTAATCTACAGAGCTGGGGGGGGTTAGCTAAAGCAGACCCTGCAATCTGCCATCCTGAGGGCTGCTGTTAGCCCACCTACCACTGCTGCTGGATCCCTTCCAGCATCTGCAGGGGTTGGGTGGATGAACCTTGGTCCTGCTTGGCCAAGATTTGGGTCCCTGACTCAGAGAAGCTGCTGCCTGTGGGAGGGATGAGCTTGAACCCTACCTAGACTAAGCTGGTGTGGATGATGGCTCCCACATTCCCTCTCTATGCTGGTCCTCCTCTGCCATCAGCTGGCCAAGCATCCCTGGAAATCCAATACCCTGTCTCCAGTGCCATTTTGTCATTAAAGCCAAGCCTTTCCCATAATTGTTGGGAGGCAGCGTGGGGAGATTACGATTGATGTCAACAGGAGGATAATCTGCGGTTCTGCGCTGCCTATCACTGACCTCCTTAATGGCCATAGGGCAAATGGGGGGGGGGAATCCTGCCCTGAGCCACAGCCACCCCTTTGCAAGGAATCAAAACTGATGTTGCAATTAAAAAAAAATAATAATAAATAAAAAACAACCACATTTATGATTTCCTTTGGGTAGAAAGCCCCGTGCTCCCGCAGCAGCAGGTTTGGCCCCAAAGGGCTCCATCGATCCCTGGCACCAACATCATCTCTGGGAGCAGGGTGAAGGGCCGGTGGCTCCGGGAGGCTGCTGGGGAGGCTCTTAGGCTCAAACCACCATCGATTAGTTGTGGAGGGCTGGGAGGGGGGAGCCCAGCTCAGCCCAGGCTCTGTGCTCAGCACTATAAAGGCTTCTGCCTTCTGGAGATACTAATAGTTGTAGATGCACACACACAAGCATGTACCTTGGTCAATTTGTACTTTTATACATACAGAATCATAGAATAGTTTGGGTTGGAAGGGATCTTGAAGATCATCAAGTTCCAACCCCCCTGCCATAGGCAGGGACACCTTCCACTAGATCAGGCTGCTCTGTGCCTTGTCCAGCCTGGGCTCTACATTTCTATAATGTATTTACATACATTATACATTGTATAATGTATTTATTATAATAAAATTAAATAGTATTTCATTATCATAAAAACATATGTGTGATAATCACGTAGAATAAAATATTGCTATAATTAAAATACTATAATAAAATTAAATAAATGAATTAATACTGTATATAACAAATGCTATATAAGTTGTAGTTATAGAATTTAAACATTATATTTCAAATAATAGAATTCATTTGTGTGGTGAATGTATTTATATAGTAAAAAAACATTACCACATTAAATATAGAATTAAAATATTATTATGATATAGTGATGGAATTCATGTATGTAGTATATGCATTTATATAGTAAATAACACTACCATATAAATTATGCTAGTATGATATAATTATGATATAGTAATAAAATTAATGTCATGCATGTATTTATATAATAAATAACATTACCATATAAATTATTATAGTAATATTATGATATAGTAATAGAATTCATGTAGATGGTGTATGCATTTATATATTAAATAACACTACCATATAGATTATACTATTATGATATAGGAATAGAATTCATTTATATGGTATATGTTATACACTGTATAATTTGAACTCCATTATTTTTATTATATGGTATATAAAATATACCAAGTCAGTGAAATCCTATTTCGTTTATTATAGTGATATATTATTTTATTATTAATTATATATTTTATGTTATTTATTGTTATCATTTATATTGTTATATTAATTATAAATATTGCAATACAGGTTTTTATTATTTTATTATACTAAATTATGATGACCTAAAAAAGGAATATGTCTATCCACCTTCCATATATATGAGGTGTATATATATATATATATATGTATAAATTTATGCATGTACACACACTCTCTTTCTTTTTATTAAATATGCAGAAGCCACCCCTATGCCTTTACAGAAGTGAAAGAATCAGGCCCAGGTGAGTTTTACAGGGGACAAACAGTCACTCATAGGGACTCATGGACCTTGCACCCCCATGGAAGGTGTTTTTTGGGGTAGTTTTTATTTGGGGAAACCTTGCTTTTCTTTTTGTTCTCAGTGCAAAGGTGCTGGCACCATAATTACCCCAACTTTTTTAAGCTGGTTATTTAGTGATGGTTGGCTCTTTGTTTTTCACTTGGTGATTTTTCTTTGGCACCACTTCCATTGCCTTTTATCAAGTACAAACTATGAGTTTTTTGCCCTGCTTTAAGTCAGGTATTAGTATTTTTAAATAACATCACACTTTTCTCCTTCTAGCATCCTTTCACCCAGCATATCTTTAATCACCATCTGCTCACTTTTTGCATCTTTAGGTTGGGGTGTTTTTTTTTTTAATATTGTTTTTAAAACCAGTCTCTCCCCAGGTTTATCCCGGGCTGCCTCAGCTTCCCATCACCAGAGAAGTGAGAGGAAACACGAAATCGAGGAGCATCGCATTGGGATCATCTACGGGGAAACCACGGATGCGGGGACAGAGTAGGTTTTGTGGGGACGGGAGTCAGGGATGGAGGGAAGAACAAAGGCATCCCTTGTAGGGAGGGGATGGCCACTCTACTCTCCTCCCATCATCCCTGGGGACTCTTTTGTCCCTTTGGGCTATGGGGGAGGCAGGAGTAATCCCATTTCAGCAGCTCAGCTGCCGGTACCGGGATGCTGCCTCCATCCCAGGCACTCACATACAGCTGAGCCAAATCCTCCGGGAGCAGCAGAGGGGGTGGTGAGGGGAGGGAGTTGGAGAGGGGGGGGTGGAGGATGCTCCATTATCCGGCTCCTGCCTTGTTGGAGGCAGCTGGACGGGCCGTGCATTTATAGATTACACAGAGGATTTGGGCTCTCCGACAGGCAGAGGAGAGCTGGCAGGAGGCAGCACGGGCAAGGCCAAAGCAGCAGGAGAGTCAGCAGGGACAGACGCAGCCGCTGCATCCCACTAACTCCTCTTCCGACCAAGGTAAGCAGAAGGTTCAGCCGCAGGGCTGGGATGCTGGAGTGAGGATGGGGATGCTGGTCCCTACTTACCTCTTGGAGACCCGCTGGTGGGGACTGGGAGCTCCGGAGAGGCTGAACTGTGTGCAGGGAGATGTTTGTCTCTGTGTGCTCTCCCATCTCCCACGGCTGGCTGCTTTTCCTGAGATTGCTTTTGCAGAGAATCCTGAGCTGTGTTGGTGTGTGGCTGGATTTTTTTGGGTCCTGCTGTTGCATGGTTTAATTTCATGTCCTGGTGTGCAGCACCCAAGCTCTACCCTACTCCTGTTCTGATTGGGGGGGTGGGGGGGCTGCAGCCTGCTCTGGGGTGTGGGATGGGGACACTACCAAGGGTTTGGGAGTCACAACCAGCCACAGGCAGGGAAATGTTCCCTTGTGCCACCAATTCTTGGGTTGTATGAGGAGCCAGCTGCTTGCAGAAGGTCTCATGTAACTATGGCTTGTGCACCATAAACTGCTGTGTCTCACTTTCTCTGCTGTTAGCCAGCACCCAGGGTACTGCTGAGTGAGAGGGGATGGTGGGGTGTTTTTGGTCCTCTTCCAACTACAAATGACTGACCACATGAGACACGTCCAAGACTGTGTACACAGCCATGTGGATGCCCAAAAATTGCTCCTTGGGTCTCAGGTTGTAGTCAGGGAGGAGAAGGACAAATTTCCTCTGTCCCCCCCAAGTAGCCTCCAGCTGCTCTCCACCCCCAGCAGTGTTTTCATCCAAATCACAGTCAAATCTGCCTGGGTTTTGCATGTTCCTGAGCACAGCTATAAGAGAGCAGTTGTCCCTGTGCTGAGCTTGCATTGCACCCTGTGGGTAAGTCCAGCCTTTGCCTTATGAAAACAACTCCAAAAGATCTCCCAGAGCTAAAGACTCTCCAGGATGGGGTTGGAAATCTGCCCTGGAGGACAGTAGGACACTGTCCCCATCCTTCTTGTGGGAGGTGGAGGGCTGGGACAAGACATGCCAGTGGGACATAACACCAAGGTCCTCATTTTCAGCCCTGCAAAGTCCCCTGTTGCTGCCATGGATGAGTGGGACCTCCCGCAGTGGAAGAAGGAGGTGGAAAGCCTGAAGTACCAGCTGGCCTACAAGAGGGAGATGTCATCCAAGACAATACCTGAGTGAGTGGGTGCCCACCCTCCCATCCCATTCCTCCCTGTGCTCCTAGAGCAGCCCACCAGTGGGACACGGCTTTGGTACAGCCAGGAGCAGTGCCCAGCTCTTCTTTTCCCCACAATCACCCATGGGGAGGTCCCAAAACAAGGCAAGTGAGTTATGAGATGTTTTTTGTCTACTCCCAAGCCCTGGTGACAGAAAGAAACCCCAGTCTAAGTGCCCACAAAGCCCTCATGATCCTTTCCCCAGATGACCCAAGTTGCCAAGATGTGGCAGCATCTGTGGGACCCCTCCCCACCCCAGCACCCATTCCCTTCTCTGCAGGTTTGTGAAGTGGATCGAGGACGGCATTCCAGAAGATCCCTTCCTCAACCCCGAGCTGATGAAAAACAACCCCTGGGTGGAGAAAGGCAAATGCAACATCCTCTGAGGGGGTAACTCCTCCACCCCATCAGCTCCTGCTGTCCCTCCCTCAACCCTCCTGAATGTACTTTTTTATTAGCCAGCTTCCTAATATGACCACCTGAACAAAAACCCCACCCTAAGCTTGTCTTATTATTTTTAGTAGTAGAAGTGTTTCTTTTTTAAGGGGGGAATGGGGAATACTCAGGAGGTGGGAAGCCAGGGGTGGCAGAAGCAGCAAAGGGCTGTGCTGGGTTCCCAATCACAGATCTCCACTCAACCTTCCCCCCCAACTGGCAGTTTTTCCAACTTCTAAAGGAACAAAACTCTTCTAAAAAATTTTTCAGGGATTCCTGATACCCTTTTGTATATTGTAGGGTATCACAGTGCAGAAAAACAGGCAAAATACAATAGCTGAGGGTTTATAAATGCAATAAAAAGAAATACATACTGATTTTTTAAAAATACATACTTTTTATTATTCTTTTAACAAAACAAGTGGGTATTAAGGAAAAAAAAAACCAAAACAAAACAACAGACCAGGATCATGCATACACACACCTTCTGTGGCTTAGAAAGTCAAGGCAGCTTATCCCTTTCAGTTCCATCTACATCATTTCCTGGCCTTGGCCCTGCTAGAGCAGGTCCCTGATGTAGATGTTTCTCCTGACAGCGTTGGAAACCCCCTCATTGAAGCGGAACCAGACGTCGCTCTTCCCCACAGCCTTTCCCATTTTGTTCTCAATCGACTCCTCCTTAGAAGCCTGAGGGGCTGGTTGGGGATTTGGGGGAGGGAGAGTGAAGATCCACATCAAAAACTTGCAGAAACTCTTCACCTTAAAGTCAGAACCTAGACCTTGTTCTCGGAGAGGATGAGCTGCCATGGGGCAGGTGAGGGTTTGGATGGGCAGAGCTGATTCTATCACATTCCAGGTCCTGCAGACACTTGATGTTCCCACAGAACTGTGCTCTGATCTCAGTGAACTTTCTGTCCTCTTGGATGCTGCCAGAAGCCACCTCTCCACCCTGCAGGCATCACCCCTGTCCATAGGACTCCACTCACTATTCCCTTCCCACACCACAGATGTCCCCTGGGACATGGGGACTTAGAGACAGAACCCTTCTTTGGGCACCTTGTGTGGGCTCCTGGCACTGCAAACACAGGGACTCTCCAGCAGCAGCCACAGCCACCCCTTTCTTCTGTCACCTACCTGTGGCTGGGGCACCTCAGCCCTCTGCCATCCACCCAGGGGCCATGTGTAGTCATCCTGTCCCTCAGCCATCCACCCAGGGCTGGGACTACTACAGTCACCCCATCCCTTCGTCACCTACCTGGTGACATCTCATTCCTCTGCCACCTACCTGGGGCTGTGGCCACTTGTTGTCGCTGGATTGGCCGCCCAAAAAAGTCTGTCTCAGGCTGCAAAAAGTGAAAAAAGCAGAAGGTAAGGACATCTCCACCAGCACCTGCTTCAAGTACCAGGTGCAGGAGGAAGGCATCGAGGGGGAGGCAGATGCAAATCCTACAGAAAGTGCAGGTAAAATGCAAACAGCATTCAAAATGGGGTGGGAAAGATAAACTTTAAGGCTCATGCTAAAAAAACAGGGGTTTAAGGACAGTCAAGGTCTCAAAGCTGAGCCCAGGGTGGCAGGGGACCACCTCTTCCTCCTCTTAGCTATCAGGACACCTAGAGAGAGAGAGCAGCCAGGCTCACACACACATGATGTCCCCAAAACCACCCAAGCTTTGTGCCTCCCCTCCCTATGAGCAGCTCTTCCCTTGACCGGCCAGCTTCCACTAAGCCAAAACTTGGCCATTTGAGGCCAAACATCCACATCTCTTTCCTTCCCCATCCACAAAAGCTTTGCAGGACACATCCATAATTGTCACCCAGATCTAATCCATCCCCCGTGTTACAAACCCAGGGATGCATTTACAGGACACGTGGTGCCAAAGGAGTCTATTAAAAGAAACTGTACTAAAAATAAATAAATAGCAATGGAGACAGTCAGTCTCCAGCAGCTGAGGGACAAGCTGGAAGGAACTGAGGTAGAAACTGCCTCCCCCTCACCCTGTCCTGCACCACTGCTCTCCGGACGATGTGCTCCAGGCGCTGCTGGTGGTTGGATGCCACAGTTGGTCCCTTGTCTGCTTTCTCCTCTGCCTCATCAAGGTCATTCTTGGGCTCCTACAGGGGAAAAAAAAAATCTTAAGTGAGATTCATGAGATTTGGGCACCCCTTTCTATTTGCTGCCAGGTTTGATTACAACATCCAAACACAGAGGGCCATGAAAATGTTCAGAGGGCTGGAGCACCTCTCTTATGAAGACAAACTGAAGGAGTTGGGGTTGTTCAGCCTGGAGAAGAGAAGGCTCAGGGGAGACCTCATAATAGCTTCTCAATACCTGAAGGAAAGGGGCTACAGAAAGGCTGGGGTAGGACTTTTAATAGGGTCCAGGATGGCAGGAATAGGACAAAGGAGGCACACTGGAAGAGGGTAGATTTAGGCTGGAGATAAGAAAGATCTTTCCTGTGAGGGTGGTGAGACACAGGAACAGGTTGCCCAGAGAGGCTGTGGATGCCCCCTCCCTGGAGGTGTTTAAGGCCAGGTTGGATGAGGCACTGAGCAACCTGGTCGGGTGGGAGGTGTCTCTGCTCATGGCAGGGGGGCTGGAACTAGATGATCTTTAAGGTCCCTTCCAACCCAAACGATTCTATCATTCCTGGCCCCCAGCATCACACAGGATTAGCCCCAGCAGAACTGTAGACAGAGGAGTGTTTGCAGTCCCTTTCCCTGGGATCTCACAGTTGGCACTGTGTAAACAAGAAACCTTCAGAGATGTCTTTGCAGCATCTCATGCATCCCCTGAGAAAGTCCTTCTGCTGGAAGAAGGAGCTCTCTGGGACTAATCATCCCTGTGGCACCAAAGCACAACAGGCACCAGCTATACCTGAACTGTTTGTCAGCCCTTCCCATTACTTTTCCACCATTGCCTGCCTTCTGCCTGCTTCTCCACAGAAGATTTTGGCAGCAGGTAGAATAACTCTTGCTCTTCCCAGGGCCTTTGAAACCACTGGAAGGATCAAAGTGAAGCACTGAGGGCAGGAGAGAGCAGGTCAGCTACCCCATGGACACCTACGAATTGCAGCCAGCCCATCTCCTCACAGATGTCATTAAACACTCGAAAGGTTCAAACCTTTAGCTCACAGTGAGCATTTCTTTCCAGAATTTCTGCAAAAAAGATGAACCCTTTGGGTTTGTCCCCCCACGGCGGATGTGCTGCCCAAAGGCAGATGTGCAGGCAGACAGCTGCAGCTCAGGGGGTTAATCCTGGATTTCCATTTGCAGAGCAAAAGCCATCAGCTGCTTTGCAAACACCAGGTCCCCTCCACCATCAACAGAACCACTGGCCCCCTAAAACCACAGAACCCCACACAAGCTCTCCCTACCTCATTCACATTTCGTGCCTGCAGCAAAGCTTCTGTCCTCCTCATCTTCTCCAGCTCGATCTCCCTGGCTATGAGCTGCTTGGCTTGGTAGGTCAGCTGCCTGCGGGCTGGCAGGTCTGGGAACCTGCAGACATCCTCCACGTTCCTACATCATGAAGCCGGGGGAAAACACACCAACATCAAAAAGAATATCAACACTAAAAATAATAATAATTAAAAAAAGCATTATGCAAACTGCAGCCTGACACAAACACAGGGAAACCCACCACATTCCCACTCCCTTCTCCTTCAGTCTCAGTATGATCACAGCCACGATGCCTCAGTTTCCCCCTCTCCAAGCCCTAGGAGATGCCCAGGGAGAGGTGTTGGCTGTGCAGAGGAAGGTTGTTGCAGGGAATCTCAGCTGAATGGGAACTCAGGGGGGATTATGTGCTTTTTAATCTCGGTTTTAATGCATGGAAAGGAAATTGCAGGCAGGTTTGTGGCAAACAGATTGCTCTGGGAAAGCCACACTCACATCACAGCTTGGACACAAGCTGCACCACCAGCCTTTGCATGAACCCAGAGGTGCCTGTGGGGAGCCATTTAATTGAGATATGGCCATGAGCAGTAATTTTGGCTGATCAGAGCTGTTTCATTCTTAATGAGGCTGGTGCATCAGATCTGGACTTAGACCTGTTTCAGTAGAGCAAAAACCCAGGCACAGCTCAAGAAGTCAGTTCTGTGAGCTGAAAATACTTTGTGCTTTACTCATATTCAATATTATTCCCCTTTAAGTAAGGGGAGCAAAGTCCTGTGTCAGGTGGCTTTGCAGTCATCTAAAAATTAACTGTCAATCCTGTGATTTTATTAAAAAGTTTTAAAGAGAAAACACAGGTTTTACTGTTGACAACAGCACTGCTTGCCAGAGAGATGCTGGGATGTGACTTAAAGGTGCCACTGAGATGTGACACCCCTGTGGTCTCCACCATCACTCCACGTGGCCAGGAAACAGGAGCAGAATTCCCAACAAAAGACAAGCAAAACAACTGCTTGCACCAAGTAGTTCCCAATGTCCTACAGCTTCCCCACGGCCATGCTTTGAAGAGAGCAGGGGAAGATGGCTTCCCCCCAGCCCCTGCAGCTCCCACAGGTCTTTCCATGGAAAAAAAAAGAAAAAAAAGAAAAAAAGTACTTGACTGTAATTAGATACAGCTGCTTGATTTAACAGCAGCTAATTTTTGTAATTAACTTTGCACCAGGAAGACATTAGTGTTGCTCCTAGCTGTGGTGGGGTCTGTATTACCTCACTGAAGCCTGAGGAGCATTTGCAGCTCTGCACATGCTTAAAATAGTGATACTCAAGTCAAGCTATGGCTGCCTGTCAATATAGAGATGAACTGCAGCTGCAGTGACCTCCTGTGTGCAACATGCCCTGGTGGATCTGCTCTCCCCTCCTGCCACAAGCCTCCAGCAGCTTCAGTCCCTCCTCTCTTGGCTCTGGGAACAGCCAAAAGTAGCTGCTTCCTTTCCTTAAATCTCATTAAAGCAAAGCCAGCCCTGATTTGGGCTCCTTCTTTATAAAAAAAAAACAAAAAAAACAAACAAACCAAAAGCCAAAGGAAAAAAAAAAAAAGCAGCAGAAGATAATCCCCCCAGAGCCACCACTGGTGAAAGTGGGTTCCCTGCAGTCATCCCAGCACGAGCAGCTCACACCAACCCAGCTGCCATCACCAGAAACTCATGGAATGGTTTAGATTTGGAAAAGATCTTAATGACCATCCTGTTCCAACCCCCTGCCCTGGACAGGGACACCTCCCACCAGACCTGGCTGCTGAAAGTGTCATCCAGCCTGGCCTTGAAGAGGTCACAGCCTCTGGCATCAAGAAATCAACTCAACATCAAGATGCCTTCTGCCTCAAAGTCCTTCCTGAGCTCTCTGCTGTTGTTTTGGATCCCTGTGCCTTCTCCCCACCCTTGAGACGTACGGGTCAAGCTTGTAGACATACTGGCCCTCGGGCAGGCGCTCCTGGTGGTAGGTGAGGTTGTAGGCCAGCATGGTGCTGATAAGGTCTGCCAGCTGCTGCTTCTCCTTCTGGCTGTAGAGCTGGGTGTTCACCTGAGGAGGGGAGCAGAGCCAAGTAATGGGAGGGTATTGCTAATCCATAACAAATTCTAAACATAAACTGAAGCACAAGGTTTGAGAAAGGACAGTTAATACCCGTGAGGTACAGATCAAGTTTAATTTCCTCTAAGGAACATACAAACTTCAAAGAGCAGGGACAGTCCCTCCCACTGGCCCAGAGGGTAAATGCACCAACAGAGCCCCAATTGCAGGTGAACCAGCTGCTGAAAAGGGATTGCAACAGCCCCTCCAAACTCCTAAAACCTTGCTGAGGCTAAGCTCACCCCCAGGTACACAGATTCTGGAGGTGCAGGATGTCCCCACTCAAACACACACCCCCAGCAGTCACTATCTCAGTGTTGCTGCCCCAGCTTCTGCATCAGCTGCAATGTCAAACCCATCCTGAATTTGTGACAGATGCCCAGGATGGCTCAGTCTGGGCAATGCAGTGCAGGGGACATGTCCCATCCCTCATGGGGGGTTTGCAGAAGGGACACATCACCCAAGCAGGACTCCAACTACCAGAGTGACAGGAGCTGGTGGGCACTCACCGGTCGGAGCTTTGGGGAGATGATGTCCAGCAGCAGACACAGCACCTCCAAGATGAGAGATTGCTGCCCTGCACGGCTGCGGGCACTGGGAGTTATCCCTGATATCATGGACATGACAAGGTTCTGCATGTGGTGCAGCTTGGCCAGAGCCTGTGTAGAGAGGACAGGGATGACTCAGCCATGGATGCAACCACAGACATCCCTAGGGGTGACAAGAGCTGGAGCCCATCATGCCCTTACTGGTACTTGCCTCATGCTGGCTGCTGGGATAAGCAAGCCGGGGGATGCTGGTGGCTGCGAAGAGCAAGTGAAAAGCCACAGGCAGGAAGGGCAGGTACCTCATCAGCTGGAAGTTCTGCCTGTGCAGGACAGCCTGGCCCAGCAGGTCATAGAAGCCCAGCCACTCCATGGCCAGACACACCGAGTTGAAACTGGAGTCCCGCAGCTTCATGTTCAGGAAATTCTCATAGAGACCCTGAAAGTGGATGTGGGATTAGAGATGGCTTGAAGCCAGGCAGGTGGCTCAAGTCAGAGAACATCTGAGCATCACACTGAGCCCAGTTTCACCATAACACTGCAGCACTCCATGCAAAACCAAAGCAAAACTTAAAAAATTAAGATAATCCCCACAGAGCCACCACTGGTGAAAGTGGGTTCCCTGCAGTCATCCCAGCACCAAACAACAACTAGCTGTAAGAAGGGATTTCCCAAGACATCCCATCAGCCATGACAGACAGCAAGACAGAGGGAGCCTGGCTCTACACCCTACCTGGGCAAGCTTCTCCTGTTCTCCTGCAGAGACAGCAAGGTGCAGGATGTGGTGGAAGCGGTGAGAGGATGCATTGAAACCAGTGGTTCCTCCAAGATGCAACAGGTCCTCATCACCCACCAGAAGCTGGGCTGGCAAACCAGGGTCCATTCCTATCCTGTGCCTGGGAAGAGCACAAAGGGAAGATGTCAGGGTGTCCTATCACTCAAGGGACCAGTAAAGAATATTTGGAACACTGCAAAGTGGACTGGAGACAATACTGATGTCAACTTACAGGGCACTAGAAAGAGAGCAGCCAAAGAACATCTGGATACATGAATCTGCTGACAAAACTGGGTCTGCAGGGCAGACCAGCACCCCAGAACCTTTCAAGTTCTCTAGGTCCCTCACTAGCTCAGTTGCTCTTCTCTGAATACACATTCTTATGGGGATACCACAAAGCAGCAGGTCCCAAGCAGACAGAACCAAATAAATCCCCAACTTTTTACCTTTGGAACCTTGGGAGCTGGAAGATCTCTTGCCAGATAGAGAAGAGCCCCTTGTTTTGGTCCTTCAAGCCAATCTTCATTGTCTGCACCATCTGCACACTCAGCTCCTTCTGGCCTCGGCCATGCAAGAACTGCAACACAAGAGAGGTGTAGGGAGGGACAGGCACTGTGAGGGAGGGGGACAGACACTGTGGGGGCAGGAAAGGCAATGTGGGGGGAGGGACAGGCACTGTGGGTGGGGAGGGGATGCCCACAACAACTGGCTGGAAAGCTGAAGACTACGGGAAACCTCACTCTTACTTGCTTTGTTGGTTAAAAATAACATCAGAGGACAATGTGGACATTATACTGATCTGGGATGGGGGTTTTTTCATTCTATTGCCATCTGAGGTCAAGTTATGAGCCTCAACAAGTTTGTGTTCCCCACACTGCCCCTCCAGTGACCCCAGCACCTGCAGGGTGTTGATGCAGGAGCGGATGTCATTCTCTGTCTTCTCACACAGGGCCAGCAGTGCGCCCATGTCTGTCCGAATGCCTTGCCGAAGGGCCACCTGCAGTAGAGGGAGATGATCAGGGAGGGCTCACTAGCCGTGGTGGGGGGGTAAAAGGAGCCCTGGGCCCCACCACACCTCGAAGAGCCTCTGGGCAAGCCGGGATGAAGCCGTCTGAGGAAAGTTTAGCAGGAAGGATTGCTGCCGCAGGGGCCGGAGGGCAGGGACGTACCTGGTAAAGGGAAACACAGAGGTTTCTGAGTGACCCTGGTAGAGAAAAGAATCCAGCCATTAATGCTCTGCTCAAAGACAGACAGATGGGTTATTTAGCAGCTGCCTATACACCACTACAGGCTTGGGGACACACACTCACACCTGGACACAATCTCCCCAGGAGGTACAAAATCAGGAGGATTCAGGGAATCTGGTGTAGTTTTACTTATCCTGAGATACTTCTGAGCCACAGGTCTGACAGCAGATAACTCAGCACAGAAAGGCTTTGCCTGGAGGTAACAACAGCCTTAGGGCAGGGATCTCAGCTCTCCATCCCTCCTTGGACACTCAGATGACACTAACTGGTCATTGCAGATGCAGATGATGGGCCTGAGCAGCAATCCACCCTCACGCCGTCTCCTCCGGCCGGTGCCAGCTCCTGCCTCACCCTCCACATCCTTACGGTTGATGATATTTAACAGCACATTGATAGATGCCTTGAGGAAAAAAAAAATTAAAAATCAACAAATCAAGAACAAAAAAGATGACTTCCTGCTGTCCACAGGCAAGAAACCTCTCATACAATGGATGAGCTGTTAAGAGGGTAATAATTGAGTGGCTGATGAAAAAAAGTGGTAGATCTAGGGTGGGCTCACCGCGGGCGCGCCGTCTATCTCATCAATGATCAGGCAGTTGGGCTTCTCGTTGGCTCCCAGCACAGATTTCATCTGAGTGGCAGCTTCAATGCGGGTTTTGAAGACCTCAGGGCTGCGGTCATCACTGGAAGACAAGTTGGTGCTGGGTTGCTGTGGCTCAGCATCTCTTCTGGCACAGCTCCAGCTCCACCAGCTTCTGGGGCTGGGCAGGGCTGGGCAAGCAGTGCAGACTCACCTGGCATTCATCTCAACAGCGTTGTACCCTGCGTGCCTGGCAATGACATGGGCCAGAGTGGTCTTCCCCAAGCCAGGTGGGCCACAGAGCAGAGCTACCTGTGGCAGAGAGGCAAGGTCAGACCAGCAGACAGTAAGCCAAGGCTTGATGTCACCAGCTTGACCAGGTCCCACACAGCTTTTGCAGAGCAGCAGGTGAAGCTGGTGCTGAAGGGGGCTATAGAAAGGCAGGGGGAGGACTTTTTAATAGGCTATGTGATGGAAGGACTAGAAATAATGGATGTAAATTGGAAGAGGAGAGATTTGGACTGACATATAAGAAAGAAAATTTTTACAGTGAGGGTAGTGAAACATTGGAATAGGTTGCCCAGAGAGGTTGTGGATGCCCCCTCTCTGGAGGTGTTTAAGGCCAGGCTGGATGAGGCACTGAGCAACCTGGTC
The DNA here is from genome assembly GCA_013400935.1 of Turnix velox. Lineage (NCBI taxonomy): Eukaryota > Metazoa > Chordata > Aves > Charadriiformes > Turnicidae > Turnix > Turnix velox. Next base: position 154,894 of record VZTY01023293.1, on the reverse strand, counting down.
TAGTGGGAGATGTCCCTGCCTATGGTAGGGAGGCTGGAACTTGATGATCTTTAAGGTCCCTTCCAACCCAAACTATTCTATGATTCTGTGATTCCTCTACCACCAACCAAGGCTGCCACACAAGGGGATGAGGCTCTGCAACCTGCAGAACAGTCTTGGAGATGCTGCACTGGCTTGTGGACACACTAGGAGAAGGGAAAGTCACTGGAGGAAAGAATAGAAACTCTCAGAGGTAACAGAGGCATCCAGACAGCATCTCCTATGCATATGTGAAGTCTGCAGGGCAACAGACAGAAAAGACTGAATAAAATCCCACCCAGAATTACTCTTCTGAGAAACAATCAATATTTGGTTTTGTTTCCCTTTTTGTATTCAGAATCATAAAATGGTTTGGGTTGGAAGGGACCTTAACAATCATCTAGTTCCAACCCCGCTGCCATAGGCAGGGACACCTCCCACTAGACCAGGTTGCTCAATGCCTTCTCGTTGAACACACAGAAGTTGGTTAGCTGGCACTGATCCCTGGTCCCTTTGCCATCATTACCTTTTTCTGTATGCAGAAACTCATGCTCAGTGGCCTGTCACATTTGCCTCTAACAAAAAAACAAAAAAAAAACCTCAAGACAAACCTCAGCTATGAAGGGTGTGACTTTCCTCAACAAGTCTATTTAATTTGGCTGGAGAAAGTTTGTTCCTCTCCCCTTGCTATCACAGTACCCGAGCCAAAACAGGAGAAAATGAGATAAACCCACATTCTCTAAAGAGAATCAAGGACTCCAGTTTCTCCTGGAACTCTACTGTAAGAATCTGCTTCTCACTGTGGTGCTGGATGTGATGAGTGGGATTGGCGAGGAGACACACCAGAACAGCCCCGTATCCTTCTCACCTTGTATTTGGGTCTCTTGTGCTGGTCCAGCTCAGCCTCCAGAATCTCCTCTGTGAGCTGCACCTTTGTTTTCCTCTTGTTCTGCTGCTCCTTGGGTTGGTTGAATGGAGGATGAGCCTCAGCACCCTGTTTGGCCTTCTTTGCACTCCTCTCCTTCCCAAACACCAGAGAGTCCCACAGCTTGAGCCATTTCAGAAGGCAGCGGTTTGTGTACTGCACGTTGGGCAAGAAAACAAACAGACTCTGTTAAACCTTGGAAGGATGTAGCCAAAGACATAGGAAACCCTCCTCTTTAAGGAATGAGCCAAGGCCAGGCAACACACAGCACTGTCCACCCAGACAGACCTCAAGCATGCATCACATCACCCCTCATGAAAGAAGAGGCTGCCCAGGTTTCCACCTGGCATCTCTCCAGGACAGCACAGGAATGCTTCTCCCATTCCCAATCCAGTCACCATCCATCCCCTGGAGCAGCCAAGGATAAGGGATATTGGATCCCTGCTGTCCCTCATCTGTCTCATCTTAACCCATCACTTCTCAGCTTCTTTCATAATTTCCAATTCCCTACAAGGATTCAAATATTCACCAAAAAAAAAAAAAATCAAAATAGGCAACAACTCCTTGCTAAAGTCCCCCTGACTTTTTTTTTTGTCTTATTTTGTTCATATTTCATAGTTTCTTTTCTCAGAAAGTCCACAGCTTACATCTGAAAATCCCCCACTTGGAGGTCTCAACAGCAGGACTGACCCTAGGCCGGGCTGGCACAGATACCTCCCAGTTGCCTCTAAAGTCAGCATCATAAAACCTTTATCCCAAGGCATTTGGGAAGAGTTACAGAAGTGGCAAACTGGCCCAAACCCCAAGCTCCCCCTTTTTCCTAGCACCTCACATCATCACTGAGCAGCTCCATGTAGCACCGGGGAGTGAATTTGTCCACCCAGAGACAATGCAGAGCAGAATCCTCCTCATCTGCTGGCTCAGCTTCTTCACTGGGCTCTTGGCTCTCAGCACTGGTCTCACTCTCAAGGCAACTGTAAGAAAGAGCCAACTTGCCCTAAACCACCAGGGAGTCAAGAAAGGACTGGGAATTTCCAAGCTGGGGATGGTGAGGGCAAAGAGATCTCCTCTGCTCACAGGTCCTAAAACATGGGCCCCACTAGAGCAGTGGGGAGGGATGAGAGTGAGATTTCATCCCAGCAGCTCACCTGTTTATTATCTCTGTCAGCTGCTGAGATGCCTCCAGAACTTGTCTTCGTCGCTTGAGGGCAAAGAAGGTGAGAAGAAAGTCAAAACCCCCCTGGCTAACCCATGTCTGGATTTGGGAGCCAACACTGTGGCTGTCCAGAGGTGACAGGGAAAGACACAAAGGTCAGAATAAGATATGGTACCTCTTTATCCACTTGTTCCTTCAGGTAGGAGAAAGGCACTCCCAGCAAGTGGAGTGGCCTACGTGCATTCCAGCCCAGGGAATATGGGAGCTGTGAGGAACAAAGGACCAATATTCAGCACACACATCTCACGCTTCTCCTGAACTGAAAGGAGAACAACAGAGAATCAAGAAGCTTTCAGATCCCTCCTTACCTCCAACCCTGTCCTGCAGGGATCATCCCTGACTACCATGAAGACCCTGGTGCCCTCAGTAGATGTCACATTGATATAGTCCTCCAGGATGGGTGGCCGCTTGAGGACCCGCTTCTTCTCAGAGGGCGTCCTTGTCTGTAGAGGCACCATGTCGCTCATTTCCAGGTGGTCCAAGCTGGATAACACCAGGATCCCTTAGTAGGGGACGGGGAAAGAGCCACCTTTGGTGGCATTCAAAGGTTCTTTCCCTCTACCCTGCTAAAAGTGGGGCTCAAGGCAGCTAACCTGGAGGTCTGGAGAGCAGCAGGAACCTCTGGGCCAGCCTCCTGGAAATCATCAGGAGCCAACTCATCATCTGCACCAAAGTCAAGCTTCTTAACAGCTTCCAAGCGTTGTCGCTTTGGCTTTGGGGCTGCATGAGACACCACAGTGGGAGAATGAGGAGGAGAAACATTGTTGACTGGCACCTGGCTGCTTCTCCAGCACCATTTGGGGTAAAGGAGAGGAGTCAGCAGCACCCAGAAACCCACCCACTTTGGGCCAAACCTACTGTGGAGTGCAGGTGGTGATGGGGATGCGTATGGGACAGAGTCATGGTCCCTCTTCCTGAGGTTGGTGTCCCCAGTGGAGCTGGTGGTGGGATCAGGCTCCTCTGGTGGCTGCTTCCTACTCCGGAACTGGGAGATTTTGGGGCCAGTAGGTGAGAAAGGGTCATCTGCAAGAGATGTTGTACAACGGTGGTGGTCACTACAGGGGACTCTTGGGTGGGACTCTGAACAAAGCTCAGTCTGTGCTGTCAACAGTGCACACTTGCAGCCCAGAAGGACAATCACATCCTGGGCTGCATTGGAAAAGCCATGGCCAGCATGTCATGTGATTCTGCCCCTTTACTCTGCTCTGGTGAGACCCCACCTGGAGTTACTGCATCCAGCTCCAGTGCCCGTGGTAGAAAAAGAACACGGACATATTGGAGAAGGTCAAGAGGAGCACACAAGGATCCAAGGGCTGAAGCACCACTGCTGTGAGAACAGGCTGAGCTGGAGAAGCCCAAGGAAGAGAAAGCTCCAGGGAGATCTCACAAAGGCATCTCAGTACCAGAAGGGGCTACAGGGGTGCTGGGGAGGGCCTGTTTGCCAGGGCATGGAGCCACAGGATGAGGGGGAGGTTTGACACTAGAGCAGGACAGGGTTAGGTTAGATGTTAGAAGGAAGTTCTTCACCGTGAAAGTGGTGAGACACCGGCACAGGCTGCCCAGAGAGGTGGTGGAGGCCCCATCCCTGCAGACATCCAAGGCCAGGCTTGCTGAGGCTCTGAGCTACCCAGTCTAGCGCAGGATGTCTGAGGTTGTGGATGCCCCCTCTCTGCAGGTGTTCAAGACCAGGCTGGACAAGGCACTGAGCAGCCTGATGTAGTGGGAGGTGTCCCTGCCTATGGCAGGGGGTTGGAACTTGATGATCTTTAAGGTCTCTTCCAACCCGAACTATTTCATGATTCTATGTCCCTGCTCACTGCAGGGGGTTGGACTCAGTGGCCTTGGGAGAGCCCTTCCCACTCTGATTCTATCATACGCTCCGCTAACGGACACGACATCCCATCAGCTCTCACCGTCCATCTCGGCCAGCACCTCCAGCTCTGCCTCGAACCGCTGGTAGAAATCATCCTCGGGGTCCTCCTCCGGCTCCGCCATTGGGCTCCCGCAGCCGCGCACCGCTCGGCGCTCCCGCCAGCGCCGCACTTCCGGCCGCCGCGCCGCACCTCATTGGGCCCCGCTCTCAGCCCGGGAGCTGATTGGCCGCGAGGCGCCGGCCGCAAGCGGGGCTGACTCTGATTGGACGCGGCGCGCAGCTGGGGGCGGGGGCGGCGGCTCTGATTGGACGCGGGGCTCGGCCCGGGCCCGGTCTGCCGGAGGACACCATGTAGCCGTTCGCCCCGACTGCCTGGCCCGGCCCAGGGACGGCGCTGCAGGTCGGACCCGGACCGGGATGTGTCGGTGGGGTAGAATGGGCTCGAGTTGTCCCCTCCGGCGTGCGTGTCCCCTGTGGAGTTCCACGGCGTGCCCGGCCCTGGTGGAGCCGCGGAGTTGGCGGCCCGGCCCCCGCTGACCGCGGGAAAGGGCGGCGGGACTGGGTCTGCAGGGCGAGCGGGAGCAGGGGGTGGCCGAGCTCCGCCGCCAAGCACCATGCAGTTGTAGGGCCTCCACGTGTGACGCTGGGAAGGGGACGGGGCGGCCGCAGCGGGACAGCGGGCGGGCTGCGGGACCCGTAGGGCACCGGTACGCCTGGGGCTCCGCCGGTTTGTTATGGGACGTGCACAGCGTGATGTCGGTATCGGGGCGGCTGAGGGACCCGTGGGCTGTGATACCAGTATGTCACCAGCCCAGCCGGGGGTACGGCAGCCCTGGGCTCCACTCCCTGCCCACTCTCACCGGGTCCCATCACTTCCCGGGGTGCCCGTGCCTACTCCCGGGGGTGCCCGAGCTGTGGCTGAGGCTCTTCCCCACCCCCCGTTTACCGCGATGTCCCCTCCCATCCCCTCACTGTCCCCGCAGGGCGCTGGCCATGGAGCCGGGCACCATCGACAACCTCTCCATCCTGTACCAGAGCTCCGACTTCATCGTGGTCAACAAGCACTGGGACATCCGCATCGACAGCAAGATGTGGTACGAGACACTGACCCTGCAGAGCCAGCTCAAGCACCGCTTCCCCGAGCTGGCCGACCCTGACACCTATTATGGCTTCAGGTGAGTAACCAGGCTCTGCCCTGCTGCCTCCCAGCCAGCCTGGGACAGAGTTCTTGGGATGTTCCTTCTCTTCCAGGTTCTGCCACCAGCTCGACTTCTCCACCAGTGGGGCTCTATGTGTTGCCCTCAACAAAGCGGCGGCAGGAAGCGCCTACAAGTGTTTCAAAGACCGGCTGGTGACCAAAGCTTATCTGGCCCTGGTGAGTCCACCCCACCAGGTCCTGCTTCTCTTGTGCTGAATTGCCTCTGCTTCTTGCTGCCCCAGTATCAGTGAGGATCCAGTGCCAGGGTGGGGTTGGCAAACTGGTTTTGTGCCCTCCAGGTCAGGGGCCACATCAGCCAGAGCCGGATGACAATCCGCTATGCCATAGGGAAGAACACCACCGAGGGCATGACCCACATGATGTGCATCGATGGGACAGAGGGTGAGCAGCTCCCATGCCCTGCTTGTCCTCTCTGAGTCACACTGTGGTGTGGGGGGGCTGACCCTGCTCTGTATCTCATTACAGGCTGTGAAAATCCCAAACCTTGCCAGTCAGAGCTGATCGTGCTCGAACATGGGTCCTACAGTGGAGACCCTGTAACCAAAGTGCTGCTGCAACCACTGACAGGTGGGATCTCAAGTCTTCGTGGGCATGGGGTATGCTGAGGGGGGGACAGGGCAAGTAGCAGAGGTGCTACAGCAGGACTTGGGCTCCTGCATGGTTGTAGCATGGTGACATGGTAAAAATCAAAGCCTAAAGAGGGCTGAGTGGAGCTGAGAGTCATGTTCTACTCCTGGAGACATTCAAGGCCAGGCTTGCTGAGAGTCTGAGCAACCTGATCTAGTGCAGGATGTCCCTGCTCACTGCAGGGGGCTGGTCTATATGGCCTTTGAAAGTCCCTTCCAACCCTATGATAATACAGCTCTGTGATAAGTTCTATGACTTAGGGGGACAAATACCCTTTAGTGCATTGTCACCTCAAGAGATAAGTTCTGTCCCTGATTCCTCCACTCCCTTTCTCCTTGTAGGGCGGACTCATCAGCTCCGGGTTCACTGCAGTGCCATTGGCCACCCCATTGTGGGGGACTTCACCTACAGCCACAAGAAGGACATCAGTCCCTATCGGATGATGCTCCACGCCTACTACCTGCGCATCCCCACCAGCAAGGAACTCATCGAGGTCTGTGCTCCTGACCCCTTTGTCACCTCCATGGACAGCAACTGGGTGCCCCACCGGGTCACTCACCAGCTGGATGAGACCATCCAAGAGCTGAAGGACAAGGTTTTGCAGAAGGAGGAAGAGGAGGAGAGCCAGGAAGCTGTGCTTGGTGGTGGAGGAGATGAAGCACAGCACAAAGCCAAGAGCCTGGAGACAGAGGAGCAGCGGGCACGATGTGAGCAGTGGTTGGCTGAGTGGGCTCTGGAGTGAGCATGAATCCCATCTCTGCATTTCCAGCCCAATGCTCCATTTTTGTCCCAGTGGGTCCCCACGAAGCCCAGCGCTGACTCCACATCTGCACACTTCCTGTATGCCGTGGCTTCCCTCACTTCTGTGGCTGGGATTAGACAGATTTCAGCAGTGATTAGGATGGATGGGTTTATCCATCTGGCCACTGGATGCCCCTTTCCTAATTCTGGGCCTCAGCAGCAGAGTCAGTATGTCACGTACCAGCCTAGAGTGACCCCAAAGCTTTACGTCCCTATCCCAAAGCTCTGGCCACAGCTGAGGAGGCATCAAGGCTGCCTTTGCCATGAGCACCATGGTCTTATCTGCAAACCCTCAGTGCCAGGTTGCTAAAATACAGCCCAGTAGAGGGAGAGAACATGACAGATGTGGCTGCTGTGGGAGGTGGGAGATGAGGAGGCTAAAGTGTACCCTGGAGGTACTGACAATCCCCCTAGTCCTGGGGTGTCCCTGGGTGTTTTGCCCATAGAGTAGGCTGTGTGATGGGCACGGGAGAGGTTGCTGCCTGTCCTTGTGCCTTCTCTCTTTCCTCCCTGCCTCAGCTCCCTTTTGGGTTTTTTTTTAAAGGTTTGTTTGATAACAATGGATTTTAAACTTTTTTTTTTTTAATATATATATTTCTATAAGAAGAATCCAGTCTTTTAGCAGTTCTGAAATACGGGTAGTCTTGGAAATGTGTGTATTTATAGTAATTCTGTGGGTCAGAGTAGCCAGCAGCCCAAAGCTTTTTAAATTTTGTTATTTCTTCTACTTAGCATTGCCTTTTCTTAGCACCCCCTTTTATCCTGGATGCAGATGTAACCCCTGCTGAGACAGGCTGGAAGACTCAAGCCCCTTTCAGCATCACCCAGACAATGAGGACTCAGTTTTTATCCCCCTCTCTGTGACTCCTCACTGGCTGGATTCTAAGGGGATGGCACAACAAGGGGTGCTGCAGGAAGGTCCTTTGGGTGGGCAGTTTGGGAGAACCCTGGGGCAATGAAGGCAGCCAAGAAAAGGATTGAAAGAAAGGCTGAAGACTCTGCAGGATGCCAAGAGGAGCTTCTGTTGAAATGCCCTTGCTTTGCCATCCAGCAGTGTGACACTTTGGTCTCTTCTTCCCACCCTGCTTGTCTTCTGCTGCCTGTAGAGGACATTTTGAAAATGAAAAGAGTACTGCAGGGACAGAGGTGGCTGGAGCCCCTTGCATACAGAGCACCAATCCTTGAGGTATTTGTTATGGAGCCACCACATCAGCACATCCCTGGAGCTATTGTCACTACACGAGCCCTGACCCACTTAAAATGCAGCTGACAGTGTTTGCAGTAACTCATGTTCCTACCCTGAGGGGAACTAAAATAGCAGAGCCCTCTTCTTGTGGGTGAACCCAGTGTGTGGGTCACTGACACCCCCAGGGCTGTTGCATCATCCATCCTTTGTGTCCCCGGGGGCTAGTGGGTCCAGTCTCATCATGCTGGGGGGACAAGGTGGCTGTCACTTTGCTTTTGTGGCATGGTATGAAGCACTGCCATGGACTGCAGGGTGAGGATGTGCTCAAGGCTCTGTAGGTGCCACCAAAGAGGAAGCACAGACCCATGAGCTGGTGACAGAGGGCTAAGGGGGATTTAGATGAGCACAAGAGCTGTTTCCTTCCTCTCTGTCCCTGTCCCTGCCCATCCCATCTCCCAGGAGCGGCCAGAGAGGGGAGAGGCAGCCACAGGCAGGTCCTGAAGCCATAAATTAATGCCATGAATTTGTTTGCCAAAGAATGAACATGGGTGACGTGTACAGGAGCCTGAAAATTTATGGGTGATGCTTGCAGCATCAGAGATAGGGCACAACCTTCCCTTCTCACGGGTCCTCACGGTGTGTAACAGGGGTCATATCCTCCTGCCACATGTCCAGGATGAGGCCATGGAGCTGGCAGTCACTGGGAGTCTTATGTGGGGATGTTGATTCAAAAGGGGATGGTGAGAAACCGTTGCAGCTGTGGGGCTGGTGCCCAGCTCTCACCCCACCATCTGCACTGAGGAGACCCTGCACCTTCATGCATTGCACTTTTACCCCACCTTGCAGAAACCAGAAATAAATAGGAATTATCCTTTCCCTGCAGCAAGGTGTTTTCCAGGCTCCTTCCCTGGCTCTCCCCAGGTCCAGCTCCCTCCTCTCTGTCATCGGGCTATTTGCTGTGTTGTGTGTGAACCCACTCGTGGGGGGACTTGTGATGGGGAGGGTGTGTCTCGTGACGTGCTGTACAGCTTGCAATAACCCTCCTTTTTTGTCACACATGACCGTAGTAAAACATGACCTGTGCGCCCTGCACTTCACCTTCTGGTCTCTCCGTGTGCGCCGCTGGGGAGGGGACGTTGTGCAGCGGGGCTGCTGCCACTGCCGGGGGTTCCCAGGAATGAGCCCGGACCAGCACAGCAGGACCAGCCCTGGGGCTCTCAGCCAGCCAACCTGTTGTGTGAACATCAGAACTCATCCTCACCCCGCTGAAATCCACCCCCCTCCCCGGCCGAAACCACCAGCGTTATCTTCCTGGAAGCCTTGCTGGATTTAGTAACCCTTTAACACCGATGACCAAAGATGCCCAGAGTGGCTGGGGCACATGCCACTGCCCCAACCCTTCCCCTGCCCACTGCTTGCTCTAGCCCATTCCAGTGTTTGGTATTGACCTGAAACAGAGAAGAAAAATTACTTCTTTTGAAACACTGCAGCTCTCCCTGGTGGGGAAACGGGGGAGTGGGATAGGGGCTGCTGATGTTTTGGGAGTGCACAGTGAAAGCTGCTGCCACACGTTTCTATATGATTCTTTTACATCAACAGTCATTCCTTAGGTTGAAGCAGCTAGAAAAGAGAGCAAAAACCCAAAGGGATCATTGGCAGTCTTCAGTTGTGGGATTTTTTAAGGTTATAAACCCAGCGAGGAGAGACAAGCAGTTGGTTAAGAGAGGGATGCAGTTGGAGCTTCCCTGCCTGTGGTGATGCCCACACTGACCCACTGAGGCCCCAAGGAAAGGAGTTTTGGCTAATGTTTCCCAGCACGTTCACATTCAGAGTGGATGCTCCTATGCCTGCTCTTCCTGAGGTTGTTTCAGGGCCAAGTTTAAGTGCCGCAGGGACTAGGTGGATGCAGCATCCCACAAAGGAGCCCTGATGGGTCCCTGCCCTCCAGCTCCAGCCACCTCTGGCCAGCAAGCCCAAGGCAGGGGCTGTGTCCCAGCAGTAGCCTCATAGCAAACAAGCTTCTGTAATTTTACCACTCCAACAGTAGCTATTTTTATAGCAAATCCTTCCAAAATAGAAACCAGAAACACCCTGCAGGCAGTTGACCAAGCCCTGGTGCTGCAGGACCGGTTGCAGGACAAGGATGGGGACAGGGACATCAGCTGGGGGCACTGGGGATGACAACTCCACTCAGTGCTTTGGCCACAGGTCCAGGGACCCCTTTGCAAAGTCTACTGTCCTCAAACCTGGCCAAGCAGGTGGTGTGGCTGGGATTGCCAGCTCAGCAGAGCATGGCCAAGTGTTCTTACCTTTACCTTTTCCTGGGACAAAGACACAGATAACACGTTTGCTGTCAGGCTTCTCCTGGTTCTCATCACACACAGCATCCAGCTCCTCCATCTTCTCATTATATAGACTCAGAAGGGCTTTGCTTCCTTTCTTTTTGGTCTTCTTCAAAACATGTTTTGGGCATCGTTTCAGAGCAGGATAAGGAATTCCAGGGAGAAAACTGTAAAAAGGGGAGTGGGATTGTCCCTGGGCAAGGCAAAAAGGATGGGTGTGAGGGTAGCACCTCACAGAGCCCATCACTGAGGACTCATCTATTCTGCACACCAGTTGCCCTAAAAACACACTCCTTGAAAAGCAATTTTTAATAAACTGTGGAGGAACCTATGTCTCCATCAGGGGTGCAGAAACCACAGAACCAGAGGATTTCACTCATTTTTCCTGAAGTTCAAAGTGACCCTTTAGGAAGAAAGAGGAAAAAAACACAAAAACAAAAACCAGGACAGAGAGAGAAAGAGAGAGAGAGAGAGGTGTTTTACAAAACACTGTTGAGAAATGGTCCTGTCACACCCCGTTTTTCAGCGCAACATCCCCACCCCACAGCAGATAAGTGCTGAGTCCTCCCCGGACACGGTGGGTGGGTGAGCACCTTCACCAGCTGAGCAGCACCGAATCCTCCTCACGTAGACGAATTCTCCCCTGAAGAGAGAAAGAGCAACTTGGCAAGACCCACAGTGGAATTTAGGGAACACAGCGAGACTTAGTGGAAAAACCACAGCAATAAGGTAATGTCTCTGGGCAACCCCTCGATGGCATTTTTGAAGAGGGGATATGTTTTATTTTAGGGGGTTATGGCAAAAAGATGTGGCATTGTGTGCAGGGGGAGGCCAGTGTCTGATGGAGCTCCTCCACTGGGTTTTACTGGGTTTCTTCCAGTCTGTACTGGTGTGGTTCGGTGCAAAGCTGGGGGATAGAGGAGTGATGCCATCCTTGATGGGATCAAGGCTCTGTGTGCCAGAGAGGACAATTTATAGTGGAGTTACTTTTAGTAATGAATGTAAAATGAATTTTTTTTCTGTTACATAGGACTTTAAATCTCTTCCCTGATTTCAGCCGTTTGTGTGGGCACTCACAGAGCACAGGTAGACACACTGACCTGCTGTCAGACTGTGGCTCCAGCTCCAGCATCAGACAAGACAATCAGCTGCAGGACCAGTCCCAGCCCAGGCAGCACCATCACAGGGTGTGGGGCACAACTCCCCATCTGTGCTCTCTGACCTGCAGCAAGGACAAAGCCCCAGCACGGGCAGCATGGCGTGGGCAGCCCTTGCTCTCTGCCTCCGTGAGTTGGACATCTTCTTCCCACAAAGCTGACCTTGCCCTGGGACCCTCTCTTACCCCTGGGCTCTGGGGATGCTCCAGCCCTACGATGCTTTTTATTCCCAACCCATTGGTGCTCCCTGTGTCCTGCATCCTGCTCCCCTCAGCATCTGCAAGTGTGGGCATCTCTCCCAACTGCAGCACACTAGAAATCTGCAAAAACATACTCCCGGGGGTAGATTTATCATGTTTTGTCTTCTAAACCCACCCCGAGGCACCCCAGGTTGTTTGGGCTGGCCCAGGCAGCAGGGTGATTACGAGGGCTGCTGCTCTCCCCATTGTATTTGCTAAATAGTATTAAATTGGCAAAGAAAATACATTTCCCAGATTTTAAACTTGGAAATGCTTTATAACCACTCCCAACTGCCACAGATGTTTTTATAACAGGGATATTTTCTAACCTGCTCCCACTTTGTTTCAGGTTTCCCTGCAGACCTGGTGAAAGCAGCAGCGGTGAGTCACTGCCGGCAGCTCCGGTGGCTCCAAACACACCAAGGCTTTGCCAAAATCCTGCAGCTGGTGCCAGGAGCAGCAAAGCTGCTATGGATCCCCTGCTCCTAAGCTTCAGGGAGGCTCCCTGCTGGCTCTTAGCCACCCACTTCCTTATTCTGTCCCATCCCTCACTCACCTGTTGCCCAGCATCCTCCCTGCCCTGCTCTCAAAATGAGGGCTGAAATCCTAAACCTTATGGTTTCCCAGTTTTTCTGAGCATCCTCTGTCCTTCTCTCCAGGTCACCCTGATCCTTGGAACTGTCCTGTCAGCCACACAACTAAATGCCAAGTAAGTAGTGGCCCAGCCAGGGTCTCTCACAAGCTGGGGGGAGGCTTGTGTGGTGCAGGCAGCAGGGCTGTTGTGGTGGATGTAGTGTTTCTCCCCATATCTGTGTGTGTGGATGTAGTATTTCTCCCCATATCTGTGTGTGTGGATGTAGTGTTTCTCCCCACATCTGCGTGGGCGGATGTAGTAGTGTTTCTCCCCATATCTGCATGGGTGGGTGTAGTGTTTCTCCCTACATCTGCGTCACAGCTGCTGTGACAGGTCAGTGGGGCTGGGGAAGATTTAGAGCCTTGCACAGCCAGTTCTGGTGCTGGTGCCCAGGCTGAGATTTGAGCTGCAACAGCTTCTGTTAGAACACAAACACACCAAGAATTTCCTTTCCTTTATGGATAATGGATGCAGCAGGACCCTCCCCTGAGTGGAAATCCTTGCTCTGCTGGTTTCTCCCTCACCCAAAGCCCTGATTCTGGAGGGCATCTTTGCCACCACCCCATGCAATGGGCACTCTCATGGCTTCAGGGCATCTCCTTTTGCATCACCAGATTATTTGGGGCCAGGGGTGTTTTCACCACACCCCATAGTCAAGACGAAGGGGGATTTTCCAAGGGAACAAGTGGGTTTTTCTTTCATGGGTTGTTGTGGAGCTGAAGCAGACAGTGAAATGCAACTTTGTCTTCCCAACTCAGCCTCTCTGCCTCGGACCTCCAAGGTTTCCAGTGCCTCCCAGTCAGTGACCTGTCTGCTGCTGATGTCCTTGAGTTTGCCCAGGGTCTGAAAGCTAAAGGAGTGGAGCTGAGCAGTGCCCAGGTGGGCAGATGTGGGGGATGCAGAGCCTGGTGGGGCTTGGGGAGGCAGGGGGACAGGAGAAAGGGGCTCTCACCCCTTCAGCATTGTCCAGAAAACCTTCTCTCTGCCCAGCTCTCCTGCCTGGCCAGGCTGCTTGCTGCCAAGAACCTGACAACCGAATTCAGTGGGTACCCACCAGACCTACTGCTGTTCTTTGAGTGAGTATCAGAGGCTGTATGTGGTTGGGGTTTTGGTACCAAATCACAGCATCCACCCTGGTAAACCCTGCATGGGAGAAAAGAATTACCAAAGCTGCATTGCTCTGCATATGTGGGGTAACTTCTGACCCACAAGGGAGTCTCCAGCCCTGAAGACCTTCAGATCTCCTCTACTTCACTCCTCTCTGAGGCTGGGGCATGGCATGGGGTGTATGGGGTTGGGTGGCGTGGGGTATATGAGGTTGGACTGTACTGAAGTGTCTTTCCCAGAGTAAGAGGGGACCCCCAAGCTCTGTGCAGTTCCATAACTCATGGCAAACACTTTAAATTACTTTCCCCATGCTCCCTCCTAAAAACCCCCAGTATTAAGATCTTCTGCCTGGACACAAGGAGCCCTTTGCTTTGTTCTTCCTCACCATGCTAACCCTTGCTCCCCACAGCTTGGATGAGGTGCATGGTGGGACCTGCAGAGAGTTTTATGCCCAGGCTTCCCGTGGGAACCTGGATCTGCTGCCCCGGGGCTCACCCCGACGGAGAGAGCTGCTGCAGAGGGCACTGAGCTGCCTGGTGAGTGGGGAAGGAGCCAGTGGTGGCCAGGGTCCTCTGCACCTCTCCACAGACATTTGTACGAGGTTGTCTCCTCCAGGAGGTGAAGAGCAGCCACCTACATGCTGAGCAGCTCAGCAGCCTCGGGGTGCTGGTGTGTGACATGGAGCCTGAAACCATCACGGCCTCAGACCCCAGCATCCTGGAGAACCTGAAGCTCTGCTCAGAGCTGACAGAAGCGCAGAAGGATGCCCTCAATGCTGTGCTCCTCAGGGGGGACACGGTGTATGGGTAAGGAACCTCTGTCTGCTCTTTTGAGGTGGGCAGTGAGCAGGAGGGATGGCACAGCCATGAGATGCTAAGCTGGAACTTCTCCTGATGGCTGCAGGGATCCAGCAAGCTGGGATTTACTGACTCTGCAGGACATGGGGCCACTCCTGTGGTCTTTGAACCAGACCACGCTGCACTTGGTGGCCAAGGTAATCCCCTTCCTCAAGACCCTGGGGTCAGCCAGGCCAGCCCCGAGGCTGTGGAACCCAGCACCCTGTCCCACTTTTCCCTTGGCAGGCAGCACGGGAGGCTCTTATCAGGAGCATCGCAGCTGCTTATGGCAGCCAGGGACGGTCCCAGAAGGAGAAGTCCCTGATCCTCCTCAGGGCTTTCAGAACAGCGTCAGCTTTGCCTCACCTCAGGTTGAAGAGGAGGACAGACCGTGAGTGTTTCCCTTCACTGTGGCCAGTCTGGACCAGTTCAGAGCTGTCAGTGGGAAGAAAATCCCCCTGGGCTTGTGAAATATGTCCACCCAGGGAAGGAGATTCAAAACCCACCAGGATGTCTTCCTGTGTGACTCAGTCTGGGTGTTCCTGCTCTGGCAGGGGGATTGGACTAGATGATCTCTTGAAGTCCCTTCCAATCCCTGATATTCTATGATTCTGTGAAGGGGACAGAACCAGTCAGAATGCTGTAGGATTCTTTTAAAGTAAGTGGGGAGATGGAGAAAAAATCCCTAGAGCATGCTGGGGTGTTTGCTCTTACCTGGGAGCAGGAATGCAGCAGCAACCATCAAAAAGGAGCTGGAGAGTAGGGAGAAAACTCCTGGAGCTGGGTGGGGGCAGAGCCAGGAGAAGATGCTGCAAGTCTGGAGGATGCTCATGTGGGTGATGTGAGAAAGGCTTCATTTTTAGCTGCCTTCAAGAGAACAAAGCACATGTGTCCCATTGGAACATCACCAGCACTGAGGAATGAAAGTGAATAAAACATCCTCATGGTCTGGGGATCCAGAAGACAGGCTGAAGGAACTGGGGTTATTCAGCCTGGAGAAGAGAAGGCTCAGGGGGGACCTCAGAGTAGCTTATCAATTCCTGAAGGGGGCCTACAGAAAGGCTGGTGTAGGACTTTTTAGTACGATATGTGATGGAAGGATGTAAGTTGGAAGAGGGGAGATTCAGGATAGAAGAAAGAATCTCTTTACAGTGAGGGTAGTTGGAACAGGTCGCTCAGAGAGGTTGTGGATGCCCCCTCTCTGCAGGTGTTTAAGGCCAGGCTGGACAAGGCACAGAGCAGCCTGATCTAGTGGGAGGTGTCCCTGCCTATGGCAGGGGGGTTGGAACTCTATGATCTTTAAGGTCCCTTCCAACCCAAACTATTCTATGATTCTATTCTCTGTCCCAGCAATTCCCTGTTAATTCATTCGGGGACTTCTGATAGGATCTGTGGAAGAACAAGAGTAGGTGGGAAGGAGAAAATGCCATCTGCTTGATGTACCCTCCTCCCTGCCCACAGGCTGCACATCCACCCCCATCACAGCTAGCACCATCTCGGACATCTCCTTAATCATCGACTACACCAGTGAGCAGCTTGACCTCTGCCTGAGCAATGAAGTTCTAAAAGCAAACCTGAAGGCTCTGCTGGACCTGCCACTCCCCACAGACTACCTCTTGGTGGTGAAACACAAGCTGGAGCAGGTGACGTGTGACACAGGGTGGGAGCTCCTCCACAGCCCCCAAGCAACATGGGCATGACTTACCTTGGAAACAGACTATAGGGATGAAGGAACCCAAGTGAGCCCTTTGATGGCTATTTCTGCCTTCTTTTCCCTTCTCTGAATCTTTCTTCTGTCTGGTCCTACAGATTTACCCATCAGGAATCCCAGAGGAGCAGCTGAAGATATTTGGGCCACTGTCTCGTCAGTACTCGGCAGAGGAGATCAGCCAGTGGCCAGTGACATCCATTGACACACTCTCAGCCCTGATTGACCCTGCAAATGGCAGGTGGAAGGCTCCTCAGGTAAACCCCAGCAGCAACGTGGGACGGGGGCTGGTGAACCCAAACCTGGACCTCAAAGTGCCTGAGCCCAGATCAGGGTCTCCAGAGCAGCATCGCTCTGGGAGCATCTTCTTTCCCTGCCTGACATGCAACCATGTCAACTCGTGTTTCCCAGATCCAGCAGCTGATCAGCAGGTACCAGGCCCTGGGGGGCAACTTGACAGGACCCTTGCTTCGGAAAATGGGTGGGATGAATCTGTGTAACTTGCTGGAGGAGCAGATCGAGCAAATATCTCCAGAAGCAATCAGGTGAGATGCTATTTAGGGATGCTTTTCATGGAGAACATGGAGGGACAGCAGACTCCCACCTTCATCTCAGCTCACAGGCAGCACAGTGGGATGGTCACAACCTACTCTCAGCTCCTCCCTAAGCCACTGGCTCTACAGAGAGGGACAGATCCCTCATTTTCCCCCATAAATAAAAAAAACTTCAGCTGTAGTTTGAAGTGGTGCCACCAGTTCTAATCTGTGACCATCCCTCTCCCCAGGACTGCTGGACCATTAGACATTTCTTCTTGTTGTCAAACCAAGAAGAACCAACTCTACAGAAAAGCCCAGGAGGCCTTTGCTGGCCAGGCTGGCAGCATTAGGCCATATTATTGCCAGATTTGGCCATACCTGGGTAGGTGTTCCAGCCTTTACCTTCCTTCTCATGATGACTGAGGTTGGATACCTCTTCATCTGCCAGAGACATGTAGCCACCCTCAAGACACATCTTTCGGTCTTCAAAACCTCTTCCCCATGTGCTTCCTTGAAGGTGGAGCTCCAGTCAAGGACCTGAAAGATCTAGCTACATCTGGTATTGCCATAGACATGGATATAGACACCTTCCTTGGCCTCAACCCTGATGAACTGGAGGTGAGTCCCCACCACACTGCTCCTCTTTTCCCCACTGAAGAGCTGGGCTAGTCAAAGGCTGAGCAAGTGGATTTGATGCCACAGCCCCATCACATCACCAAGACTCTGTTTTTTTTGACTTCTAAAAAAATTTTCTTTTGGAAGTTATTACCTGCTAGAAAAGCCCCTAGATGCCAGAAGTGCTGGTGAACAAAGATGTTGTTGCCTGTGTTTTGCAGAAACTCAGTGTCACAGATGTGAAAAATTTGCTGGGTGAAAACCTCCATTACCTGAAGGGAGCTGAAAATGAGACCTCAGTGATGTGTTGGGTGAAGAAACAGTCCCAGAGGGAGCTGGACTGTACCCTGGGAATTGGCCTGCAAGGGGGGATGCAGGATCCCAGCCCTGCAGGGACCTCCACCCCTCCTCATCCCACTGCCTCAGCCTGTGTCACCCTCAAGGCCACCATCCCCACCCCTATTACCTGCCCTGACAATGCCCCCCCTCCTCACATCACTCACACAGACACCACTCCTTCCAGTTCCACCACTCACACTGACACCACTCTTCCCAGTTCCACCACTCACACTGACACCACTCTTCCCAGTTCCACCACTCCCACTCACACTGACACCACTCTTCCCAGTTCCACCACTCCCACCACTCTTCCCAGTTCCNACTCACACTGACACCACTCTTCCCAGTTCCACCACTCACACTGACACCACTCTTCCCAGTTCCACCACTCACACTGACACCACTCTTCCCAGTTCCACCACTCACACTGACACCACTCTTCCCAGTTCCACCACTCACACTGACACCACTCTTCCCAGTTCCACCACTCACACTGACACCACTCTTCCCAGTTCCACCACTCACACTGACACCACTCTTCCCAGTTCCACCACTCACACTGACACCACTCTTCCCAGTTCCACCACTCACACTGACACCACTCTTCCCAGTTCCACCACTCACACTGACACCACTCTTCCCAGTTCCACCACTCACACTTACACTGACACCACTCTTCCCAGTTCTCCTGGGAGCCCACCTTCCACCTCCACCACTCAACCTTCTCCAGCCATCATCTCATGCTCCATCCATCAAACTAATACCTCAAATAAGGCCACTCCTCCTGCTGTCAGCCTCCTTGCCACCATCCTGACCACTGTCAACCCAAACACCACCTCTCCCAGCTCTGCTCCACTCTCTGCTCTCACACACAGGGCCACCACCACCACCCCTACCAGTGTTGTTACTAACTCAGCTGTTTCCACCCGCAACACCAGCACCCCACTGGTGTCCACGAACCCCCCAGCACCTGGAGGTACTATCAGCCCTGCTCCTGCCACCACCAAGGCACCAACCACCCACAATGCTCCCACCACCCTTGTCTCTACCTCCACCTCTGCACCCACTACCACAGAAATGAACCTCCCTCCTCACAAGCCCACCCTGATCCCCAACTCCACCGTCTCCACCCAAACGAGCATCATCTCCTCAACTGCCAAGACTACAACATTGGATTGTGAGACCAAGACTCCTCCAGCACATCCTGGCCCCTTTTCCACCACCACCAGCAGAGTGACCACTAAGAAAACACCCACAGGTGTGTCAGAAACACCAAAACCAACACCTGAAGGATATATCAACCTGCAACCTGAAACTGAACCTCAACCTGGTAAGACATGAGTGTTCAGGGGTGGGAAAAGCTGATGACTAGGCAGAAGTTTTCACTGACAAGCAGTTGCAGATCCACCTTTTTACTGGCCAGTCCATGCTGCTGTCCACAGAAAACCTCAAGCAGGTAGAGGCTAGACAGGAATGTGTCTCTCCAGGTTACTCCTGGATCTAGAGCACTTTTCCTCCAGGTCCCAGGAACTCTACAAGTCAACAAGTTGCCCTTAAGGTGTCTCTTCATGCTCAGCACCCATCAGCTGCTGCAGAGAGGTGGAGTAATGCCCTTAATGCTAAAACACTGTGCTGTTTTTCACAAGGCAAGGACATGACCTGCTGTATTTTAGCCATAGATGAAGTTTCTGTCAAAGTGCTAAAAGTACTCTCATTTCACCTGACAGAGCTACACGTGTAGCTTTAAAGACTCAACCCATTTACTTCTGCTTTACACTGAAGGAAGACAATTCTCAGTCCTGATGACTATTCATGGCCAGGTGACTGGGTGCAGAGACAGGCAATGTGACAATGGAAAGAAAGTGCCATGACACAGGCACTCCTCTGGGGTACCCGATTCCCAGAGCAGCTCTATCCCCCTCACAGCTCACATCTGCTGCTTGTCTGGATAACCCAATCCTCTCTCATCTCTCTTCACCCCCTAGGATCAGGATTCAGACTCTCCTCCTGCTTCCTGCTCATACTGACAACAGTGTCACTGCTGCCAGGGCTTCTCTGACACTCCCACCTCCAAATCCCTCCTTTAATTTTCATCAACCTGCAAAAAAACAGCGCTGGAAAATTCTCTGTGGAAGAGCAGAAACTCAGGAAAAGAACAGTTTATCCATCTGATGCCAGCACAGAATTTGCTTATCCATTTTGAGGCTGAGTAGTGAAAGGAGGACAGATATTTTTCCAGCCCAACAGGTACTCACTAAAGAAGTTGCTCTCTGTAATAGAACTGCCAGCAATATTGACTGGTCTGACAAGGCATTAATGCTGACAGTGGGCCCAGTTCTGCCAGTTTTATCCACCTGAAGTGGTATTTTACTTCTAAGCACTTCCATTGGGATCTCTTCAGTGGGACAACTCAGGGATTTGAGCTTCTGGCCATTGCAAAAGCAGCAGAACATGGTCCAACAACAGAGTCTGAAAAGCCAAGGATCCACTAAATTGTATTTAGCTTGTCTCATGAGATTTTTGATGAAGATTTGTTCAAACTACATGAAGCCTAGTTGGAGAGATGATTAACTGAAGATAACTTATATTGATTACTGTTGCAATGCTATATAATAAAACAATCATTTTTTTTTCCTAATCAAATGTGTTTAGTGCTTTGTATCATATTCCTTCCATCTAGCTTAAACCTAAACACTTTCTACTTTCCTTACTCTGACTTCATTACCTTATCTTCTCCTCTAATAGTTCTACCATAAGAGAGGCGTTTTCCCTCCTACTTGCAGATCTTTTCATTCCCCAATGGCTGAAGAGATTCACGCATGTCATTTGGTGAGAGTGAATCAAGGCACAAAGAAATAATTCAAGGTTTCCATCGGGAGATTAATGCTGTTTAAAATGAGTTCTCATATCAGGGGCCCTCTCCTTGAGAGAGAAGCAATCCAGAACCCAGAGAGTGAGGAGTGTCTCTTGCCACACAGTCAGCAGTGAAGGACAGACGAGGCTCTCCTTTTTCTGTTAAAGCATGGAGGATGAACATCTATGTCTTTGCAGACAGGCTCTCCTCCATGGGGAAAAAGGGAGATTTCAAGGGCTGGATGCAGGCTGCACCAAGGCTTTTTTGGACAGAAATTCCCAATGAGTAGAAAAAGATGTTGAAAATATTAGAATCATAGAATGGCTTGGGTTGGAAGGGACCTTAAAAACCATCTAGTTCCAACCTACCTGCCATAGGCAGGGACACCTCCCACTACACCAGGTTGCTCAGTGCCTCATCCAGCTTGGCCTTAAACACTTCCAGGGAGGGGGCATCCACTACCTCTCAGGGCAACCTGTTCCAGTGTTTTACAGGAAATTCTTCTATCCTGCTCCTGAGGAAGCCAAGAGCAGTTTCAGCTCTTCAGTTCTGAGAAGTCCACACTAAAGACAAGGCATGTCTGGGGTTTATGACCAATATTTGCAGACACAAAGGTATGGGCAGTCTGAATGAACAGATGACAACAGCAATCCATCAGTTTGCTTCTGGCTTTTTTTTTTTTTTTTTTTTACTTAGTTCCATTATTTCTTTACAATCAGCTGGAAAACTTCACCCCCAGTCAGAGGCCTTGGCAGTGTCAATAGAACAGGCTTTTTGAGAAATGTAATCATTAACGTGCAAAACAGCCAATTTGCTCACCCTCAAACCCACCAGGGCTGTGCAGTAAAATATTGACATAATTTCTGTTAAATGGCTGGGGCTTACCTGGGCTTGGTCTGTAGCAAAGGCAAAGACCCTGCTCTGAAGAGTCTGAATTTTCTCTCCAGACAGACCATTGGGGTTTTTGGGGGGGGGAGAGGTTTGATTTATTTGGAAGACAAAATCTAAAAGTGAACCTTGGACTGCACACTTGTTGCCTGCTAGCACTGAACATCCCTTCACCCCCAGAGCAGATGACAGGCTGTTCCCCCTCCTCTTGCTTTCTCTTGAGGGCAGATTTTCAAGACAAGATGGATGTCATGAAGAAAGTGATAAGCAGAGCAGGCAGGAGGTGGAGTGTCATGGCCACAGTACCCAGAGAGGCTGAGGATGGCGCTAGAGGAAAAAGAAGGGACATCATTGCAAAGAAATCAACAATTGAACCATTTAAAAGGGCCCATCAGAGGTCCTAACACAATACATACGCTGAAATTTGGGGGTGACAACGTTCATGTAGCCTTCTTGGGTTCCTCCAGTGAGTCCAAGGTGAAGTTCATCCAATTCTGATTGTTTTCGCGTTATGATCCACTCCCGGATGGGGGATATGTACTGCCAGTTCTTCAGATCAACAAGATTTACCCCCAGCAAGTCCCGAACCTCAGGAACTGTCAGGTTCTGTGAGAAATCAAAGAGCAAGGGGTACAGACATAAAATGCAGGAACAGTCTCTNTGCCGAGGGAGGTTGTGGATGCCCCGTCCTTGGAGGTGTTCAAGCCCAGGCTGGACGGGGCCCTGGGCAACCTCATCTAGTAGATGTGTTTGTTAGGTGGCCCTGCTAGGCGGGGGGGTTGGAGTTGCATGATCCTTGGGGTCCCTTCCAACCCGGGTCATTCTGTGTGTGATTCTGTCCCTTCGGATCTCTGATATTCTTTGACTCTGTGACCAAGGAACCAATGAGGTGCCCATTAGCAGAAATGTAAGTATAAGGGAGATAGATTTCAGAGGAGTGATTTCAACTGGGACAATCTTTCCTGAAGAGAGGGGAATGAACACATTGGTTCCTCACAGACCATTTCTGTTGTCCTGTACAGACAGGTCTCCTACACTCAAGAAGGGGCCCCAGTCCCTGCCCAAATTACTGGGCTTTCTTCCAAAACTGGTGATGTTACTGGAAACATTCTTGTCAGAAGATCTGACAGGTAGCTGTGACTGAAGGCTAATGGATGCCAATTTCCTGCTCCTGCCACTAGTGCTATGAAAGAAATTCTCCAGTAAGGTTGGCTTAGCATCCATCTGTGACTCCAAATTACATTTTTAAAGACGTTTCAGACCAGTTCTTCACTTTCTACTGGTCTAGCATCACTGAAGTTGATGGATTGACTCCTGGTTTACACCAATGGACAATGTGACCAAACTCAACTATTTAGTATAATATGAATGCAAGGAATCAAACAATTTGAAGGCTCAGCTCACCATTAAAGTGTCTCTTCTTAACTTTGCCAGAGTACTAACTTTCATGTTCACTTTGTCCTTAGCTAGAGCTCTGAGATCCTCAGCAGGAGCACCCCCTGCAACCAAAAGGAGAAAGTTGATCACAGCATGGCAGACAGCCCTAGAATGAGCCATCTTACAAGCTAGAGTACAATAATGTCTCCAAAATTTGTTAGGCTGAGGCTGCTAACAGAGTGAATTTTAGTTACTAAATATATGGATGCTACTTCATTTTGCTAGGAGAAATTGTGTTAACTGTTAAACTAGCCTGTGACAATGCCAGATGCTAGACAGAAGGGTAAGAAAATTTTCTTCAGGTTTTAAATAAATTCTTGACTTAACAGGGAAAACAACATGATGGAGGGCTGTGAGATAAGTGTTAAGTATTAGCAGCTTGATTTCTTGCGGATCTCACAGATCTTAATCCATTGCAGAAGCCATGAGTTTGATTTTCCCTCATGATAGTCTGACAACTGATTTGGACAATCGACAAGCAGGCAAAGACTGAAACTTATAACAACCTGGCTTTGAAAATTCAAATCTTAGATGGCATTTGGATACCCATTCAGCTTCTGGTTAAGAATTCTTTCTTTTTCCCAATAATATACTGTTCTTTTACATACCTAGATATGGTTCAATAAGCTGATAGTAAGCAGGTAAATAGTGCTTGTCTGAGAAAGCACGTTTTGCTTTAGGATATAAGATGTCTTTTGTCCTCTGTGAACAGTTTGAAGGATCCATAGATGCCAGTCTACAGAAGAAAAAACATTTAGGGAAAAAAAAAAAGTTTTTATTATCTTCAACCTGAAGAATTTTTGAACTATTCTAAGTATCTCTCTGCTCAGGGCTATGTAACAGACAGACGACTGCCTCTTTGGAAAGAGAAAATCAAGATAAAAGTCATGGAGAGAAGCTTAGAGCAGAAAATAAAGGCTAAGTCTCCTCCTTAAAATGATACATCTTCTAAGTTATGATGGCTCTGATGGGACATGGTAAGTTTCTGGATTTGCAAAAATGTTTTTAATCGACTTTATTTTGCACCCTCTCAAAGGAATATGAATTAAATCTTTTTTTATATTCTAGTTAAAAATAAACATGTGTGCAGACCATATCTGTTGTCAGCCCAGCTACAATAAAGACAGCTTGATTGCAAATCTGAGCTCTTCCTGGCAGGATAAAAAAAAGCAGGGTTTAAACCCAGAACACAGGGCAGGTATTCAGCTGCTGCCCAGATTTCCTTTCATTGAGTGGAGAGAAAAGGAAAACACATTTGCTGATGGGAAAATGCTCTTGGAAATAGCCAAGAGTATAGCAATGTTTACTCACCTTAAGTTTTTGGGGTCTATCATATTTAACTCAGTCTCATTTAGAAGACATACATATCTTGTACCAATTGCATCCAGTGCAGTGGAATTCAACTCATTTCCCAATTCAATATATCTTCTAATCGATTGAAGAGCCTAGAAACACATTTAATTTACTTCAAAAGTTAGTCTGAACCAGAACTCACATTTTTATCCTCAAAAGAAAAACAAATGCAATCAACTGCAAAAATAAATCTGAATATACATTTCAAAATAAAATATATATTTTGGACCTGAAAGGTGGAGAAATCATCCCTGAATCCACTCAGGTAGTCCCAGCAGTTCCCAAACCAGGAAGCAAACACAAAGAGGAAATCAAATCTAAATCCTTACCATAGTATCAAGAGGACCAGCGTTTAGCATCTCAGCTAGTGTATCAGCTGAAGTTATCTTCCACTTTGAAACGTCCTCAGGAGTGACGAAAGAAATGAGGGAGCCCAGTCTGGGGAGCAGGCTTCCAGGATACCCATCAGGATATGTCTGTGGAAAGACTGTGGTTATTGCCATCAACACTCATTATCATGCCTGTGCTTATAAACTTTTGCTTTTTGCAAAACTGTCGTGGAAAAATCCAAAAGGTGTGCAAGGAATAAGAAATCAAAGCCAGTGAGATTCCATGAGCACATCTGTCCTTTTTCTGCCTGACAGCAGAAGAACTTTGTCAAAGTCTAGCAAAAACTATTCAAGTCTAGCAGAAGGCCATGCTGGTTGGGAGGGCAGAAGCAAACAAGAAGCAAAGGGCAGTGGAACTGATAGAGATGGGGCTTTTAGTCTGAAGAGAAGATTAAGAAGGAATTTTATTACTGTCTTCAATTATATATTGGGAGAATATAAGATGGATGGAGCCACACTCTTCAGAGGTGCACAGTGAAAGGGTAAGGACCAACAAGCGATGGAAATTCTCATATTAAGCAACATATATTTTCACAGGAAAAGAAGTCAAACATTAGAAGAGGAGCCCAGAGAGACAGTGGAGTCCAAGTCCTTGGAAACACTTAAACTCAACCAGACAAGACCCTGAGCAGATCTCATCAGTAGATAACTTGACATTCTTCAGCCTGGCATTACCTCATCCAGATGCCTCTTCAGTACAGCTAATTGCTCGTTGCTGAAGGCATAGGTCAGTATACCAGGGAGGTGATTATCCAAAGAGACATTCTTCAGGCAAGCATGTAACTCTACAGGTGGATACCAAATAGGCATCAAGTCATCCTTAAGGACCGTATCCGTTATCTGTTTGCCAGGTGGGCAACCTGTTGAAGCAATTATCAAATGTGCTCAGCATTAAATCCTTTTACTGCAAGCTTTGAATGCCCCCTTGCTGGAGACAGACAGGTATGCAATCACAGCACAACCCTCCTCCCAGATGACTTGCTGCCAAGTGTCTCATAGTTCAACTGAAACACATTTAGGGACACCCAAAATCACTAGGGTCAACCCTGACCCTGGCGCTACAGATCAGAGAGGCTCCCATACCTTCAGCACGCTTATGTCTGGTTGGCTGGAGCTCTTTCTCAATGGTGGCCAACTGTTCCCTTGACAGAGGGGAACTGCATGAAAAGTTTCTCAGCCATTGAGTTAAAGCACTCTGCAAGGAAAAGGTTTCATCAGGGAGATGATGCAATCTACCATGTACCATGAGAAAAAGTTGCTGCTTACAGGCAAGAAAAACTTCACTGTTAAAGCACTATGGGCAACAGGCCTGCTGATATATAAGCCTAGAGATATTTCCTTGGTGAACCAGAGGCAAAGTTATAAATGCTTAAAAAATCTATTGAATCTCATGCCCCATAAATGTTTTTATCTTCTCACAAAGCATTATATGCAGTTACTACTGCCTTCCACCTCTGTTACTCTTCTGATTGCTGTCATCCTCTTCCTGTAACTATCTAGATTTACAGTTGCACACTATCAGCTTCAACAATCCTCACTTCTCTCCCATCTACCCCTTCTGGCACCATTGTCTTTATTTAAAGACACTAATGAAAACACACTGGCTGAATAACCTGCACCTTATTTCTTCCATGAATACTTCCCAAAATCCCCACACTTCTATGAATGACCCACCTTGGGGATCCTCTGCAAGATGCTGTGATCCAGTGCAAGAATCAATCCACCGAGCTCATTCAAGGTAAAAGCTGACCATGCTGCAGGAGACCTGCATATAGATATTAGCTGGGATCAGCTTTCAAGAGAGAATAACAAAAAACTCACACTTTAAAAGCTGCCAGGATTAAGTCCTCGTAATAGAATCATAGAATAGTTTGCGTTGGAAGGGATCTTAAAGATCATCGAGTTCCAACCCCCCTGCCATAGGCAGNACATCTGTTGTTTCTGGTCTTCCCATCCGATATCATATTAAAAAGTCTTTCCCCCGCCTTTCTGTAGGACCCCCTCAGGTACTGGTAAGTTACTATGAGGTCCTCTCTGAGCCTTCTCTTCTCCAGGCTGAACAACCCCAACTCCTTCAGCCTGTCTCCATATAATAATAATATAATGCAATAATAATAATTTAATACCTAAAGTTAAGAAAGTTAAAGTTAAGTTAAAGTTAAGAAAACACAAGACTTAAATCCTATCTCAATCACTTCCTCTTACACAAAACTTCATCCCACCAGAGCAGAAGTAATTGCTAATAACACAGAACATGGGCAGCTGGATGGGGAAATGGCATTTAAGAAGTACATTACTATTTTCTTAAGCATGAAACTCAAAGACTATCTATTGCTTACTATCACCCAATTAAGTGCCAAGATCCCAGGACATTTGACGCAGGAAGGGAGAAATACAGCCGGGAATTTATCAAGCATCTGTCAGCTTGACAGACAGAAATAGAATATTTTTCTGAAGGTAAATGAACAGCTTAAAACCACCCGAGTGCACCAGGACACTCTGTGAAGTTTGGTTAATGAAAAACAAACTAGAGCAAAGGCTTCTACAACTAGAGCAAGTGAGAAGTGGCAATGTATTTTCTGGTGGAATTCCAGACATAGCTTCCAGGTGAAGTTCAAATAAAGCAATCTTAAATAGTCAATGTGAAATTCAAAAGAAAGAAATCATTCAAGTTTTTTATAAAGCTATCTGGCTGAAGTGCATTCAGATCGTAATTATAGGATGGGTTGGGTTGGAAGGGACCTTAAAGATCATCCAGTTCTAACCCCCCCTGCTATGAGCAGGGACACCACCCGCTACACCAGGTTGCTCACTGCCTCATCCAGCCTGACCCTTAAACACCTCCAGGGAGGGGGCATCCACAACCTCTCTGATGTGCTGTGAGGCAGAAAGCTCCAGTTTGGCCAGTTGGGGTTTGTCACAACCTTGAGAGGAAACCTCTTATCTCAAAGCTATGGGGAGGGAAATGGTTTTTAAGGGGACAACAGTGTTTTTTTTTAAGGGAATTGTTTTGACAATACCCAGAAGAAAAATGCATACCCAAATGTAGTGTTACCACTGCTGATGACACTCCTAATAGCCTCCTCTTGATCAGGCAGGAAAGAGTCACACTGGCTTAACTGCTTGAGCAAAATCCCACCAGAACTTCTAATGTATTCTCCACCCAGGTCACAAACCAGACGTCCCAGAATCTCTGCATTTTCCCTGCTTACACGTGGGCTAGAAATATTCTGAAATAATACAAGACAGAGGTGTTAAACAGAACTGGATGCCACAGCAGAAGAGCATTCTTGCTCCTGCTGACAATCCCAAATCCTCCCCAGCCTTGTGCAGAGCTGTCCCTGACCACGTACCAAACATGCCAAAGCTTCTGAGAGCAGCTGTTTCCTCTGAGGTGAGTCCCTTTGTAGAACATCAAGATTTGCTTTCCTGATACGAGCAAAGTACTGCCTACAGCTTCCTGTTGCTGCATAATCTGCAGGACTAGAAAAACAAAATACTCCATGAGTTCTAGTGAATGACATCAAACCATTGGTCAGGTTCAAGGCTATACATGGTGTCCTACACATTATCTACACCCACAGACTAAACTCTGAGGAGCTGCTGTTCCCTAAGATACTAGTTCACATTTTTCACCTTGAGGAATCCTTTGTGAGACTCAGCTTAAAATTGCTCAAGGTTTGGATACAGAAGCACAGTGGGCAGCTACTGGAACAAAAGAAACCCATTCTACCATCTGTTTTCTTTGATGCTGTAAGAAAAATGCACATTAACAGAGGCCAGAAAGCACTAAACTACATCCTGGTTTCATACCCAGACAGACATAATTAAAAAAAGCCTCAGAGCATTTACATTAATATAATGAATGGCTGAATCTGAAAGGACCTTAAAGCACTTTTGAAAGCTTCCTGCAACCTTAAGGGTTTTTTTCCCCTTTAAGGAGGCTTGAATAAACTTGAAATATACATCAAACACAAACTAGTAATTTCCAGATAAGTTATAATACCTCTTCTTCCCTCTAACTACTACAGTAACAAAATGAAAACCATAGCACAGTTACCTTAAAAACAGCAACATGTCTTCAGGATAGTTATCTAAATCCTTAGGGATCCCATGCAGTGTCACCACCCTCATTAAGCATTTCAGCTGAAAGGACACCACAGTTTACATCAAAATAGAAAAAGAGCATGGAAACAAAAAAAATTTTTTAAAAACCCAACCACATATATAAAGATTATATCAAGATTTTACTTTGCCTCACACCAATTTAAAAGAGAAAAAAAAAAAGAAAGAGATCAGAGGGTTTGATTCCCAAGAAACAACTGGGTTTTGACTTCTATCTTCAGGGATGGAGACCCAGGACCACTTTGCTTTGTTCTAGTCCCTGAAGCTGAAAGTTTTCTGTTCTTGCTGAGCAATCCTCACTGCCACCTTCATAACAATACTAAGCATGGCATTTCAAAATTTGGGAACTGACCTGGTCTTCTCCCAGCTTGACATTCTTTTGCTTCATGACTTTGGCCAGCTCCTGAAATCTTTCTGCTTCCATTCCACTGGTAGCTGCACATGTGAAGCCTTGGAGGACTGACTTGGAAAGCCTGGAAGTTTACAGAGGGCAAATCAGAAAGGCAAGGACTTCAGGAGAAAAAATTCAGTGCTGATCTCCACATATACAATGATAAATACAGCAAGCATAAAATTACCCTATTCTGAAAGTTTAATACCCTTGAAACTCCATCTCCTCAAAACTCCTAGTCTGAACCCATGTGGGAGATCAACAAGCCATCACC
The DNA here is from genome assembly GCA_013400935.1 of Turnix velox. Taxonomy (NCBI): domain Eukaryota; kingdom Metazoa; phylum Chordata; class Aves; order Charadriiformes; family Turnicidae; genus Turnix; species Turnix velox. Next base: position 125,805 of record VZTY01023293.1, on the reverse strand, counting down.
AGTCAAATAACATAAGCTAGACACTTATTAGAAGTGGAAATGCAGAATCTTATGCATTGAGTGTGGTGGGTCTGACAAACATAGCAAAGGAAACATGGAAACTGTAATCAAAGTGAACACAAGAAAAGGAAGAAGAAAAATGCTACCTGCTGAAGTCAGGCTCTGTCTTTATCACATCACTGAAAAACATGGCAGCCTGTGAAACAAAGGCAGAGTGTCAATGCTTTACTGTGCTCTTCTGCAACATTCACCTGGATTTTCAGACAGATTTGCAGAGTAGACACACAGTTCTACAGAGCTCAAGGCTGAGGGGTAAGAAGGACAGAAGCCACCAGCATATTACCTGTTCTGGAGTCCATGTTTTACTGTTGAGATCCAGAATATTTGGCTTCTCTTCTCCATAAACAAGCAATGCTTTTGGAATGTAACTGACCAGAGCATCAGGGATATATTTAACCAGTTCAGCAGGGTGGCCTACACTAGAGGTAATCTTAAAAAAAAAAAAAAAAAAAAAAAAAAAAAAAAAAAAAAAAAAAAATTAAAAACCAAAATGATTAAACGTGAATTAGCTGTGGCTAAAACTGCTGGAGAAGAAATGACAATTTGGAAAGAAGTCAGAAAACGCCCCTGATGATCATCTGGGCATTTGTTAGAGACCTTACACTATGAAATATTTCCTGTTTAACAGATACATCAGACTGGGAGAGCTGCTTGGAGCTAGTTCCTGGGGTCCTGATGAATGGGAACGATTCTGTCTCTTATCAGTTTTCCACCTCCTGGCTTTATGCCCTAGAAAGGTTTAACGGGCTAGAAAGAAGGACGTGTCTCTCCTCCCTGCCAACTCAAACAGTGACAATCCGGTGATGACTGAGATGTTATTTCTCTGACACTTCACACAGAGCCCTGACTGCCCCATTGCCCCCAGGACATGCAAGAGGCAGGACCTCTGGTGCCAAACACAGTTCAGAGCCTTTTCTACCAGAGGGAAGATGGAAGAACAGGACATTTGAATGCTACATATGCAACTTGAAGGCTAAACTCGCAGTGAGAAAAAAAGGCAAAGTGCTATCCAAATCCTACACAATTACGTGGTGGGGGGGATGAAGTACTGCATTCCTGAAGAATGAGTCTATCCTAAAAGGGACTTTTTAAGCCACCTTCCCTTTTCACATGACAATACACTTTCTCTAAAAGTTAGTAGACAGTAGCTTCCAGGATTGCTCCATCAAACAAGTGTTGCTTCTGCCCTCATCCCCAGGACCCTCAGCAGGACACACTGGCTGGCTGCCAAAGACACCTACACAGGCAAGATGATTTGACTTGAGACATTTGTCCTGCTGCACGCTCTGTTCAGCAATGACAAACATCCCCAAGGGAATGCTGTCTGGGTGTGCAGGTGTGTGTCAATGCCTGGCCCCAGGTAACCAGTGTTCTTAGCTGTGAGTCACTGGAGCTTTGCTGATTTATGATGCCCAAAGAGAAAAGCTACTTCACCTTTTCTGTAAATATCCTTTTCAGAGAAGAGGGCAGGGTCTTCAAGTGCCGAACGAATTCAGGGAACTTAATGGCTTCCATGACCACTTCTGGAGACAGACCTCGAACTGTGCTGCTGTTGAGGCCAGCCACCAGGCTCCCTAGCCTTGCCAGACTCTGTCCATCCTGGATCTGAAAGACAATGCATGCAGCATGAGTACATGAAGGACCAAACATCACCTGCTGGCAGCTACAGCAGGTATGGGGACCTTATCTTTTCTACCTGATAGCCAGAGCTCAGCAGTTTGCTGATAATGGCACTGGACTGCTCATAGCTCCAGCCACAAACTTCAGCCAAAGCAGGAATAGATGCTTCAAGGTCTTTATCAGTCATGTTTTCAATGTCAGATATGGACAATCCAACTGCAGCCTGGCCCAATGCACGTAGGACTGGAGGGCTGAGATGCTCAAACTTTCTCACCAAAGGGGATGCAACCTGAAAATGTCCCACAGAGACAAAAAAGAAAGTGAGAGCAGCAATGAGGTGAGCCTGTGTGATCCTATGACCTTTCAATGTCTTAAATCACAGGACTTCAAACTTTTGTCATAAAGTCTATTGATTGACTGTGTCCCCCCCATTAAGATTTTGCACATCATGAAACACCAGCCTGATGCCACAATTAAAAAAGTAAGATTGCCTACAGGAGTGTATCCAGGAGGTGGCACAAGAGTTGACCCTCAAGCCTCCCAAACTTTGTCTAGGTGGATGAAGAACTGAGTCATGGAGATGAACAAGAGATTACCTGATAACAGGGAAACTGCAGGGAGGAGGAAGCACACTCTCTAGTTACTTCTCTGCGTGTCAGATTCTTGTTGATCTTACAGTTCTTACTGAGCCTCTGGGCTAAGCTCAAAGCATCATCTCTGCTCAGGTTGCTTGTTGCTGAGGGGCTCAGGTAGCAAACAAATCTATCTGGGAGACTAGAAGTGGGATACAAGGAGAAGAGGTTGCCAGTGTGACAGACAGTAGCCCTGACAGATCATTTTCTCTCCCCCACTCTCCCACCCCAATGATGCTCTTTTCCACTGCATGTTTCCCCTGACTTTAGCTTAGGTAACATTGATACTCCTGTTTAGAGAGCACCTGCTGTATCAGGCAAAACAGCAAATGCATGTGAGATGATCTGCTGGCCATTAGCTGGTGGCTGGTCTTGTAAAACAGTAATTTCCCAAGATTTGGTACTTGTGGTCTAGCCCTCCCTAAAATCAAGCTGCAATGTGATTATTTGAAGAACAGAAAAATGCTTTAAAGGCCAAATGGAAGCAGCCAGCAGAACCAGCCAGCTCAGCAAACTTCTAAGTCATAGCACCATGCTAAACCTGAGTCAGGTCAGGTCCTGTACCTTGATAAGGAAAAACCAGGTTCAGAGGTCAGTAGTGAGGTATAATACAAAGCTGTCTCCTGCAGCAAGGTGAGGTTGCTGATCATCTGTATATTGACTGGATCTCTGGCAAATTTTTGAAGCTGAGGGTGTTGACACAGGAGAAAAACAAAAACAAACATAATTTAGATGGATATTTTAAGACTGACAGTCAGTCACTTAAGACAGTTTGAAAAAACATCACTTCAAGCAACATAGTTCTTTTCATTCAACTTTAAAGCTGCAAGAATACTTATTTTTTGCTGTTAAGTAATACACTAGGACCTAGTTTTATTTATCTTTGCAAAGACTCACTCTATGACTATTTCTATGACTGCTGCACAGCACAATGGCAGGAGAGCTGCTGAAGGACATGGCCTTGCCCCTACAGCATCATTCACATTGTGAGTCATTCTCTAAACCAAGCCTGGTCATCAGTCCAGTCTAGAGATAACATTTAGGATCTGCTCCTAAATTTGTTTTCTGCAGAACTACCTACATGAAATCAACTCTATCCAAGGGCCTCTTATCACAAGAAATCACAAACTCAAGAAACTCATGAAACCAAGAACTGAAGTGACTGTTCAAAAGAAATGTTTCTGCTGGCAGCATCTCCTTGAATTTTGGTCAGGGAGAGAAGATTGTGTCCCAGGCAGAGAGTATTTTGCACACTGCATGTTACACATCACCTCAATGAGCCTGTACTTACTGTTGGTTCATCACCAAAAAGCTGCAGGTCTGTAACAGTAGCATGCTCCAAGAAGGATCCAAGATAATTTTTAAACCAAGCAGTGGAATTCAGACCTGGAATGGCTTCATTGTAACATTTCTGCTTTGATTCTGCAAAATAAGAAGATGCCAAAACTACAGACTTGCACTGACTCAGGAACATAAAATTTTACCACTGTCTAGAGACAGGAGAGTGTTTTATCTGGCTCCCCTTTCCAAGCTACTTCCGAGATGAATTCTTTAGCTCTCGGAAGTAAACCCTCCACTGATCCTTCACAACAAAAGCAGTAAATGCCACTTGCAGAGGATGTAAGTCAGGATAGATCTGACTGTGCTGATTTATGGAATTCTACATTAATAAAGCTTTCAAGCAATTCCTATCACTGTCATGTTCCCATCCCATTTCCATTGGAGAGACAACATAAATTCACACAAAAATCTGTGAAGCCTCAGCCTCTGTAATAGATTACAGCTGATGTAGCACATATCAGACAATTTAAACCTTCTGTTTTTTCTTAAAACCGAGTCACTCACCATCCTGGGTGAGATAGTACTTGATCCCAGAGTAAAGATTCTGCTGTTCTTCAAATGAAAGGTCAGAATAGATGCCATTCAGGGCAGCAACCCTAAAGATGAACAAGGCACACATGTCAAACACAGATGAGATAAAACCTGGCAGAGTTGGATTCTCACAGAAATAGCTGTTACCATCAACCACATCCCTTTTCAAAGCTACCAATGTGACCTCCCTTCACAACAGCCCCACAATCACCTGGGGGCGACACTGTTCCTCCGGTGACACTGCTTTGGAAACGCAGTGCTAGAAGGGATACTACACCTGCATTGACTGACACAGAGAACCAGTTACAGGAACAGTAGGTATGCTATGAAGCCTCAAAGAAAGCTTATCAGAGATCCAACCTCAGCCTCCATCAGTTCACAGCACTTACAGGAGTTAGCCTGTCTTAACAAAACGAGTGAAAAAAGTTTGTGTCCAGTACTTACATCTTCTGAAACATCTCACAGAGCACATTTTTGGCATGAAGACAACCAAAGACTTCAGGCTCAACCAGGAATGGCTGAAGCCCCTCATGGACCCACAAAGACAAAACAGGTGGACTATCAATATTAGGGACTTGCAACATCCTCTCCAGCAGGCCATTGATGAAGATCATGTTCCACTCCAGAGAAAGAGGAACATCAGAAAACTAAATGCAAAAAATTAGAAGAAACACATGAATTCAAGTGAATATGAACTTCTAAACAAACATGAGCATAAATCCACATGAATATGAACGTAATCATAGAATCATAGAATGGTTTGGGTTGGAAGGAACCTTAAAGATCATCTAGTTCCAGCCCCTCCAGAGTGCCTTGTCCAGCCTGGCATTAAACACCTCCAGAGATGGGGCATCCACAACCTCTCTGGGCAACCTCTCTTGTTTCACTACCCTCACTATAAAGAATTTCTTTCTTATGTCTAGCCTAAATCTACCCACTTCCAATTTACACCCATTATTTCTAGTCCTCCCATCACATATCCTATTAAAAAATCCTACCCCTGCTTTTCTGTAGGACCCCTTCAGGGATTGATATGCTACTATGAGGTCCCCCCTGAGCCTTCTCTTCACCAGGCTGAACAACCACTCCAGCAACAACCCCTGCCCTGGATAGTGACTCTCCTCATAGCAGCAATCTGTCAATTCAAGCACAGTCTGTCTGATACTCACAAAGGGACCCCAGATCGTGCTGCCACATGAATTCATGGTGGTTGTCCCTGTCTTCCCAGCTATTTTTAACAGCAGAGAACTCTCCTATATCAGAGGAGATCCACTGACTGAAACACTACCCTTTTTAAAATAATATTAAGGTAAAAAAATAATGGGGGTTTTAACTAATGCCTTCCACTAACATTGATGCTACAGGTGAACATGATACCCACCCTCTGGGTGAACACATTCAGAGCATTTACAAGCTTCCCAGTGTCATATTTGGAAAAGAACAGGATGGAGTATTCTGGATCCATAGCACTGGGAGGGTCAGGGGCAAGGCAAGAATACAGGTCTATGAGGAAATCATCCTGAAGGTCTCGGAGCCAAGCGCTCTGAAAAAGGAAAGGAAAATCTATTTAGAGATAACAAAAGGTGTGTCATATTTGGAGATGCTGCAGCTTACGTTAGTGTTTAGCACTGTGAGGTGATGAAATCTGTTGACAGAAGAGTGAGAAGGAAGTCCAACTTACACTGACTTTAAGCAAGTCTAATCATGTCTAGTTCCAAATGTTGGATCCTCCTTTTTACCTCATCTGGGTTCTCCCCACACCAGGAAAAGAGCAGCTTTAAAAAAAATATTTATTCAAAATGGTTTCCCAATAAAAGTAACATTTGATCCAAGTGAAAACTTTCATTAGAAAACTCCTTATTCCAGAAATGAATCAATGGAAAAGAACCCAAACAAAAACACCCACCAACTAGCATTTGAAGAAGTTACATCTTTTTAGTAGAAATGTTTATGGGAATATAAAAGCCTTGGTCAATTCAGTTGTAATTAGTGGCAGCACATTCAAGATAATGACAAAAGCAGGAAGGGAAGTAAATTTGAAATATTTCAGATTAAATTTTACACATTGCAACAACTTTTTATAGTGCTTTTAAGTGTTTCAGACTGACAGACGCTGGTTACTCTCAAGCAGAGAGTTGTTTCAACACTACAATCCCAGTTTCTAGTAGATAATTTGTTATGGGAATTTCTCTTGTCCCAATCTCCTCATTTGAGATGTTTGGAAAAGACAGTATCTCCACTTCCACTGACAGTCCCACAAAGACCACCATGGTGGTGTTGCCTGGAAAGGTGACACTGCCATGGCCCAGTGCTGTGGATAGTCCTCTGTGGATGGTCCCCAATCACAGGACCAGCCTTGTAACAGAAACCTTGACAACCCAGCCCTGAAGCCATCAGTGGGACAGCTTTTAAGGTAGAAATGGCACTATTATTAAGGAAAACCAAACACCAGCCTGTGAAAAGGAGGAGACTGCCATTACCTGTGCACAGGCGTATTGACCAAAAGTGAGGTTGCAGGGGGAGGCTTGGCCACGAGCTACCTCAAGAATCATCTCCTGGCTGACACTGGTGAGGAAAAAAAAGCAAAGACATCACTTCCATACCATCTGCCCCAGAGCTGGGAGCTGGCACTCCATCAGCATGCCATCTGCAGAACACAGGCATGGAATGTGGCTGCCCAAGCCCAGGCAGTCAGTGAAATGTGTGTGAATGGCCCTGACCACATGGTTTTATTGACTGGAGTTTTGTTCATCCACAGCAGGGACATCTATTAGCTAGACCCCCCTAAAGGGTCCAGCCCATCCATTAAGAAACAGGAGCAATGCCCAGCAGTCATAACATTGAGACACAGCCCACAGAACAAATTCAGATGAGCAAACAAACACCACAGATGATGAGAATATTTTGCTGGTGCCACTTTGAAACAGGGAGAGAGTACTTGTAAATGGCTAAATCTGAGGTAAAAATCAAGCTCAACCAAGGGTTGAAATGGATCTGTTTGAATCTTCGACCTCCAACACTAGCAAAGCTGAGCTCAGCACCAATGCCAGGGTTCTTGGAGTAGTAAATCCCCCCCATGTCAGGCTGGTTGACACATTAGGGACTTGCCCTACATTTATTTCTCCTGTACAGACACAGAGCCCCAGGAGGGCATTTCCCTTCACTGTTTCAATGAGTGCAATTAGAGCCCTCCCTGCCCATAGGCAACCCTAGGCTTTGTGGGGAGAAAGATGCTACATCTCATTTCAGAGACTTCCTACTACCCAACATGACATCCCAAACAATCCACTATCACTCCCAAGGAAAATGCTGCCAAGGTAATTTGCTGACAGGTCACATACCTTTCCACTGAAGCACACACAGCAGATTCTGATCCCCAAAAAAAGAAGAGAAAGACAAAGGTATAAGAACTGTGACAAGAATATGTATACCACGTCTGAATCTTATTTATGGAGATCAGTAAGAAACTCACCATTGATGGGGGAGCTGAAGCACTGCACAGAGAGAAAGAGAGAGAAAAGATATGATCTTGTTATGCACTTTAAATGGTAGCATGTAATTTGTGATCACTGCATTCAGACAAGCACATTAGCTACAACCATTCATACCTAAATCTGTCCTGAAAACACTCAAGTGCCCACGTCCCAAGATTTCATCTTGTCATGCTAAGTAGTTGCATAACCCAAACTTTCCAGCTGCTTGAAGTACAGAGACAATACTGATGTGAATTTTGCAGGTGGCATGTCCTCACATTACTGAGGCATGACCAAGGATGGATTTGTGTGTCTGATGAGTCCCACCTTCATTAAATTGTGCTTGCCCTGAAGAAGCCATCCCCACTCCACTCACTGTTTAGGAGACAGGAAGGGCATTTACCACCCAGCTGTGGGCTTAACACACTGGATCTGCCTTGAAGCAATTGATCCTCAGTCAATGCACTGCTGTCAGGACAAGGCCCACACTGACCACCAACTAAAACATGCTTTGCATGGAAGACACATATTTTAAACATGCAAGTTTGCCTTACCAGATCTGTCCCAGCAGAAGCTGCAGCAGCTACCTGCCAACCTGGAAGATAATTTTCCATGACTTTAGCATCAGTAAAAAGCTCCTTCCCCCATTCCAATCCCTGTTTTGCTTAACAGAACTCATCTCATGATGCTTCACAAAACCATTTCTGTCAGACCTTTATGCTGATTTCTCTTTGGCTTTGCAACAGCTGGCTGGGTGAGCAGAGGTGAGGTGCTCCTTTATCCACACTGGGTCAGACTGGCAGAGGACAGCAACATGGTGTCTTAGATAACATGAGAGTCTGCATGCCTCTTCACTTTTTAAAGAGAAAAAGGCAGGGAAAGGGGCAGAAGCAACACTCTGAGAGTGGACCTTCTCTCCAGGACTTCCTTGCCCAGTATCCCTTGTGCACCATGGCCAGCAATTGGTCCAGCAAGCCACACTCACCATGCTTATACTTCAATGATGCTTTTAGCTTTGCAGTTTCTACTTCTTTCTTACTATGTTGCCTACAGCATGTCAATTGAAGCCAAGCCTGTGTTGTATCTCATCTGTTTTTCTTGCTGAAGTCCTCAACTGGATTAAAATCACCCTGTGCTGCAGAACTGCACATGACACAGGTAACACTGGTGCATGACACCCCCCAGGCCAGTCCTGCCCAAGAGCATAACAGGGATTTACAGAAAGAAGTCAGGCTGTCACTGATGTCTCCTGCAGGTCTGTGCAAGCCCTTCACTGCTCTACTCCTTGTTTCCCAACTTTTACATTGTTCTTGACAGCAGCTTTGATCTCCCCTGCCAATGCCACAGAGATGGAAAAGTGGTGAAAGGTAAGCTTTGGAAACCAGTAACAAAATACACAGGCTCAAACCTCCCTGGCATTACTATTATTTACTTCCTTCAGATGAGGATCTTGCCAAGCTCAGCATCCCCTGTGTACAGAAAACTTTCCCACTAGTTTGTGACAGGACAGAACAAGCAAAGACAACAAACACTACATGAACTTGATCTAGTGGAAGTTGTCCTTACCTGCACTAGGGGGGTTGAATTACAAGATCTTTTAAGGTCCCTTCCAAATGAAACTATTCTATTTTTATATGAAATGAGAGGCAGGGAGAGCTTCAAGGTTACTCTGCATCCTAAATACCACAATTTTCTAGCACTGAATCACTGCACAGTGGCTGTCTGCCACAGCCATCCCTTGCTTCACTCACCCACAACCACACCACAGAGCACCATCCTCCTCCAGCCCCTTTAGCTACATCCTCTGGTCCACCTCAGCATGTGGCAGACCACAAACCCAGATGTCTTGCAGCTCAGAGTTATCCCATTTCTCTGCAAACCTTTTTCATGTGCTCAAGGAATAATGCAGTGGTGAAAGTTTGGTAGTCCTCTCATCAGGAAGAATACCACCAACTTAAGTGACTTTGGATTAGGCAGTGCAGTTAACAAGAGACTGAAGTGCCTGTAGAGATCACCCACACTTCATCTGCTGCACTCAGGGACCAGCCAGCCCAGGTTGAGTAGTGCCCAACAAGCACATGGAGGTGTGAAAGAGCTCAGGGTCAGTATGATTGTTCCATGGGTCTCAAGCACCAGTGCAAACCCCTACCTGTGGAGGAATCATGGTCAGGACTGGTGTTATCCATAAATTTTTGTTCAGAAGCAGCTCATGGGGAGAATGGGGAAGAGCTGAGACTCAAAAACAAAACAGAGAAGTAATCTCTCATGGCTCCTCCACACCATACGACTAATAGTCCAGGCTAAGCTGGCCCAGGGCAGTGCCCATCAAACCCATGCTGATATCAGGCACAGAAATCAAGAGAATGGAAAATCCTTGTTGCTGAACTGTGATGGAGGAGGAAGGCAGTGGCTTTCCCAGATATGGAGGTGCTCACCACCCTTCTGCATTAAGATGAGGATTATAAAGTAGCTTGTAAGGATGAATGACAGGAATGCCTAATTAGTGTAACAGCTTTCTTGATTTCTAGCTGCTACATCTTTTCAATCATTTAATTAGTGAAGAACTGTCATTAAGTAACACAGAAAGAAAACATACCCACAGTTGGGCAAATGCCCTGCTTTCCTCTTGCCCAATCACATATGAACATGAGAACACACCACTAAAAGTACAGACTGAAAAGCAGTTGCATTAAGAAACACTATGTTTTACAAGCCATTAAGCTCTTCTGCTGGACAGAGACATCCTTCCTTGTACAGGATGTTGGAGAAAAGTCTGAAGAAAAATACCCCATTTCAATCATAATACATTGATCAGTTTTGAAGAGCTACAGCTGCTTAATTAAAGAAATAAGGAAAAAGTTATCTGCTTGCTTTCCTTTCTTCAGTATTGATAGCTAAACCTACTCTGCATATAGCTGTTCTCCAACTGGTGGCTCATTAGGTTGTTCATAATGTTCCAAGTTCACGTTCCTGCCCATGGCAGGGGGGTTGGAGATAGATGATCTTTAAGGTCCCTTCCAACCCAAATCATTCTATGATTCCATGATTTTATTGCCACTAGAATTCACTGCAAACACTATTCTCAAGTTTGACATGGAAGGAAGAATGGAGTGCTGGTACTTTCTGAAAAGCAAAGATTTGCTCGAGAATACTTTACTACCAAAAAAACAGATGGAGAAAAAGTAGGGAATATAGAGATAATCAGATCCAGATAAGGATATGTCTGAAGTGCTTTCCCAGAGAGATGTGGGCACTCCAAAAAAAAAAAGGAGCAGCGAGCAGAGCATTCTGCAACGGGATTGAATTCCAGTTTTGTCTTCCCAATTATGTTTATTACAAAAATTAATATATTTTGGTCTATGGATTTAATAACAAATGTAACAAAAGGCTGGAGATTCATAGCAACCACTAAAGTAACACCAAGTGGTCTTTCAACACAATTTTCCCCTTGGAGCAGTATCTCAGCTACAGGTGTTGGTAAGAAAAATCCTCCTGGGACACACATTATCCTCACAGTAATACTCACCAAGCAAGAGGAGGAAGCCCAGCCCCGGGAGTAAAGGCAGCATTTCAGCAACATGCAAGGAATCACCTAATTTAAGAAAAAAAAAATCAAACAGGAATAGTACTTAATTGCAAAACAAAACTCAACACAAGAAAAGCTAAAAGGTGACTGTCTCAACCGCACAGCAACACAAGCCAACAGCCTTCCCAAAACCTATCTGAAACTAGATCTAAAGGATACAAAAAGTCCTCAGAGGGTCTGCTATGCCTTGGGAAAGCAGGGACTGGCACACAGGGAATTCAGAGTAAGTTCAGCTTGTTCAACTGCTATGGATACCCTGAAGTCAGACTGCCCTATAGTAGAGAGGGATAAGAGGTTACACAACCCCACTGGGAAGGTTAACTTACCTCCAAGCCACTAGTCACTGGGCACTCCGTGTTTGAGGCTCTGATCCGTAGAGGGCTCCTTTTCACTGAGCAAACCAGGGTGTGTCTCTGGCTTCTCAAAACAGCATCTGAAATTACCAGATGGATTTGGAACACTGGACACACCTCTTAAGTACTTGAGAATACAAATGTTGAGCAGAACAATTAAATGCTATTTGTTAATGCTGTCATTCCTAGGATACAGTTGAAAACACTGAGCCTGAAGCAAGGCTGCACAGAGTGAGCAGGATGAGAGCAGTGTTTAGGTGTGTTCTCTCCCCCTCCTGTGCAGGACATGCTTGCCAGTTAAAGAAGGCAACTAAAACCTTTCTCCAATTGCTTCAGAAACGTTTGTCACCAGCTAGTTTTGTTTCAATGGGGATTTAAATGTTCAGCCATTTTCTGGAAAATTCTACTTACACAAGCCGTCTCAAGTTGGGAAACTTGCAGGAAAAATACCCAGCAGCTTCTGTGATGGTCAGACTGGGCATTTTCAGATCACAAGTGGAAAGTCTGCTCCAGGCTCAGTGAGGCCAATCAACCGAAACACAAAGCTTTCCACTCAGGACAGAGAAATTGGGATACCTGAAATTAAAAAATGCAGCCCTGTAAGAGGATAAAAGGCCTGTACAGGCAAATCTTACAGCATGGCTACCTTTCTCATTTCCTCAATGAACCTCTGCTTGCTTTAGTGCTCTGGGGTCTCAGGCCAAGGTACCCAGCATCTGCACCCAAGTTCTGTGTTTAGTCATGCATTAGCAAACAAAAGCACTAGAGCTGTGAGATTCCTGGGACACAAAGGTCCCAGGATTATAATCCCAAAGATCTCTGTCTCCCTATCACCAGATTATAACTTTCCATCAACAAACCTTAATTTATTTCCTTGCTGCAAAGTCCCTGGGACATAACTTCATGGGCTTTCTAAACCCTGCAGGCTGTCTATCCTAGAAACTCATCCCACTTAACACATTCATTAGTTATATGTAATTTGTCTGACTCAGACACACAGAGGATGCCCAACATCAATGTGACTCTCAACAACACCCATTCTAAACTGCCCAAATCTATACAAACTTGAAATGTATTATTTTGTAAATGGTAAGATTCATAGAGTCCCAGTACAAAGCAAGAAGTCACTCCTCCAGGATATCCAAATGAGGTATTCTTCAAATGGATTGGGATCTTTAATTTCTGGTTTCAAATACCAAAGCTTTCAGGATCTTGCATCTTTTGGAAATGCAACATTACCAGTAGACTGACCACATCAGAGGGTCAGATAGGTAGGTGTTGCAGTAGAGCTTTGGACATGCTGTTGGATGAACCACAGGTCCATATGAGAGTCAACTGAGATGGCAACAAAGACCACGTACACACACAGAAGACCTCTGTCAATCTCAGGCAGATCTATTTTTCTTCCCCAGGGCATTGAGAGGTGAAATTCAAGAACAGGAGAGATCTGAAAAGCAGAAAAAAACCCAACATTGAGCCTCAGCCACAGATAAGGAAACCATGGGAGGGAGCATCATGATTTTCTGCTTTTGTCAGCCAGGAAGTCATGCATATCTAAAGGTGTGTGGAGCAGCCCCCCTTTTTTCTCACTTCATAGAGAAACCAGAGTTCACAAAAGCAAGGAGGAACTTTCTTCTGCAAATAATCTGCTATTTTTCTTAAGTCCATCTGCAGGGTGATCAAGCAGAAGCATCCCATGCCTGCCATTTGCATGCATTCATCCTCTAGCACCAATGAGCCATAAGCACGGATCCAAGACTGCTAGGTGTGGTATGAACAAGAAGTTCTTTCATTCCAAGAGCTTACAGTTGAGGAGATGAAGACAGAGGAGCTCAAAGATGAGAAAACAGGCAATGATTTCAACACAACTATAGGTGAGGCATTTTTTCACACTTCATGCCAAATTAAAATCCTCATAATTATAGAGAATAATCTGGAACTGGTTTATGGTATTGCATCTCCTTGAGTAAGGCTCAGTGAGAGTTGCAGCTGTCTAAAATAGGCCTCCCAACAGAGGATTTTTACCTTCTGGATGTGATGCCATTTCCACCTTCTCTACTTTGCAGTCCTGAAAGCAGTCTGGCCCATAGCAGGTTTTCCAGCACTTACCAGACTCCAGCCTGGCCCCATCCAAGGATGCAGCCATTTCACCACAGGAGGCACAGCACAGCTTAGCATCTTGGTGGAGTTTTCAGAGCAGAATAAGATCACACTGATGGACGTCCAAAGAGGAAAATGTCACTGGCTGGTACAAAACAAGAAGATTCTGGAAAAGCAAGCATTATAATTCAGCAATAACTTTCAGGCTAACCAGACAGGATGTGCCTTAGGAGCTCTATTCCTATTATCTGAACATTCTCAGCAGCATACAATGAGCCAGGTTGTAACTGTGACTAGGAATAAGGTATTTGCAGCACACATCTGGACCAACAAGTCTTTCATGGGACAGAGCCCGGCACACCCTCAGCTACCACCCTTCCAGAAGCAGAGCCTTCTCTGTCATTAGTCTCATCTGCACCATGTCCCCTTCCTAAGTACTGTTGTCCCCACCCTTTAGGAACTTCTCTAATTTTGAGCATGAGGTCTCTCACCTGCAGACATCAGGAACACAAAGCATAAGAGGAATGCTGGTGAAACTTGCTCTCAGCGTGAGACAACTAGAGATGGTCTCTTCTCCAAGAAGTATGAAGCTGGGAGTGGGCCCTGAGACCGTCCAGTTGATCCCCAGTACCATAGTACAATTGTACCTGCCAAGGGTGATGGAGGTACAGCCAGCCTGCCCTTCCATAAACTGTAATAACAATCAGCTCAGCTGTAATTACAATCACTTCTAGGTCAACACAGCCACAGAGACCTGTATCTCCCTTCTCTCTCACATCTCCCCCTCTTTGCAAGCCTCCTTTTTTCTTAATTGAAAATAATCTGATGCCTTCATATCACCTCCCCCTCTTCTCAAACATATGAGCTTCCCAGTGACAGCAAGTGGGGAGTGAAGCCCAGTTCTACATCATAATCTCAAACATGCACACACACACAGAGGCAAGGGCAGGAGGGGGGAAAATGAAATCTGCAGTGGGTGGGCAGGAGTGGGAAATGGTCTGAGATGTGGTTTTGTAGCAAGGAAAATGAGTCAGTGCCTTAATAACCCTCTTCTCACTCAACCTGACTATGCATGTGCAGCATCAAGTATGGCTCAAGTGTTATTCACTAATACTAAACTGTACAATTGGTGGCAGAGGTGTTCCTGCCATGCTAAGCCAGGTGTGGCAACAGAAAATAAATCCTTCCCTATCCCACTGCCACCACACACCCTGCTCAGCCCAAAGTCATTGTACTTCCCAGTGGCTTTCATCCAGAACAAAAAGGGATTTATGCTTTCTTAGAAAAGTTGGACTCCCATTTGGCTTGAGAGAACACTCTGGAGAAGGTGACTGAGCTCAGACCACAGGTGAAAAACTCCCAACAAACATGGGCCCAAGGGTCAGCAGACACAGCAAGAGCCCAGAGGGGCTAACACAGAACATTTCACCACATGACAGATGTGTGACAACATGATCCAGTTACAAAAAGCACATCTGGAGACATACAGCTCTAAAAGGGAGACCAAACTCATTAATGGCCATCACACTAAATCCCTCCCTTATGTGAACTCATCTAAGAATGAATCCCATATGCATATACTGATAGAAGAGGCTGCAGAACAAAATCACACCAAAATGCCCAGACAGGACAGGCTACCTAGAAGAGTCCTGAGGAATAAAAGGATGCAGCCATGGTGTACAACCCTTTGCTTGAATTACCCTTTTGACCTCAGGTCAGAAGGTGATAGACACAACAGCAGCTTTCAGGAGGATCCCCAAAGGGGTGTGGATGTAGAATCAGAGAGAAAGGGGGAGACATTAAGGTCAAGGCTAAAACAAACCTCTACTATTCAGTGGGGCAAGAGACAGATGGGTTCACTGCTGGAATCAGACTGAAAAGCTGAGTGAGCCCCTTACAAAGGGCTGAGCCTGGAGCTGACAGAAGAAGATAAAGGCAGAAGGGATGAAACATCTGTGGTCTAATGTATAAACAGCTCCAAGCCCACAAAAAAGGTGTTATGATACAGTCATCACCTGCAATTAGCTCTTCTTTTTTCCCTTCTGTACAGTTCTCAGTCTTTAAGGGGCTTGGCATACAAAAGTAGACTCTGCAGTAACTGAAACAAAGCTGTGTGAAACCTCTCCCCTTCTTACCTCTTCAAAAAAGTAAACAAGGAAACACTACTACAACAAAATCCCACATGTCAGAATGGTGATTTCAGTGGCAATGGACCAACTAGCATTGCCCCGTGGATCACTGCTTCCTCTGCACAGCACTCCTGCCTTTGCTCCTGCTACTCTGGACCAAACCTGCTGCCATCTACCTGCAGAATCACAGAAGAAAAAGTCAGGAGGGCTCTCCAGATACTCATGAGAACACCTCCTGGCTTACGAGTGCATCAGTCTGACAAACACTGTGCCTGAGGCCATGTTCTGGGCTGAGAATTGGAATGGTTCTAGTTTAAGGCAGAAGCTGCATTTTGAAAGCCCCATTTTGCAGGTAACCTACGAAAAAGGTTTTCCTCTTGAATATCCTGGCATGGTCAGCATTGGCAAGAAGACAGCTTTAGTAAGAATGGGCAACTATGACTTTCTGCATCACAGCCACTGCAGCACAGAGCATTTTAGAATCATAGAATAATTTGGGTTGGAAAGGACCTTAAAGATCATCTAGTTCCAGCCCCCCTGCTATGGGCAGGGACACCTCCCACTAGACCAGGCTGCTCAATGCCTCATTCAGCCTGGCCTTAAGCAATTCCAGGGAGGGGACATCCACAACATCTATGAGCAACCTGTTCCAGTGTTTTGGCCCATTTTAGCTGCAGAACCACCTTTCTCTGGAAACCAATGAATCCACAGGACCAAAGGGATAGTTCAGAGCAGAAAAGGAGCTGACTCTCCACACAGGTATTTAAATTGCACAGCTCAGTCTCAGGGACTGGCAGATACTGGCATCAGCCATTGGTTCAGAACACAACTAAGCCAAAATTGTTTCAGATTGATTCTTATCTCAGCCTAGATCTTCAAAAGAATGCGTAAGCACACAGGTCACATCCAGCTATGTAACTGCATGGTATTACCTGCCTGCTTGTTAAATGTCACCCAGAGAGATTCTGATAAACAAATCAACATTTGGTTCAATAAGCAGTCTGGCTCACCTCTGTTTGCTTAAGTGTTCAGTTACAAGCAGGGAATATACAAAAATAAACGGTATTGGCTTCAAGAGGTTACTGTGTCCACACCTACAAATGGGGTCACAGAAACTCCACACTGGAAGTTTGTTTCACATCTCATGTGAAACCTTCTCTTCTCACTGCCTGCACCAGCAGGCCTTCACTTGAGTCGACTTTTAAGTTGCAAAGGAAAAGAAAGGGAAGCCAAAGGTCTCAGAGACATCAGACATGCCAAATCCTCAGTCAACTCAGAAATAAATCCCAATCCCAATTTGTCCTGTTGTAGTAACTGCAGAGCAAAGCCTGCTCTGACCACACAACACTCCCAAAGCTACTGTCTGCAGGGACAGGGAAGTGCCACAGAGACCAATACAAAGGCAGCAGAGATGATTAAGATGGGATTAAAAGACCAAACAGCATCAAATACCAGTTTATACCTGGAAATAAAACACAAACACCTTCCCTGAAGTTTATCCAAGAGATTTTGCTTGCCTTCTGCTTTCCTTTCTCCTCTATAATGCTTGTATTGCACTAAATCAAAACCCACCAACATCTAACACACAAATCATGCTTTCAGTTATAAGCCCAACCAAGCTGGAAAAAAAAAAGTAATAAATCAGACATTCGATTTTCCTCTCTCTACAAGCTTTCTATTCATGCTGGTGACAAATTGGCTGCACTAGAGAGCAGAAGTGTTGTTTAGTAATACCCTAACCCTACCTGCTTAGCTACACATCAGGGCAGGGGCTTGAGCCTATGCCTGCTGGAAACACTCCCAACACATAATCAGCCAGGAGTAAGAAGCACAACCAGTTTTAAGGTCACTTATATACTGGGAGGCTAGTTTTTAGCAGGAGGAGGGTCTGAGCTCACATGTGCTCCCAGAAACTTAGCCTTAGAAGTATGCTCTGGAAGATGCACACTATGGCAACACTGGCCCCTCAACCATTAGTTCTGGACGTACCATGGGGCTCACAGCATTAAAGAATTTGGCACCCAGTACTCCAGGAACAGCACTACTGGTTTCAGATGTTGAGCCATGTTCTCACAACTCCCACATCCTCTGGCTGAGTGGGTCCTGCCAAAGCACACACTCACCTTCCAGAGGGGCAAGCAAGAAAGGGCGAGGTGCTGAGAGCACCCAGCAATGTTTCTGTCCCTGCTGGAGCTGCTGTGAGCATTGTAAGCACTTGGACATTTCTACCATCCACTCAAGTGCAGCAAAACATAGCAGCAATTGACAGGCACTCCTTATTCTCAAGTACAAAGAAGCTTTGCTTCTCTGTTTAATAGCTTCAAGAAAACGGTCTTCTGTACGAGACAGCCACCTGCTGAGAAACATTGTGTATTCTCAGTTGCTTCTCCCCACAACAAGGCTGACACCTTTTGATGCAACAGAGCAGTCTAACCTGCCCTCTCCTTTATATGTAAGTATAAATACACGTGTGTGCACAGTCACCTAGTGTGTCACATACAGACAGAAGAAAGGAAGAAGTAAGAGCTCGTGTTATGAAAGCCACAGATCCAGCTCATGAACTGGAGATTCTGACGCATTCTCTAGCATGACTAGTGATCTCTCACCCTCTCTAAGCCCCCACTAGACAAAGGCCACCAGCCCTTAACACTTCTCTTAAATACCTCCTCTCCACACCCATGGAGCACCTTGCTATGCCAAGCACCTGCAAGGCATTTACTTTAGCTCATAGAATTCAGCCTTGTCCTGCCCCTTGCAGTGACCAGCTCTGTAGGGTAAGGTAGGGAATGTTTAACCCCTTCCTGCTACACAGATGTGTCTTACAAAAAATAAACACTTACCAGGACAATCGGTGAACCTGGCTAATTATCACATTAGGAATATGATTTCTCTGGCTCTGTCCTTATTTTCCAGGACAGAAAAGGCAGGAGAAATATTTAAGACATTGTGTAATGTCCTATATTACATGGCAAGGTCAGAGCTTGAGAAAACTGGGGAGAGGGAAAGTAAGAAGAACACTGCAAGGTCAGTTTTTGTCATTTCTCTCTCCTACAGCCTCTCAACCCTCTAGGTACCCACCTATAAGGGTCACGGCACAAAGCCCTGCTGCATCCACGGAACCTTTGCCTTGCTTGGTGGGACCAGGCTGCCAGAAGAAGCATTCAAGCACCAGAGGGCACCAGGAGCTCAGATTTGTTTAACCCATCTCTCTCCTGGGAGTCTCTTCTACTGCCACTGGAGGTCCCTGCAAAGTCACTTAGCTGTGGAAAACCCTAAGGATAGAGAGTGATCACAGAGTTTGTTCCCAAGCTATGAAATATCCAGCAATCAGTTCCTACCTTTACTCAGCTGTCCACGTGGCTGGAGTCAACTTCACTGAGCAGGAACAGACTTGATTTAAAGTCTCCTTGGAGCTAGTCCTGTCTGTAGGTCCTGCTGTCATTGCAAGGGGATATTTCTCAGGAGTTAGAATCAGCTACAACACGGTCTCTTAATTCAACAAATAATCTAAAGCAGTCAGCACCCACAGGAATAGTGTCCTATTTCTATGCCTTTGATGAGCAGTATCATGGTAGCTTGTCTCAGTTTGTGACACTGCCTTGTCAGGGGACCTGTAGGTTTTCCTCCTCTTTGCAGGGATTGCCTGTGACATCCAAAGAGGAACAGGAAAATGGATTGATATAAATCTTGGAAAATTCATACAACAAATCCTCCGTGCAAGATCATGTTCACTTCAGTGCCAAATTTCAGGTACACAGTGCACTGTCTGCAGAGTGTGATCAGCAAGGGTACAGGTTGTTCTTAGCAACAATATACAGGGCTGGACTTCAGAGAAATTAAAATTTCTTACACAAAGGCCAAATAGCAGCCCAAGATGTGATTAAGCTTCTTTTCAACCACCCCATCATGGCACTAATATATTCATAGGCTTAATCCAGAAGAAATTAACACACTGGGCACAGCTGAATGCTCTGCCTTGGACACCACCATCTCATGCACAATCCCACTTGCATTTTATCAGCCTGGAAACAACTAACACAATTCAAGCTACAAGGCTTAAGTCTCCATTATGTAACCACGGAATGAGCAGCTCCATGTAATTTGGAATGCATGTACCTAATCCTCATGTTATTATTTTTCCTGTGTAGGAACTAAGTCCTCAGAGCCTGAAAGATTTGCTGGGACCTCATCTGGGGTTTCCCACTGAAGCAGGTTATACACAACAGCCATCAGCAGGTGAGTGAAATTAGGACCTGAGAGTCACCACCAAGTTTTCTCTGGTATCAACATCCTTATGTTCATTCAGGGTGGAAACAAACTCCAAGAGGCTTATACACACAGAACAAAAGTATCCAAAAAGCTTATTCCTTGTCTGCGTCACAGCAGATTCTCTCCCAACATATAGAAAACCAGCAGCTAATCACATGAAAGAAATCATGTGGCAGATTTTGCAGTGGAATCTCCCAGCTTATGTTCCAGCTCAAGCTCAGTATCACCTCACAGAACACTGCATAGAAGGTCACACCAGGTCACTTTTAGTTCACAGGACAGTTGTACAGCACGTGCTCCCCAGTGCTCTGCACAACCCCACTGTAACTGAGTTTGCAGATGACTTTCACTCCTCCCCTTGGGAGTCTACTCAACGAGTCAAACATTTCCAAATGGGTTTATGGAAAAGCCATTAGGATGTAGAGTGGTTATTCCAGACCCTTGAGCAAATCATTGTCTCTGTGGGAAATCCCTGTGGGTTCAGGACTAATCAGGTGCCTCAATATTTATTTAAGCACCTCCTGTAACTGGAAAAGAACTGGAGTTACTGTGTCCAGTTCTGCAGCCCTCAACATAAGGACATTGAACTGTTGGAGCAGGTCCAGAGGAGGGCCACAAAGATGATGAGAGGGCTGGAGCACCTCCCTTGTGAGGACAGGCTGAAGGAGTTGGGGTTGTTCAGCCTGGAGAAGACTCAGGGGGGACCTCATAGCACCTTCTCAATACCTGAAGGGGGCTACAGAAAGGCAGGGGTAGGCCTTTTTAGGGCACAGGACGGCAGGACTAGGAGTAATGGATGCAAAGTGGAAGAAGGCGGATTTAGGCCGGAGATAAGCAAGAAATTCTTTCCTGTGAGGGTGGTGAGACACTAGAATAGGTTGCTCAGAAAGGTTGTGGATGCCCCCTCCTTGGAGGTGTTTCAAGACAGGC
>VZTY01023293.1:331-104601 GCA_013400935.1 Turnix velox | reverse complement strand
TAAGGCCAGGCTGGATGAGGCACTGAGCAACCTGGTCTAGTGGGAGGTGTCCCTGCCCACGGCAGGGGGTTGGAACTGGATAATCCTTAAGGTCCCTTCCAACCCAAACCATTCTATGAGTCTAAACATCCTACACCAACCTAGCACCGAGCACCTCACCGCCATCACGGCTGCCCCGCCACAGCCAGCTCTGCGCACGCGCACTCACCTCCGCCTCGCTTTCCGGCAGCGTGGCCTTCCTCCCTCTCCTCCCACCCACCTCCTTTTACGACAGTGTGGCCGCCGCGCTGAGTGCCGGCGCAGCCGCCATGGCGTCTCCCTTCAGCGGGGTGCTGCAGCTCACCGACCTGGATGATTTTATCGGGCCCTCACAGGTGGGTGCGGGTTGCCCGGGACAGCGGGGGGACAGGCTGTCGCTCTTTGAAGGGGCAACCCGGCCATGTTCATGTCTCCGGAGTGGCGGGGCGGGCCCCGCCAGCGCCTCCTGGGGAGGGTGAGGAGATGGCGCTGAGGGGAGGTAGGTGACAGTCTCAGGCCGGGACAGTCACCTCAGCGCCTGACAGCGTGAGGGAGGAGGCTTATCACAAGGGCAAAGACCAGCCCTTTCAGGCGTCTTTTGGATGCTGTTAAATAAAGTTGTGAAAGTTAAAAAAAAACCGAAACGAAACCACCGGGATCCCGCGCGGTCTCCTCCATCCAGCACGAAGGGAGCAACAAACATGTCCAGGCTGGACATGGCACTGAGCAGCCTCATCTAGTGTGAGGTGTCCCTGCCTATGGCAGGGGGGTTGGAACTCTTTAAGGTCCCTTCCAACCCGAACTATTCTATGATTCTAAATCGGGAACTGATCATCCCAACCTTCTTATTAATTTACCTCTTCCACACTCTAGTCATCATCTGTCAGCAGCTGAAGAGAGAGGTTTTGTCCCAGCAGCCAGTCGCTCTTTCCCACCCTGATCTGGAAACTGTTCTATTGATTTTTAATCAGCAGCCACCCAAAAGCAAGCTTCAACCCTAGCAAGTTCCCTTGCACTCTGCTGATCCACAGGGGTGTTTGTGCCAGCGTGCAGGAAAGGGTGGCAGAGAGGTGGAAGTGAGCAGCAAGGACAGGTCTAGGCTATTCATAGAACGGTTTGGTTTGGAAGGGACCTTAGAGATCATCTAGTTCCAACCCCGCAGCCCCCATCCTTTAGGAGTCTTGAAGCACTTGCAAAAGTACCAAATAGTAATCCTGGGTGTATTTGGTGACACAAACAACAAAAAATACTTCCCTGAAATGAGTGGAATGGGACAGGGCAAACTCCACTAACTCTCCACACAGTACTTGTGGTTTCCTAGTGAAGTTTTCACATAAATCATACAACCCACTTTTCTCTTCGGAGCAGAGATCATGACTTTATTCAGGGGACACTTGTTCCTGCCAGTCAGTGAATACTGTAAAATGTGGTAAAGCTGGATTAATCTGGGAACAGGGGCAGACTGGGTAGGACTTTTTAATAGGATCCAGGATGGCAGGACTAGGAATAATGGATACAAATAGGAAGTGGGTAGATTTAGGCTGGATCTAAGAAAGAAGTTATTTCCTGCGAGGGTGCTCAGAGACTAGAACAGGTTGCCCAGAGAGGTTGTGGATGTCCCCTTAATCCCTGGAGGTGTTTTAAGGCCAGGCTGGATTGAGACATTGGGCAACCTGGTCTAGTAGGAAGTGTCCCTCCCATGGCAGGGGGTTGGAACTAGATGATCTTTAAGGTCCCTTCTAACCCAAATCATTCTATGAACTGGGAAATGAAGCTGGGAAAGCGTTGGCAGAGCAAAGACAGGCAAAGGCATAGCTGCCAAAGTAGGACAAGGAGTCATGAGGTGATTAAACAATAAAAATGGCACAAAATGCAAGAACACCCCTGAGACTTTCTCACAGAACAATACAGAAAACTGGAAGGAGTCCATCTGAGGTCGTCAGAGCCCTTTCGACATGGAATGAAACTTCATTGGCACAAGCCACATGTTGACTGCAGTGGCCACGCCTCCCTGGGTTAAAATTTGCAATGAAGAATGTGGGATCACCCATAAGGTTTTAGAGAGGAGAACTGTGCAGGCATCCTCTCTTCTTAAGGGTCCTTAAAACATAACTCTGTTCTTCAGAAAGAACAGCAAAACTGCCTTCTGCTTTTGGTATGATGCTGGAAAAGTGTTCCTTTTGTAAAAAAGGGGTAAGAAGTTTCTACTTTTACTTCTGATGGTTAGAAGTAAATCCAGCATAATTTAAGGAAGCAGCATTCACTGTGGAACTAGTGTTCTGTTTGCCTCTTCCACACTCTACAGCTCATCATCTGACTGTCTGGTTTTATTTCTCTATCAGGAATGTATCAAACCAGTAAAAGTGGAAAAAAAGCCTGGAAAACCAGCAGCTAAGATCAAAATTGAAGCAGATGGAAGCTATTTCCAGATCAATCAGGTATGTGTGATTTTTCTTCATTCTTGTGTAAAATATCCAGAAAAAACAAGTTCATTTTAAAGTTTTTGAATAGTCTACAGCTATTTAATATTTCAAGAGACCAAACTGGTAGAAAAGTGTTGCTATTGCTGTTAGCGTTCTCATATCTTTTTCTCCAAAGTCTAACTTTATAATTGCTCAGTTTTACAAGCAGTGATTTCAGTCTCCTGACAGTATTTTATGCCCTGAAACACTGACATTAAAAAGAGATTATTTTCTGTATAAGAACAGATAAGCAGGGAATTCTGTTTTGCTGTCAGTACCTAAGTGTTTACAAGTCCCAAATTATTTGTAATGTCTTTTCTTATTGCATTATGTTACACAGCAGAGCACTCACTCACAAAGACTTTCAATGAGATACTCTGATTTTTTTAAAATAGTATTTCATAATATTTGTTAAAAAGCCTGCAGAATTTATATGACTCCTGCTTCCAAAATGAATGCCAAGTTTTGCAGAAGGATTTTCCTGTTTATAGAGAAAAGATTAGCATTTCTTAGTTAATTAAGCCAGGAATTCATCTAGAAATTTAGGCAGATGATGACCTTTTGAATTAAAAAAAGGGAGACACAGCACTTCCAAAGGAGTTTAGTTTCTTAATTTAACATTTTAATTTAATGCTACCTAATTGCTTCATCTGTTCCTGACTTTATTGAGAAGTGACATGCAAGAGGAGAATCTCACGGGAAAACTGACTTATTCAGGTCAAATATTATGAAAAATGTTTCCATCCAGTGGCAAGCCCTACACTGTCCTTGATACACTGCCATACAGTTTTCCCAACCATGTCCACATGAGTTTTGCACACTGGAAGATTGCAAAACACTCAATATCAATTAAAAAGTATAGAATGTTAGCGGGTTTATGGTCTGGTTACATGATCTATTTGGAAGGAGAGAAATTTAACTTCCTGTGAAGAAAAAGGTCTGTTCAATAACATAAGCAGTGTCTGATAGAGATGGCAAAGCTGGCAGCTTTCTCCAAGGTAACATTCATTGCACTGGGAGATCTGTGCTGTGAGTTTTGTGGTTGAAACAACAGATGTGGCCTGTAGCATGGAATCATGGAGCTGGAAGGGACTTTCAAAGGCCATCTAGTCCAACACTCCTACAGTGAGCAGGGACATCCTTCACTACATCAGGCTGTTCCCAGCCTCAGCAAGCCTGACCTTGAATGTCTCCAGGGATGGGGCTTCCACTGTCTCTCTGGGCAACCTGTGCCAGTGTCTCACCACCCTTATGGGGAAGAACTTCTTCCCAATGTCTCATCCAAACCTGTCTTGGCATGTCAGATGCAAGCTGAAAAACTGAGCAAGACAGATTCTATTTGTTTCTGGGATGGTATAATTTTAGTGTTTTAGAGTGATGTTAGCCCACACCAGTAACTGTGACCTGTGCAACTGTTGCATATTTGATTTAAGTTATGGTTTTGGTCTTGCTAGAATTTTCCTGAAGTATCTCAGCATATTTCCAACTGAGATGCCAAATAATCCCAATTTAAGCAGACGGCTTCAAATATGCTTCTCTTCTTCCTCATCATACTAAAAATAGAAGGTAGGGGTTTTTTTAATTATAAACTGAGAGCATAGAAGGGGCAACATCTTTGTGACAAAACATAGTGAAGGTGGGAAACTAATCAGAACTGAGTCAAATCTGTTTCTTTGTAGGATGGAGAAGCACAAAAACTGGAAAAGGCTAAAATTACTCTGAATGACTGTTTAGCTTGTAGTGGCTGCATTACATCAGCAGAGAGTGTTTTGATCACTCAGCAGAGCCACGAAGAACTCAGCAAAATGCTGACTTTCAATAAGGTAGGTAGAAACTATTTTAGGACTGTTGGATTCTTTTTTTGGGTTTTTAACAGGTAATCATGGGTTTGGAAAGGACCTTTAAGGGAGTAGTTTACTGACTTTCAGAGTTAAGATGGGAGATACCTTCTGATGTGCTAACATGCTGGAAGTTCTACACATGCCATGTTACTATTACCTGAACAATGTTTGTTTTTTCCAAAGAATGCTTCTCCCAAAGAACAGAAATTGGTGGTGGTCTCTGTTTCACCGCAGTCCAGAGCTTCACTCGCTGCCAGATGCAAACTGGGTGTTCTGGAGACAGCAAAGAAGTTGACAGCATTCTTAAAGAGTTTAGGCAAGTTATATTGCCTTCTGTTACTCACAGAAAGGAGGAGCCTTTTTGTTGTAGTTTGCCATGTCTTCCTTGTGAGTTCTAACTCAGCTGCTGTCCTACCCAGGTGTGCACTATGTTTTTGATACAACTTTCTCAAGAAACTTCAGCCTGCTGGAGAGCCAGCGAGAGTTTGTGACACGCTTTCAAAGGCAAGGTGAAGACAAAAAGGCTTTGCCAATGTTGGCTTCTGCCTGTCCAGGTATGGTACTGTATTAGTTCTGGAAATAATAAAATGGCGTATGAATCACAAATTGCCAGGGAGTGGAAGGGACCTCAAGAGATCTAGTTATAGAATCATAAAATAGTTTGGGTTGGAAGGGACCTTAAAGATCTTCTATTTCCAATCCCCCTGCCATGGGCAGAGACACCTCCCACTCAGTTCCTTGTTCAGGCTGGCCTTAAACACTTCCAGAGAGGGGGCATCCACAACCTCTCTGGGCAACCTGTTCCAGTCTCTCACCACCCTCACAGGAAAGAACTTTTTTCTTATATCTAGCCTGAATCTACCCTCTTCCAATTTACATCCATTATTCCTAGTCCTTCCATCACATATATCCTATTAAAAAGCCCTACTCCAGCCTTTCTGTAGCCCCCTTCAGGTACTGAGAACCTATAAGAAATGAATAATCAAAAAGCTAGTCAGAAAAGTTTAAGTGGATGAATTTACTCAGAGGATAACACTCTTCACAAAACAAAGAGATGTTGGTGTTAATAGCAGTAGTGATCTATAAGGTTCCCTAGACATCCAAGGTCAGGCTTGCTGAGCCTCTGAGCAACCTGATGTAGTGCAGGATGTCCCTGCTCATTGCAGGGGGTTGGACCAGATGGCCTTTGAAGGGCCCTTCCAACTCTGCAGTTCTTTGATTGCAATGATCTCTAAAATGAATCTTGTGCCTTTGTTTTTGTGCTGAAGTGAGGCTATTATTAACAGGTAATGAGAGTAGGATTGGGGAGGTCAGAGTGAGCAGAATGAAGGCCTTCCTGTTACTTTTTAATTTAATTTGTTAATTATGCTCTTACCAGGTTGGATTTGCTATGCAGAAAAAACCCATGGCAGCTTCATCATTCCTTATATCAGTACCACGAAGTCTCCACAGCAGGTCATGGGCTCCTTGGTCAAAGGCTATTTTGCAGAACAGCAGGTAAGGGTCTGAAGATCCTGTGCTTAATGACAAACTGCTAAAATTGAACACTTCAAGCTGATCCATTGAATTCAAAGGTGAAAAATAGCTTGCAGAAGCCAACCAAGGCATTCATTCTCTTTCTGACTTTTTTCTAATGAGAAGTTAGCAACTAAGGCAGTAACACTTAAGTTTGTGTTGGATGGACTACTCAAAATCTCTGTATATTAATTGGGAAAGCTGGGAAAACTTAATTTTCAGTGTCTTTATGCTTCCTGTGTGTGGTATTTTCATGTATTTAAATCTGGTGAATAACTTTATCCTGAGACAAAACTTCTGTCAGCGCATACGTGCAAATAATGCCTTGTCTAAAAATTACTTGCTTGTTCCCAACTTCATGTTCTCTTTCAGTCTGACTTGGTTCTGTATTCAGTCTTTAACCTCTGGAATCTTTCCAAAATGTGAATCTGCTATTTAAAGATGAGAGTTATACTAATAGCATAGGTTTGTCCAGTAAGAAATTTAAGCACTGCTTCTGTTTGTATGATTTGTTGTCCGTTAATGAGCAGTGGTTTAACACTTGTATTAAGTTAAATGCTGACATCTGCATACTTGCTACAGAAATTGGCAGCTGCTGGGAATATTTGGCACAAGATATTGAAACAGTGGCCTTGAGTCAATGACTTGTTTCCTTGGCCTGTGCTTATTTCTTGGATGGTCGCAAGGTTTTTGTCTGACTCCAGATGGGGGGCTGGGAGTTAGTAGCATGGAGGAAGCATATTCTCTTAACTGCTTAATTAGGAATTTGCTTCACTGACTGACTTTGAATCATCTGCACTAGCAAAAGGCTGTTCATAGAATCATAGAAGGGTTTGGATTGGAAGGGACCCTAAAGATCAGGTAGTTCCAACCCCCTGCCATAGGCAGGGACATGTCCCACTAGATCAGGTTGCTCAGTGCCTCATCCAGCCTGGCCTTAAACATCTTCAGGGAAGGGGCATCTACAACCTCTCTGGGCAACCTGTTCCAGTGTTTCACCACCTTCACTGTAAAGAACTTCTTATATCCAGCCTAAATCTACCCTCATTACTCTTAGTTTTGCTGTCATTAATAGTGGGGAATATTTCCAGAGGTGTGATGGCGTTAGTTTCCCCATTTTCATTTGTACCTGGAAAACATCACCTTCAAGAAGTTTGATATTGGCCAGCCCAACTACACAGCTTTGTCTTTCTTTCAGCACCTGACACCTGACCAGATATACCATGTAACAGTGATGCCCTGTTATGATAAGAAGCTAGAGGCTTCAAGGCCAGACTTTTTCAACCAAGAACACCAAACTCGTGATGTGGACTGTGTCATCACCACAGGTAAGCAGAGCCAGAGGTTGTGCAGCTGATTTCTAGAAGCCTCAGAGCAAGGCATTTGTCAGTTTTAATAACCCTTTGTCTCTCACAGAGAGACTGTGTGGATATTGCTCTATAATTCCACTTTAATAATGCAGATCATGTTGTGGTAGAGATTACAGATGCAGCCTATGAATTTTTTGTTCATCCCCAAATTAAGAACTTTCTGTATCTCTGTCTTCTGTTTCAGGAGAAGTGCTGAAGTTGTTGGAACAAGAAGGTGTATCCCTATCAGATGTAGATCCTGCTCCTTTGGATACCATGTAAGAGCAAATTCAGTCATTCTCTCCCTCATCCAGTATTTATAGAGCTCCTCAACACAATTTGCAACATAATTAGCAGAGAAGTACAAATTAGGTGACAATCATTTACTTCAATTACTGTCACTCACACCATAGTTGGCAGAATCCCACAGAAATCTACCTGCAAACTTTGAAAAGTGAAAAAATTTGGATCAGTGATAGAAGAGTTTGCTAAAACAAAGGCTCCATTTGTCCCTGTTCCTAGTTATCACAGCTACTGCAAGGATTCAAGAATTAAAGCAGAAATAAGAAACATTTAAGTCACTCAGCTCATCTGTGGGAGTCTTCATTTATGGGAAAGAAAAAGAGATCTAAAACATATGCAAACCAGATGAGGCGACAGTTGCTTTAACTGAAAAGGAACATCTGGTTAAGTGACAACTGCAGAGAGATCTAAGCAACTATAGAAACATTAAAAATCACATTTTCCTCAACTAAATTGACAGGCAGTGTTGGTTAAGGGCCCTTTGCTGAACCAAAGTGTTCTCTTCAGTTTAGTGCTTCAGTTTAAAAAAATACCTTTATAGCACTTTGTACGTTGATAGACAGAAAGGCTACCTGCCTGGTGACCTCAAAGAATTACAAAAGATACTTAATATTATGGTCCAAAAGTTTATGACTTGGGCACTTTTAAGTTTTTATGAGAGATCTTGATAGCCCTAGTATGAAGCATCCAGCTGAGGAGTAGAGTGTGGCACTGGGCTGGTTTTAGCTGTGCCCCTGCCAAATTTGCCTTATTTCTACCTAGGCTTCAAATCTCTAGTACAACCAGGAGCCATTAGCAGCCTTTGCTGAAGAATTGTCTGGATGCTGACAGAGCTAGGAAGGGAAGTATCTACACATAAAGCCTACTTCCTAGATCAGTTTTAACTGCTATAAGTGGTGACTCCTAGGTTCTAAGAAGAATGAGAAGGGAGGTAGAGATGGTCTGTTGTTATTCAGTCCCTTTCATTTAAGAGATACTTAATTTTTTAAAAGGGATTTAAAATAATGTGAATGCCCAGTGCCTCAGTTTCCTTCTACTACATTTGAGTAGATGGGTAGGTTTACGTTTCACAAAGAACATTTACTAGCCCAGATCTATTTATGCATGGTTACTTCCCAGGATTTAGTGTCTTTTTCTGTCATAGCATACACACAGATTGTTTTCACACTTAACAAATAAAAGTATTCTCAGCTCTAATAAATACCTGCATGGTTGAGTCCCAAAATTACAGCCCATATAAACAGGTGCTTCTCTCCTGTTGTGTTCCACTTCTTGGAAAAATTTAGGAGAGGTAAAAAAACAGGCTAAAATATTTGTGTTCCCTTAGGGGCTGACCTTATAGAAGTGTCAGTTATAACACAGACCTGAATGTCTAATGACTTGATAAAAATCTCTGGCCTGCTTCTTAGGAGTGAGCCCTAGGCTTCATGCCTGTGGTGATAAAGCACCTCCATAACCTTTTGCTGGCTTTAACATACTCTCTAAATTGACTGGTTCCAAACAGCACGTATTCCTTCTCACAGCTTGGAAGCTTTCAATGGCTGTTGTTCTACTTTATCCTCCAGCACGTGGAAAAGCCCATTAAGAGGTTATTACATTTGGCAACAAGAGGGAGATAAAGTGCCAGAAATCCCAAGACTTTTTGCTGGTGTAACTGTTCCTCCAAGCCAGCGCTGGAGCTTTACTGGCAGCTCCGTTTGAAGAGAGCAGCAGTACGTGAGGCCAGACACACTGAAACATTTTGTTAATGAAGCTCAGTTCCTGTAAACAAGAGCAAATTAAAAATAGTTTCTGAGGGTGATTGCAGGCTTCTTCCAAAGCTTGAGATTTTATCTGTGAGAGGCAACATCTTCCATTTGACTCGAAACTCTTTGGCCTCAATTCAAGTGTTTTCCCTCCTGCAGCTGTCAGAGGGAGAACACGAGTGTCACTGCTGCCTGATGAGCTTCTGAGTAGATCCCTCATCTTATTATTCTCTCATAACAAAAGCTATTGTTGTGGCTTCCATCTGGTGAGCCGTTCCCAAGAAACATCTTGACCTCTCAATAGCTGGTTGTGTTTTGGCCTGACAGCGAGATGGAATTACTTGCACAGAAGTGGAATTGCAGAATGTATGTTAGCTTGGTTGTTCAACACCAAAACCATGCTGAACTTGAACCAGGAGACTCTCAAGATCAGCCACATCTAGAATAAGTGTCCTGACTTCATTGTTCACCTTCTGGTGAGACCCAAACTGGAGTACTGTGTCCAGTTCTGGAGCCCTCAACATAAGAAGAACGTTGAGTTGTTGGAGTGGGTCCAGAGGAGGGCAGTGAAGATGATCAGAGGGCTTGAGCACCTCCTTTATGAAGGAGTTGGGCTTACTCAGCCTGGAGAAGAGAAGGGTCAAGGGGGAACCTCATAGTAGCTTCTCAATGCCTGAAGGGGGCCTACAGAAAAGCTGGGGTAGGACTTTTTAATAGGGACCAGTATGGCAGGACAAGGAGCAAAAGATGCAAATTGGAAGAGGGTAGATTTAGGCTGGATCTAAGAAAGTTCTTTCCTGTGGGAGTGGTGAGACACTGGAACAGGTTGCCCAGAGAGGCTGTGGATGCCCCCTCAATCCCTGGAGGTGTTTAAGGCCAGGGCTGGATGAGGAATTGAGCAACCTGATCTAGGGGGAGGGGTCCCTGCCCATGGCAGGGGGGTTGAACCTAGATGATCTTTAAGACCCCTTCCAACTCAAACCATTCTATGATTTGGTACTTAAACTTCAGACATGTGAAGGTGCCTGTCATCCCACTGATATCTCCCAGAAGTGTTCTCTGGTGTTCCAACAACCACATCTACAGTAGCTGGTTTCAAACAACACTGGCTCTTCTTACAGAACTGGGGCTTTCAAGAATAAATCCGACTTTTCCTGATGTTGCTGAAAAACTTCAGCTCTGATGACATGCTTTTGTCCAAGATAAGACTTCTGCTAGGTTGTGTTCTCACCAAGAAACAGATGATACATACTCATACCCTCAATGCTGTGTTACTTCACTCCTCCCATTTCTAAGTGGAATCCAGGATGTTTGTAGAGTTATTAGACAGAAAGATAACAAAATACAGGTGTCAAGTTATGGCTCTTGTAACACAAACAGGCCCAAACAGTTGGCATTGCCTGGGTCAGGCCTTCTTGTGGCATGTGACAATATTTCCACTGAGCTTGACCCAAAGGTTAAATCTGCTGGAATCTGAAGCTATAAATAGTTGGTTCCCAGGAGAAAGTGAAGAATTAGGAGCTCAAAGGGAGCAGGTCTGTGGCTGCTTATGTTGCTTTTGAGTCCCCTGAACTTTTGTGTTCATCTTGGTTGTTCTATTCTAGCAAAGTTTCCCCTAAAACTGCCTCTTTCTTTCTTTCCCCCAGGTTTAGCAGTACTGCAGAAGAGGATCTCACCAGCCACTCTGGAGGTGGTTCTGGGGGCTATTTGGAGCACATATACAAGCATGCAGCCAAGGAGCTCTTTGGAATTCAAGTGGATACAATTCAATATAAGCCTTTAAAGTAAGAAGTTTGAAAGCACTGCTTCTATTGCAGTTCCTTCCATGCCCTTATCTCAGTTCTTTGCAGGGCTAAGCATTTTACTTCAAGGCATGGGAATTGGTTTCTCACTCCCACAGTTGCTGAGCAATAAATCAGCCAACACTCCCTGTGGCCTTCCCCTTGGGGACTTCTAGCCCCTCAACACCCACGCACTTCATTCTGGCTGGATGAACTTCTCCAGTATTAAGTTGCAGGCAATTTTTAGAGTCAGAACTCTCCTGGGCTTCCTCACCTGCAGTCAGGCCAGTAAAATAGATTTGCTACAGATCTAGCCAGCAGAGAGCAGAAAACCTTCTGCCAGGGCTTTGAGACTCTGTTTTAAAGATGGCAAGAAGTCATTTGAGTTTGGGCATGGAGTCTCATCCAGCTTCCCAGTTAAAATATTAAGGGAACATTTGTAATTAATCATATCCCCAATCAATAATACTTATATTTAGCATTCTTTTGTCTAATAGTAGAAGAAGAAATAGTACCCAAGACTCAATACTTGATAAAAATCAAATTACTTATTTTATCGGTAATAGAAATATCCACTAACCTGAGGAATCTGGAAGTCTTTGGTAATGGTTTCTTTCCTGGTTTTATGACCCACCACAATTTAAAAGTTCCGTGGGTGGCCTCACCAATGCCTAAGCTGGCTGAAACCAACTCAGAAACCCTGTCACAGTGGGTCTTTTGTTTAAGCTCCATTTACTTGGCTTTTAAGGATTTATTCCACACAGGTGTTGTTCAGCTAACTCAGCTCAGGTGGCAGGTCCTCAGACAAGGCTGGGAAAGGATCAGTTTCTTCATCTGTTTCATCTGACATCCAATGATAGGACAAGGCAATGGGTACAAGCTGGAACAGGAGGTTCCACAGAAGTATGAGAAAAAACTTTGTCACGGTGATGGTGACAGAACACTGGCACGGGCTGCAGGGAGAGGTGTGGCATATCCTCCTCTGGAGACATTCAAATCTCACCTGGATGCCTTCATGTGTGACCAGGTCTGGGTGTTCCTGGTCTGGCAGGGGGACTGGGTTAGATGATTTCTCAAGCTCCCTTCCAATCCCTGACGTTCTGTGATCTCTTTTGTTTTGGTGGCAAAGAACTAGGACAACTTTATTGAATAAGATTTGTTTGAGCACAGGGCTCCTTGAAGTTTAAAATAGAAGTTAATTTGGATGACACTCTTCTTTTTTCTACTCTTGTTCCTCAGAAACAAGGACTTCCAGGAGGTGACACTGGAGAAGGATGGAGTCATCCTGCTCCAGTTTGCTTTGGCCTATGGCTTTCGAAACATACAGAACTTGGTGCAAAAGCTGAAGCGAGGAAAATCACCCTATCACTATGTTGAAGTCATGGCCTGCCCATCAGGTAAGGCTGCTTACAGATGTAAGAAGCTGTATGAAATTATACTTAAAAACAATTTCTCACATAGAATCATAGAACCATAGAATCATAGAAGGGTTTGGGTTGGAAGGGACCCCAAAGATCATCTAGTACTAACCCCCCTGCCATGGGCAGGGACACCTCCCACTAGACCAGGTTGCTCAATGCCTCATCCAGCCTGGACTTAAACATTTACAAGGAGGGGGCATCAACAACCTCTCTGGGCAACCTGTTCCAGTCTCTCACCACCCTCAAAGTAAGGAACTTCTTTCTTAGATCCAGCCTACATCTACATTCTTCCAATTCACATCCATTACTCCTAGTCCTGCCATCCTGTGCCCTGTTAAAAAGTCCTACCCGTTGGAGCATCTCCCTTTTGAGGAAAGGCTGAGGGAGCTGGGTCTCTTTAGCTTGGAAAAGAGGAGACTGAGGGGTGACCTCATTAATGTTTATAAATATGTAAAGGGTGAGCATCAGGAGGATGGAGCCAGGCTCTTCTCAGTGACCTCCAATGATAGGACAAGGGTAAATGGGCACAAGCTGAAACATAGAAGGTTCCAGAGAAATGTAACAAACTTTTTCACAGTGAGGGTAACAGGACACTAGAACAGACTGCCCAGAGAGGTTGTAGAGTCTCCTTCTCTGGAGACATTCATAACCCATCTGGATGAGTTCCTATGTGACCTGGTCTAGGTGTTCCTGTTCTGGCAGGGGAATTGGACTAGATGATCTCTTGAGGTCCCTTCCAATCTCTGATATTGTTATTCTGTTGTATTGAGAAGCTACTATGAGGTCCCTCTTGAGCCTCCTCTTCTCCAGGCTGAACAACCCCAACTCCTTCAGCCTATCCTCATAAGGGAGGTGTTCCAGGCTTCTTAGCACCTTTGTGGCCCTCCTCTGGACCCACTCCAACAGCTCAATATTATGGCAAAACCTTCAGGTTCCTCATATGTGACAGTCACTGCCTGGAGGGGGCTGCGCTGCACCAGAACACTCCCTTGAGGGCCACCATCAGGTCGATTCATAGGTAGCACTCTCCCACCCTGACAGCAACCCAGAACATGTCCTAGGGATGTTTTTTAATCTTACCTTGAGACTTCAAGGCTGTTCCCACCCAAATTGTGCTCTGGTCCTTTTCCTGGAGGCACAAGATGAGAGCCAGAGCTCCTGTTTCTCATTTCCATCTCCCCAGCATGTCCCAGCCTGCCTTAGCAGCCCTCACTCCCAGCTGGCTGCAGGCTGGATCAGCACTGAGGACACACCAGGACAACCATCTCCCCACCAGGGCTGTAGCCCATCCTGCTGGGGTTAGATAACTGGGGAGTAAACCACAATTGTAATGGTGTTTTCATTTCTGTAACTGTTTGCAGGTGTAAATTAACTATAGTTGGGGGATTTTTTGACTTTTTTTCCTTTTTTTCTGATGAAGATAAAGCACTTTCTAAACTCAAGTAAATTTTTCTGTCTTTGTTGCACGTAGGCTGTTTAAATGGAGGGGGTCAGATCAAAGCAGATGGTGAATCCAACAAGGACCAGCTTCAGCAAGTTGAGAGGTTGTACGAGTCTCTCAAGACTGAAATTCCAGAGAAGAACAGAACTGTGAGTGAACTCTATGAGCAGTGGCTGGGTGGCAGTGGGTCAGAAAAGGCCACCAAAGCTTTGCACACAGAGTACCACGCAGTGGAGAAAACAAATGCTGGATTTAACATCAAATGGTAAAGACTTAACACTGTGAAGCCCAAAGACAGATGCTCTGGTCCTACTGTGAGGAACAGCTTCCACTCATGACCTTTGAGCTTATGTGCTGCTGAAGTCAATGTGAGCAGACTCACTGCTGGTTCAGGAACCTTCCTTTGAGCACCAAGGGGTGCTCCCCTGCTCCATGTCTAAGTGAAATTCCAGAGGAACACCCATCTGCAAACAGTATCATTGCATTTCAACTGAGTGACTATGAGGCAGCAGGATTCATTCTTACCCTCCTGTGAGGGACAGTGAATTTTAAGAGTGAAACTTAAAGGGAGACAGTGAAAGCCTTAATCTAGCAAGGGCAGAAATGGCCACAAACCAGGCTTCGGGGGTGACAGAAGGAGTTCACAGTCCACACATGAAAAATCCTGAAGTCAACTCTATTCCAGTGTTAGGAGTTAGAAAATTTACAATCAGCACTTTAAAATGACAACATGTGGTGAAGGAACACGAGACCAACCCCTCTGCTCTGCTGTGGTTTCATTTGAGCTACACAGAACGTGTGTAAACTCAGCAGCACCGAGATGGTCACACACATAGAGGCAAAGAAGACACCAGAGCCATGTGATTGTCCCACTGGGAGCAACCTGCCCAAGCCCAGCCCCTTCAGAAGGATTCTCACAGCTATTTACAGAGATACCATCAAGCCTTACGATTCCCCAGTTAAAGCTTTTCACATTTCTCAGATTTAAAAGAAAAATAAAACACAGTAGTGGTTTTGCACTAACTGGAGGCTGAAGAGGCTTAAGGAAATCACAGAATCATTGAAAGGTTTGGGTTGGAAGGGACCTTAAAGATCATCTATTTCCAATCCCCCTGCTATGGGCAGGGACACCTCCCACTAGACCAGGTTGTTCAGTGCCTCATCCAGCCTGGCCTTAAACACTTCCAGAGAGGGGGCATCCACAGCCTCTCTGGGCACCCTGTCCCAGTGTCTCACCACCCTCACAGTAAAAAACTTCTTTGTTAGATCCAGCCTAAATATGTCTTCTTCCAATTCACATCCATTACTCCTAGTCCTGCCATCCTCTACCCTACTAAAGCCCTACCCCAGCCTTTCTGTAGGCTCCTGTGAGGTACTGAGAAGCTACTCTGAGTTTCCCCTTGAGCCTTCTCCTTGCTGAACAAGCCCAACTCCTTCACCCTGTCCTCATAAGAGAGGTGCTCCAGCCCTCTGAACATCTTCGTGGCCCTCTGGAACAGTTCAAGAGATCCAGCTGCACCCTGGCTCTTGTTCCCTTCCAAGTTTTCTATGTCAGGGAAAGAAATAAAAGCAGCAGCAGTGGATGCACTTCATTGTTTGGTGCCTGCAAACTGTCACACCTTGAAAGTATTTTACAAAGCCAGTGTGTCAGAGCACATGTTCCTCCAGGCCTTAACACCTGAAGGTACTATCCAGTGTAAATGCTCCCAGAAGTCAGCATTTGTGTTACAAATCCCTAGGGGATTTTTCTCTGTTGCCCTACTTTAAAATGGGAAGGGAAAGGAGAAAGGGGAAAAAAGAAAATCCTAACACCCAGATCCTACTGCAGTGAGGGTTTCTCTTAGCCAGGGTGTGGAGTCAATGAGGTACTGCTGTTGAACAGCAGTGAAAACATCAGTTCCCTTGGTTCCTCATCCCAACACAGCACCCGGTTGTGCCAGGGCTCACAGCAAGAGGCCCAGGGGTGCTGGCTGGGCCATGGGGTACAGCACCATGTCCCCACCTACTCCATACTCTGCCTTGGCTCCTTTCTGCAGGCAAAGGTCAGCATAAGAAGCAGCAGCCTGTGCACCCACCAATCCCAACATCAGAAGAATCCTCCAAAACATCCCCTGCAGCCCGTGGGTTTGTAGCTGCCTGGCTGAGGTCAGCAGAGCTCCTGTGAGTGAGGGAAACTGGGCAGAGTGCTGGAGGGAGCAAAGCAAGAGCAGCCTCAGAACAAGCAGGTTAGTGACAGAAACCAGTTCCCAAGTGCAAAGTCTTCCAGGAGTAAGTCCAAGCCAGATGGATGCAACCTCAGGAGGAAAACCCTCTCTGGGATCTGGAGTTTTGGGAGCCACATCCATGGCTGGTCACTTCTTCTCGAGGAAGGGGCTGAAAAGTCCCCAGTCAAAGGCAAGCATGGCCTGGGGATTGGGCCGTTCCTTGGGCTTCTTGAAGTTGTCCTTTTCGGTGTGGAGGGCCCTCATCACCTCCACTGGGTCTGTCTTGCCTGTGAACTTCTGCAAAGGCTCCTCACTGCAAGGAAACAAACTCAGCTGTGACCACAGTGGGGGGACAGGGACACTCCTCCCCAGCATAGACAATGGGGGGGGACCACATCCTTGTGCCACACAGGGGTTTGTCTGTGGGCAGTGCAGGACTTCATATCTGGGCACCCTCCCCTCCCTTGGGGCTTGGATTTCTCACCAGCTGGCAAAGGAAAGAGGAGAAAGGGAAAGAGGAGCAGAGTGTGGGGGCAAGAACAAGTGACCCTCCTGGGGTTTGAGGTTGACCCACCCCCAAAGCACCAGTGCTGCTTACGTGACCCGCAGGAAGGGGTTGTAGAGGAACTCCTCCTCCAGTGTGGAGGGCACCGTGGGCAAGTCCTCATCATCCCGCTGCTGCCAAGGAACCAGAGACATCCAAAAACCTGCCAGCACCCAGCACCTCCTCTGTCCCTGCCCCACCAGGGGTGCAACCACTTACTTTAGCCCACGCAAGTTTCTTCTTCACCATTTCGTTCTCTGGCTCCACTTTCAAGGCAAACTTGAGGTTTCTGACAGTGCATTCATGGCCACAGAACACCTTCTGCAATGGCAGCAGGAAACACTTGGTGTTAAATGTGTTCCCATTGCTGGGTGGCACCCACCCTGGTCCCATTGCGTCCCCACAGATGGGTGCTGCCCCCCCAGAGGTGCCATCCTTGAGCCCTCTCCCAATTTAGGAGACCCTCCCCAGGCTGGGGCTGAGATGAAGGCCACTCACTGTCTCCTTTGGCAAAGCCCCCAGGATTTGGGTGAGGTTCTTGTACATCTGCTCTGCTGTCCCCTCGTAGAACTTGCCACAGCCTCCCACAAACAGAGTGTCACCTACAGGGGAAAAGGTCTGGACACAACAGGGACCCTGGCCCCACTCCCAGGGATGGAGTGCTGGGTGGGAGCAAGTGTCAAACCTGGGGAGGGGACAGGCAGCACACCCCATGTCCCTGGGCTGCCTGCCAGCAGGGGGGGATACCTGAGAAAAGAGCAGGAGCATCTGGAGAACCGTCCTCCCACATGAAGTAGCACATGTGGCCCGAGGTGTGGCAGGGGGTGAAGAGACACCTCACGTGGATGGCCCCAAACTGCAGGGAGAGAGCACCAGGGCCCCTCTAGAGCTGGCCTTAAGGGACAGCCAGGTCCCCCCACATCTTCCCAAGCCCCACAACACTGCTTGAACAGGGCTCAGCAGGTGACAGACACACCAGGTGATGGTGAATTGGGTAAGTTCCTGGTTACACAGGAGAGGGTCGAGTTCCCAGCACAATCCCAGATGGACTGGGAATTAAATGGGGTTCTCTCTTCCAGTCCAGAGCTCCATCCTAGCCCAGATCCACCCAGATGGTCTACAACCACCCCAAGAGACTGGAAATATAGCCCCAGCCAGTCACCAACCCCATTCTTAACTCCCAGCATGGTGGGACCATGCCATGGACCAGCTTTGCTTCCCACCATCCCAGCAGTACACCAACCACAGACACCACATGGAGTAGGATCCACACATGGGGACGGAGCCCCAGGTCACCTGTAGAGCCACGCACCCTCAGTTCCTGCTCGTGGGTCACCTTGTGTGTGAGGGCCCCAATCCTCTCGTCAGCCCCGTACACCCTCAGGCCAGGGCACAGCCTCGACAGCTCCTCATTGCCCCTCGCGTGGTCCCTGCACCGGCAGAGGAAGGAATGGCCACTCGGTCCCACACGGGCCATGTCCCCTCCCAGCTCACACCCGTGGCACTAACCAGTGGTGGTGGGTGGTGAGGATGGCTCTGAGCACCACCTCCTCCCTCCTGATGATTTCCAGCAGCTGAAACAGACCCAGAGCAGAAGGAAGTGAGCACAGAGAGAGGAGGTGACACGCACACCCTGCAGCACACCCAGTGCCCACCATGCCTCTGCCCACAGAAACAACCACCCAGGAGTGAGAGGATGAGAATGGGATGAAGGTTTGGATCCTGCAGCCAACCCCACCACAGAGCAGGTGGACAGGGAGGTGCTGCTGCCACAAGGATGGTGGCATTTTATGGCCACAGGGTAAACATGGAGGTGCAGCATGTGCCCCACGCAGGGTCACCAGCACAGCAGGGAGATGGTGGCCATGCCACCCATCCCAGATAGACTGTGGGACTGTGCAGGGCTGCCAACCCCACAGCTCAGCTGCCAGGAGACTTTTAATGCCAACTTAGACCAACAAACCCTCTGGCAGCTTCTGGGTACGTTTCTGAAAGAGGAAGGAAACGTCCATGTCAACAAAACGCTTAAAAACCACGACAGCCTTGACGTGACATGTGGTGGCTGAGGGTGGCACTAGGGGGTCACCAGGCAGGGAGGGATGACCCCCTGCAAAGAAGAAAAGAAGACTCTTCAGGCTATCTCAGGTTATTCTGACTTGCTGTGTGGTCTGCACGGCTTCCAGCTTGGGAGGTGATGGTTGGGGCAATGTAGACACCCCCCCAGGGGTGAGTGGGAGTAGGGTACAGGACACACACCCTAGGGTTGAATAGGATCCCACCTCACCACCAGGATTCTCCATCTATGCAGAGACCCTGCATGGGGCCACCACCACAGTCACACCCCCCAAGTGGGACCCTACAGCCCACCCGTGGGGGTGACAAAGAGCTTCTCACCCTTTTGGGGACGGCGGCGTCCACCGCGATGGCATCCCGGGTGCTCTCCTCGATGACCAGGTACATGTAGTTGTCCTCCAGGACAGAAATCACCTTCACCTTCATGGCCCCTCACTCTCTGCGTACGGGGCTGAGAGGGGAAGGCCCCACGCAGCAAAACACGGGGGTGGTCCCAGCTCCACGGAGAAAAATATGGGAGGGGAAAGGCGAACCCCGACCCCACGCAGCCGCGGAGGAGGACACGGGGAGGGGGCGAGAGTAGAGGAGGGTTCACTTCCCAGCCCCAGCGCGACCCTCGGGGGAGCCCATGCGTGAAGCAGCCGCTACCTGCCGGCGGCACCGCCCGCAGCCCCGGCGCGGCCCCTCCCCGCGGCGAGCGGACGCGGCCCGCCCCCGCCGGTGCAGTGCGGGGCGGGTCACGCTGCGTGGGGCGGGCTGACAGCCCGCACGGCCGCCGCTGCGGAGCGTGGAGACTTGTCTTTCCCCCCAACCCCTCTGTAACGCTGGGCAACCCTCCTCTCCTCCCCGGGTGGGGAGCAGAGAGATGAAAGACCCCCTCGCTATTGCTCCGCATCCAGATGCCCGCTCCATCCTGCCACGCACCGTGTCCTTGCGAGGCTGAAGACAAGGAGGAGCCTGCAAAGGAGGAAGGCTGGGACACACGGTGTTTGTCCCCTTCCAAAAGCTTGTCCCCTTCCAAGACCCCAAAACTGCAGCCTGGCCCCCGCCCTTGTCACAGCAACTTCTGCCACCACAATGAAAACAGAGAATCGCAGAATGACAGAATGGTTTGGGTTGGAAGGGACCTTGGCAGCCTAGATGTGTGTGGGGTAGGGACACCTCCCACTACACCAGGTTGCTCAGTGCCTCACCCAGCCTGGTCTTAAACACCTCCAGGGATTGAGGGGGCATCCACAACCCCACTGGGCAACCTGTCCCAGTGTCTCACCACCCTCACAGTAAAGAACTTCTTTCTTCTATCCAGCCTAAATCTACCTCCTTCCAATTCCTCCTAGTCCTGCCATCATGGACCCTATTAAAAAGTCCTACCCCAGCCTTTCTGTAGGTCCCTTCAAGTATTGAGAAGCTACTGTGAGGTCCCCCCTGAACCTCCCTGGGCAACCTGTTCCAGTGTCTCACCACCCTCACAGTAATGAACTTCTGTCTTTATCTCCAGCCTAAATCCACCCTCTTCCAGTTTGGGTGGGGGGTGCCATCACTTATCAGAGACGTGACATGGCTGGGACAAGATGTGGACATTGGCTCCTAAACCCCCATGCTAGCTATGGTGTGGGACTGCCAACCCCCTTCCAGCAGGAGGCTTTCAATGGGAACTTATAATTCATAGGTAAGGTCTTGCATGACTTCAGCAGAGCTCTAGGAATGAATTCCAAACCACTTGAGCCCAAAAACCACTGAAAATGTAAGGCAGGAAGAAGGTCCCACCCCAGCCAGACACATGCCATAATCTAGGGTTGACCATGGTCCCCCCCAAATGGCACTTGTGAAGAAGGGAACAAGTGCCAAATGTACTCCCTTCTGTTCAGAGAAAATACAGTTGTAACAAGATACTGAATAAAGCCCTAGAGGATGTCAGAATGTCCCATTTCTCCCACCAGGATTAGGTAGAAAGATGCTTCCAGTTGGTCAACATGAAACTAAGAACCCCCCCTATTTCCAGACGGCCCCACAAGTGCTCAGTTTTTAGCTGTTGTTATTTATTTGCTCATTTGTCAAACAGCCAGGGGTACAGTCATGCTCCGTTGTAGCAGCACAGCACTGAAGTTAAGGAGGTGGCAGACTTTTAGGTACCACTTTTTTCTTTCTGAACTACATAAAATTTACCTCTTTGAAGCAAAGAAAAGGTGCTACACCAAGTCGTGCTCACACGCTGTCACTCAGCCTGTCCCTCAGAAAAGCAGATCAGAGTCACACCCAGGTGGTGTGGGATTCCCTCACTCACCCACTTGCACTGCAGAGAAACTGGAACCATATTCCCTTTAAGCTTCTGTTAGTCACCAGGTGAGTGGTTTCTCCTCAGGGTTTTGAAGCAGAAGACAAGTCCCTTCTTCATTAGCGTGGTACTGATCCAAGTAACAAGCAAATAGATGACACTAGAGATGACACTGAAGAGCAGCAAGTGGTTACATTCACAGGCTTATAAGAGTGAAAGGGCACAAGCAACAGTGCAATCTTCAAGCCTGGGAAAGTCACTGCAGTTCACCAGAAGGAATGTCAGAGGGAAAAGGGAAGCTGGACAGTCCACAGCCAACACCCTGGGTCCTTCACACATCAAGCCCTGAGCTGCTGGTGGCAGAGCAGGTCTGTCACCCACAACTGGTTGTGGTGGAGCCAGAAGCAACAGACTCAAAAGTCAAAAGGAGCAGCAAAGAAGAGAAATCTTCAGTTGGCAAAATGTATCTACAGGGCTTTATCTCCATTTAAAATTTAGATACCTTTGGGCCCTTGTCCAGGGGTACAGTCATGCTCCGTTGTAGCAGCACAGCACTGAAGTTAAGGAGGTGGCAGACTTTTAGGTACCACTTTTTTCTTTCTGAACTACATAAAATTTACCTCTTTGAAGCAAAGAAAAGGTGCTACACCAAGTCGTGCTCACACGCTGTCACTCAGCCTGTCCCTCATTTGCACCTGGCTCCTACTGAAACAACAGATTTTTCCTAGAGCCCAGGGTTTGACCCTTCCCCACCCCAGACTCTGAGCCACGTCCCAACATAGGAAAAATGATCTGCATGACACACATGACAGTTTGAGAGCCAGCAATAGAAGCATAAATACTCTTCATCATAATATAAATAAGCTGTAGAAGATCTCAACAAGGGCAAAGTGCTTTTTTTCTTTTTTTCCTTAATTAAAAGAAAAATAAAAACCTAAATATGACATTCTCAATCACAACAGAAGGTTCAAACTTGTAGAACATCTGAAGAGTCTAAATTACACTTAAGACTGACATTAAAGTGATCCAGGCAGAGTGCTCAGTCCTTGGGGACTCGGAAGTTATCCTTCTCTTTTCTGATGGCCCCCATTGTTCGGATGGGGTCTGTCTCCCCGGCGTGCTGCTGAACCGTCTTCTCCCTGCCAAGAGGGAAAACCAGGGAGAGCAAATGCAGAGGCTGCAAGATAAAAATCTCATTTATGAAGTCACGACTCTAACGTTTCACCTGCACAGAGGGGAAATGCTGCACTGAACGATGGCAGAGGCAGGGATATGGCACAGGCTTATGTGTTCCCCTTCCCCCCCCCCATTTAAAGGCTCACTGCAAGTGGAAATTGCAAACACACTCAGGCCTTGAACAGCATCTTTAGCTGTGCCCATCTGCCAAGCTCTGCTTGATGCAGGAACATAATTATTCAGTGAAGCTTGTTCTGTCTCTTGAGTCAGGGCTTTCAGCGCTGACTGTCACCACAACCCTTAAGACTTCACTACAGCAAGTTCTCAAATATCTGGATTTGCATGTTTTTACCAGCTTTGTGTTCATAGAATGGTTTGGGTTGGAAGGGACCTTCAAGATCATCTAGTTCTAACACCCCTGACATGGGCAGGGACACCTCCCACTACACCAGGTTGCTCAATGCCTCATCCAGCCTGGCCTTAAACACCTCCAGGGAGGGGGTATCCACAACCCCACTGGGCAACCTGTCCCAGTGTCTCACCACCCTCATAGTAAAGAAATTCTTTCTTCTATCCAGCCTAAATCTCCCTTCTTCCAATTTGCATCCATTCCTCCTAGTCCTGCCATCATGGACCCTATTAAAAAGTCCTACCCCAGCCTTTCTGTAGCTGCCTTCAGATACTGAGAAGCTACTGTGAAGTCCCCCCTGAGCCTTCTCTTCCCCAGGCTGAACAAGCCCAACTCCTTCAGCCTGTCCTCAGAAGGGAGGTGCTCCAGCCTTCTGATCATCCTCGTGGACCCGCTCCAACAGTTCTGCCAGGGCAGTGAGTATATTTTAAGGAGTATCTTGAGTATCAGAAGCGGAATATGAGAGGCAGGAAAGAAATTCCCACTTAGGGCACTTTAGAGACCTCCTCTTTCCCACACACACCTCCAAACACATTCCCACACCCACATCTCCTCCATACCTCACTCGCATGAAGGGGTTGTATGTGAACTCTTCGGCAATAGTGGAGGGTATGGTTGGCTCCCCACTGTCATACTTTGCCTGTAACAGGGGAGAGACTTCTGCTTAACAAGGCATCTTCTGGTGAACAAGAAACATCCTGTACATTAATTATGTGGGTTTAGAGCTGCACCCCTCTATGTGAGCTGCTCCTCACAGCAAACCCTTCCCAGGGCTGTGCACAGATAGACATGCACTGAGGAACGCACAGAGGGACTTGGGACAAAGCTGACCCTCCCAGGCAGTTGCAGGCATCAGCTTGCAATTATACTAAGAAGTTTCCAGGAAGGGTCACATCTCCATCAGTTTTCTCTGGGTCTCACACAAATCCTATCCCCTGAAGCTCCTAGATCTTAACTCCTGTCCCTCAGCTTCTCTTTCTCCCCATTGCCTCCTCTCCTCCAGCT
Source organism: Turnix velox (assembly GCA_013400935.1). NCBI lineage: Eukaryota > Metazoa > Chordata > Aves > Charadriiformes > Turnicidae > Turnix > Turnix velox. The sequence continues at coordinate 81,039 of VZTY01023293.1, read as the reverse complement.
CCTCAGGGAGACTGTGCCTCCATGAAAGCATCAAGCCTAGGGAAGGGGTGAACCAGCTTACCTTGGCCCAAGCAAGCTTTTCCTGGATGCTTGTATTACCAGGTTCAACATGTCGAGCAAACTTGAGATTGTTGATGGTGTATTCATGACCACAGTAAACTCGCTGGGAAGAGGAAGAAGAGTGATACCAGGTAACTCTGACGGCACAGAGGTAGAGTGTCAGGTACAACATCAACAGTATGAGACAGCAGGAACAACAGAGTCAACCCTCCAAAATACTGCAACACTCCACACACACAGGAGAAGTGCTGGGAGTTATCAAAGGGTACTATCTGCCAATTTAACAGCAAGGCTGATGAAAGAGCCCATTATCCCAGCTCACTAGTCTTTGCTTCAATAAGCAGCCCTTACTCTTTCCCCACAAAGCAAACTCATCTGGGGTAGGTATTTCCCTCCCATAAGACTCCAGCTATTCAGCATCAAAGACAGTTCCCGATGTAATCATTCATTCCCTCAACACCATGAGAAATTCGCTTTTTGAACAACATTATTAATAGGAAGATAGTTTTCTTTGATGTCTGCAGTAGTTTCTGGTGGGTTAACTCAACAAAAAGAGAGGTTCATACCGTCTGGGGGTCCAGGCTACCCAAAATCTCAATCAGTGCTCTGTACATTTCCTCCGGGGTTCCCTCGAAGAATTTCCCACAACCAGCCACAAAGAGTGTGTCACCTGCAAAGGAGGTGTGAAGTGATGTCAGGACCACACAAGGCTCCTCACACCAAAGCATGAACACAGGGTCCCTGAGGGCTCAGAGCTGTCACTGCTGTCCTCACTGCAGATCAACAGAAGGCAGAGGGAGGGTCAGGCTACACTGGCTGCTCCACAAGGGCCCAGCAATACATCAAACCACACAGCAAATGCAGCCTTTAATGCAGAAAATCCCCCAGGTTTCACCAGGCAAAATGTGCCAGCACTTCCCTATCTGTGGGCAGTCTGCTGTCCCCTCTCGTCCTTTCTAGAGTAGACCAGGAGCATTTTGTTTCCTTTGCTATGAAGCTGAACAAAGATGAATCACCTCCATGTTTTCTAGCCCCTAAAATCTTGCTTAATCTTGCCTTTACTTCCTCCACACAGCAGCTGTTCCAAGCTCTGGAGAACACCCATCAGGAGAGGGGTTGACATAGCAGCCTGGGGGAGAGTGGGGCAGCCTCAGGGCAGGGGAACCCAACTCTCCAAAACAGGATCCAGAGACAGAACCTCTCTTTCTCCCCGATTTTCTTTCCTCTCAGTTTTGTTACAGATGTGAGTACAGATACATGAAAAATCATCAGGTTTTGCAAACAGCCAGAGTCTGGCCTGAGCCAGCAAACCAACAGCTCCTGTTCCAAGGAAGAAAATGAGGTGGGACTCATCCAGGGCTTGCTCTTGATGTCACTTGCAGTGTGTCAGGCAGCAGCTTACAAACACAGAGAGGTTTCACAAGTTTCATCTCTAACTACTCCTTGGTAAGGAAGCAAGAAACGGACAATAACCAGCTGCTCTGGGCATAAGGGATAGATGCACATCCAGAGTAGGGAGCACACAAGCAGAGGATCAGTTTATTTCTAAGCAAGACAGACTGCTGGCGAGGTCACCTCCCAACTCCTCACCTGTAAAAACAGCAGGTGGCTCGGAGCTATTTGGCTTAGTCACATAATAACAGATGTGTCCAGAAGTGTGACACGGCGTACAGAGGCATTTCACATTAAGAGATCCCACCTGAGAAGAAGGCAGAAGACTAGAGCTTAAGCTACTGTTTGCTAGTATTTGTATGATTAGAAAAAGAATTGCAACTATTAAAATAGGTCTAGCAATCCTACAGGCAAATTCTCACACGGCTGGGCAGTAAACATCAGCTCTCCTCCTGGGAGAGTCCAGCAAGAGAGTTTTATGGCAGGAACTTGGAAGGGAGCTGTTTCCTCCTAGCAGGTGTTGTGACAAAGAAATGCCAGATTCTTTCATTTACATGCAGAGTGACTCGGTGTCTGGTTGGCAGCAAGAGCAAACAGATCCAGAGCAAAACAAAATCCTAAATGAAGTTAATCAAGCATAAAAATAAAAAGCTCCAAAGAAAACTGAAGCTGAAAGGGAAGAAGTGGATGGCACTCCCAAAAAGGGAAGGATCAAACACATTCATGAGGCCAAGGGGATGTTTCCCACACACAGCCCTGACTTACACACCTTCCTGTGTATTTCTGTGCTCCCCCTTCCTCACTGCTGCTCCTTAGAGTGCACCTCAAGACTAGCAGTGACTTTCACATCACCCTGCACATTTCACAGCAGTTCATGTCATCTGCCAGCTCGGCTGTAAACAAATAGGTAGGTTCCAACATGTTGTGTTGCTTTAACTGAATAGAAAAGCAGGCAGCTAGAACTACTGGCCTGCTTCCTCTTCACCCTCCCGTTTGTTGGGTGCTAACCAGGCTCTAAACAGAGCACAAATCCTGTCCTACCACACACTAGTTTTGACAACCCCAGTTAAAGAATCTGTGAAGCAGCACTGGGACACCCAGCTGATGGTCCAGGTGATGCAGATCTCTGAGCCATGCCAATGTTCTCATCAATGAGGCATCATGACAGAGGAGTTATGGTTCACAGGGCTGGAAAAGGGCAAAAGCTGTACTTCAGCTACAAACTGTATCCAAGAGATGTTAAAATGTACAAGAGCTGTAACCACAATATTAAGTTGGACCATACAACAGCTGTGACACAAACAGGACATGCCCCCAGTCAAGTCCTGCAACTCACTCCCTTTACCTTGAGTGATGTGAGGTGAGACACTTTCTGTGTCAGTGCTCCAACTCTGCTGTCTCCCCCATACACACGTAACCCTGTCTCCATCTTTACAAGCTTCTCATTTCCTCCAGCATGGTCCCTGGAAGGTCAGAAAAATTAATTTGGGTAAGACAAACTTCATATAACTCGTCTTACAGTGGTAACCTCCAGGTCAACATTTCTGATCAGCAGTTCTCCCACTATCTGCCACTTTCAAAAGAAAAGTCACATCAACACAAGTGGACATAATTTATCCAGTAACCAATTCAGGGAGAGAGGGGAACAACCCCTCAAAAGCTGGGAAATATCTGTCTTAGGGGCTCACAGTCAACTTTCCAGCAGCTAGAGCAGGAAGAGACTGAGATAACTGGGATATGTGTAACTTGGTGTCCCACAAGGTACAGTGGAGAAGGCAGACAGATGTCCACAATGTCCACACAGTTCAGCATTTGCTAGCAGTGCTGGTCCTGCCAAATCAGAGGTGGCTCCACTATGACCCACTGGAGAGGTTACTCAGGTTCAGCACTGCAAAACACTCATCTCTACACCCCTGGAAGAGTTAATCTGCAACACTGGTAATCCTCCCACAAATTCTGTCAGATTGTGAGTAGTGCAGTGTGCCTTGAAGGCATGTCCTAGCACTTCAGAGGAAGGGTGCTCCCTCCCACCCTCCACAGCTATCTTCACAAACATTTATTTCTCCAGCCTTCTAGAATTCATCAGCATTTTAAAGAGTAAAAGGCACTGACACACAGAGTCTGCAGTCTAGACAGTTTACAGCAAGCCCAAGGGAACACTTCCTGAGCTCTGATCCTTCTCACTCCTCACTCCTAAACTCCTGCTTAGAGAAGACCAACTTGATCTAGAAAAGCAAAAATTTGTGACTGCAGAGGGAAGAAGGATCCCATTACATCAGATAGTTACCAATGATGATGTGTGGTCAGGACAGTGGTCAGCTTCACACCATGCTTTTTGACTGCATCCAAAACCTGCAGGCACAGGGCACAGCAAGAGCATTACAACTCACATGAAATGACTTAATACCACCTAGTATAACCTGGACACAACTGCACCAAGGTTTGAAAACCCCACACCAGCAACTTCATGGAGAGTTCATCCCACTCCGAGTTGTAATTATGAGATGAGGACATGAGGTCTCTGATCCCCTTAGCCATGACTAAGCCCTCAGTCCCATTTCCTCTTCTCTGTGCTACATCAAACGAAGAGGAAAAAATCAAGTCAACAACCCTTGAAGTCAGGGACAAGCTCCCCGAGCCCAGAAACAGACTGGTTAGAGAAACCCTGCTCAAACCTATGCAGGGCCAGTATTTCCTGCCTTTCCCCCATGTCTGAGTCAGCATGTGACTAATTCTGTGGTGGATGAGGCAACCTGGAAGGATCCTCCCAGACCAGAAGTACCCTGCTCACAAGAGCAGGGGACAGCATTACCTTCTGGGGCTGCACAGGATCCACTATAGCAGCCTCCTTCGTTTCCTCATCGATGAGGAGGTACATGTAGTTGTCTGTGAGGGCTGGGAGCAATTCCACCTTCATGTCGGCTTGTGTGATCGTCTTTGACTTCCTCTGCTCGTGTTCTGTGTGCAGGAAAATAGCTCGCAGCTGTGATGGACCTGGGGACCCCAAAACAGTCAAACCCCAGATTAGCTCAGGGAGAAGAACAGTGGGACAGATCACAGCAGCTCTCCCAGCCCACTGTCCCCGAGAAGCCCCACAGTCCCACCTGGCTGTCAGAGGAAGAGAGAGGCCACCACACCACTAAGTCTAAGCTGTGCCACCTTGTGCCCCAGAAGGCTCTGGATACCCTACAGCTGCACTCAACAGGGATGAGACACTTTGCTCCTAGAGATGTGTTCATGCAGGGATATCACTCCACCTCAGTTGGAGAGGTTTCAAGGGGCAGGAAAGCAGAACAGAGATGGAAGAGCTGGACAAAGGTCAGGCTGGGACAGTGACTTTGCAAAAACAAAAAATGCACAAAAGGCCACGTTACAGGCAAAAGACAAAAAAAAGGAGGAGTTAAAAAAAAAGGAAAAGTACAAGATCACTGACACTGCTATAGCAAACACATCTGGTTCATGCTTGGGGAAATCACGTCCTGCATGGGGAGACAACAGGCTCTTGAGTAGAAGGCAAGGATCCCTGGCTGGCCAAGCACCAGGCATACACTTAGGGCAGGTTTCTTGATCATGGACTACCTTGATGCAAGAGCAATCCTCCTCTGTTTGCTTTTGGTTAAATGTTTAATCAAATCCAAGAAGCAAACCTAATTCCAGATGCAAATAACCTGAGAATCAGCATTCAACTCACCGAGCTACAGTTTGTAAAGGAACACCCAAGCCCTAAGAAGCACTGCCTTAAAAAAAATTAAAGGAGAAATAAAGAGGACAAGGACTTTAATTGCTGGGGCCCTGCAACACAGCCCTGGGATATGCACATGCAGGGAAAGGCAGAAATCAATTGTCTTAATACCCAGGGCCTTGCACATCACAGAAGGAGACTGTGTTGGTCTGAACTGTGCTGGCTCAGTCACTGTTTCATTTTGCACCCTGGCAGACTCTCTTCTTGAGGCTCCCAACACTCAAATGCTTGGTCATCTCCATCAGTGCCAAAGGGAGGGGTCATCATTCTCCTAATCAACCTGCCCCACTCTCCCAAAACAGGCCAGGCCCAACCCTGATAAGAGCCTGATTTGGAAAGATGAGGCCCCACAGACTGGCTGCAGCCAACAGGGACAGCTCCTCCTGCAGCTCCAGAGACTCATGGGATCAACATGGATGTGAAACCAAGATCCCAGTTCTAACTGGGACACACAGCTGCTACAAACCCAGCCCTGGACAGTGGAAGCTCTAAAGCCTCTCTACTTCAAGTGTCCTGCCCAGAACTTTTTCCTCTTCTACCTCCACCACCTCAATTGCTTACAAGGGAAGGGAGATCACAGAAATCATAGCACAGTTTGGGTTGGAAGGGACCTTATAGATCATTTAGCTCCAACGCCCTGCCATGGGCAGGACACCTCCCACTGCGGCCTGGCTTTGAACACTTTCAGGGGTGGGACACCCACAGCTTCTCTGTCCATCTCTCCTTTAGGCACTGGAAAGCCCAAAACCCATGCCATGCCCAGTAAAGTTTCCAGCAGAGGGTTCATGCTGGCCCCTGGTTGGAGCTGGGTGTGCAGGCTCAGCCAACAGCTGTAACCAGGACTCAGATAAGGAGATAAGGAAGGGAGATGGTAGTAAAATCAATACAAAGAAAAGCCTAAGGCATACACTGGGTATTTGATGGTGAAGACACGTAGTATTTGAGAAAAGCATCTGTACCTGCCAAGTGTTCCTCTGGAACAGAAGAGTCCTTTCAAGAAAAAGAACGAAACAAAACAAACCCCTTATTATTCCTTGATAAGGGAATTTAAAAAAACAGTTGCTCTGTAGCTGCTGCCTAACATGAAGGACTTTTTTGGATGCTATCAGTCACAAGAGCTGTTTGATAGCATGCTAGGTACAACTGAAAAAAAAAATCACAGCAAAACAAATCAAAAGAAAGCACAACCTTAACTTCAAGTCAAAGGAATTATTCATGTCCTTAAAATGCTTTCTTCCTATGAAACATTTTTAACCTTGGCCGTGATATCATCAGTCTTTTTTCATGTTTAATTCACAATTCTTGCAACACAAACCAACAACCTATATGGCATAAGGAAATATTTTCTGAAGTGTCATTTAAACACGGGAATGATAAAACATACACAAAGTATGAATGTAATTCTGAACTCCCATCTGCAGCCAAGTGACACCTCTCCCACCACCTGCTCCTTGAGTGGACCACAAGTTCTCTCACACACACCCAGTACTGCTGCTACCAGAAGGGTCTTCTCAGACCCAGCTCTGCTCAAGGAAGCTCCCCAAAGCCATATATGACTCCTGCCCTGACCCAAGACTAACACAGATCATTGCAGGAGCACTGTAATGCACCCTGCTCTGCTGTACAAAGCACAGTGACTTTCCACTCAATTTTCTAACATGTCCCTCCCTTGACTTCACGCCTGAAGCAGAGAGAGCTGAGGAGAGCAGAACATCAGCAGCTTTTGAATCACACGCTCCACCTTTCTGCAACAGTTATTAGTGCAGCCTGACTAGTCAAGAGAGGGGTCTGCAGATGGGAAGTGTTAGTGTTATCACATCAATGCATACATGCTAGAGACTGAAGGCAAGCAGGCAGCAGCACAGTGTAAAAAGCAGGTTCTCTCAGAAAAGGAGCTTCATGTATTCTCTCTTCATTACAGGAAAGAGTGGAAAATTCCTACTGCAAACGTGGCTGTCAGTAAAAAATGACTGCACTCACATAGCCAGATGAACATCCCTGCATTGCCTCAGAAGAAATGCTACATTCATTCTTTTACATAACTATTTTTGACATACACAAAGAGTTAGTGGCTCAAGCCAGCTGGTTAACAAGCCCAGGGGAACTCCCACTCCCTCTTGACTTGTCCACTTGGAGCAAGCTGCTGCTGGCACAGCTGGGTCCAGCCAGTGTGGACGGGATGCACACTCACCCACTGGTGGGATAAAACATGAGTGGAAGGTGCAGCACTGGCCCAGCAACCTGGGAGACTCAGGAGCTGTGAGTAACTTGGTTTGACATACTTGTTCCTACAACAGCATCAGGATTTCCACTTCTGACAGTTAATGGATTCTCAGTTGCTAAGGCCAAGTCTATAAAATTGCAGTGATGCAACAGGCCTCTAATAAGACTTCACAGAGATGATGTGAAGATTAAGCTCAAGCTGGAGTCTAAGAAGATACTTTCAGAACGCAGGCCTTAAATTTAAAATGCAGAGCCTACACTTTTCAGTTCTGCTTTTTGTTTACATTGCCCTTAAGGTCAGCAATCCCTCAAACCCAGGTTAAACGCCAGCCCCTGTTTCCCAAGCTCCCCTTTTGCAGAGCAATACCCAGCTCTCTGACAGCCCACAAACACCCCAGTAGCTTCGCAGATGGGTTATTGATGGGCAAAGCCACCGCCAGCACCAGGCTCCAGCTGATACTTGACCTACTTGGGGCCGTGAGACGGCTTAAAACCCTGGGCGCTCCCCTGAGCCGGGAAACGAGAGGAAAAAACCCAGCAGCAAACTTGGAGCCGAACCCCGCCGCCACCCCCGTCCGCAGCTTCCTGAGGGGACACAGCGCGACCCCCGCCCCGGGTCGCTGCTGCAAGGGGACACCGCACCCCGACCCCGCTGCAGGAAGACATCCCCACCGCCCTCCCACACACTACGGCCCTGCTGCCCGCCCATCCCGGCACAGGAGGCGCTGCCCGTCCCTGCGGCTCCTACCAGGCTGCAGCCCCGCCGCCCGCCCCACGTACCGGCTCGGAGCAGGGCCCCAGCTCCCAGGGCGACCAGGGCGGTGCCGAGGCCCCGCCAGCCCCCGCCGAGCATGATGCGGCGAGCCCCGCCCGGTGCCCAGGCCCGGCCCGGTTNGGCGGTGCTGCGCCCGCCCGGCCCCTTCCGTCCGTCCCCGCCGCTCTCGGGGGTAAGGAAGCGGAGGAAGGAGGGAGGGAGCCGGCGGCTGCCGCGGTCAATACGTAGTGGGCAGGGAGCAGGAGGGAGGCGGCGGCGCGGCTCCGGGCTTGGCAAGGACTCCCCAAGGGCGGCCGCGGCCTCCGGGGAAAGAGGCCCTCGGCGGCCATGGCTTCTTCCAAGCCCTTGTCCCGCTTCTGGGAGTGGGGCAGGAACATCATCTGCGTGGGGCGCAACTACGCCGAGCACGCCAAGGAGATGGGCAGCGCGCTGCCCCGGGAGCCCCTCTTCTTCCTCAAGCCTTCCTCAGCCTACGTGCGGGAAGGGTCGCCCATCCTCCGGCCCTACTACTGCAACAACCTGCACCACGAAGTGGAGCTGGGGGTGGTGATCGGGAAGAGAGCCCAGGCCGTCTCCCAGGAGGCCGCCATGGAGCACGTAGCGGGCTATGCCCTCTGCTTGGACATGACGGCCAGGGACACCCAGGAGGAGTGCAAGAAGAAGGGCCTGCCCTGGACCTTGGCCAAGGGCTTCGGTTCCTCATGCCCTGTCAGTGACTTCGTGCCCAAGGAGAAGATCCCAGACCCTCACAAGCTGAAGATATGGCTCAAGGTGAACGGAAAGCTCAGGCAGGAGGGGGAGACCTCCTCGATGATCTTCTCCATCCCTTACCTCATCAGCTACATCAGCGAGGTATTCACCCTAGAAGAAGGGGACTTGATTCTGACGGGGTCTCCCCAAGGCGTTGGGGCTGTGCAGGCCAACGATGAGATAGAGGCCGGGATAAGTGACATCCTCTCCATGCGGTTTAAGGTGGCACAGCAAACACGACGATCCTAACCGGTACCTGGACCCCATCTGCACTGGACGAGGCTCTTTTGGGAAAACAAAGAGATACAGAAGGTCTCCTGTGTGTTAAACACTTACATGGCCCAAGCATGTAATGGACTGTTGTGTATCAAAAACACAAAACCCATGACCTTGAAAGGCTCTAAACCAGCCCCATTTCCATGGAGGCTTCAGCCTCCTGTGAGGCTGGAGTCCAACCCATCTTGGGGCAGGTGGTTAATACCCAAACCCTACCTTGGACCTGTGAATGGAGCAGGACAGCAGGGGAGGGGAGCTGGGCTGGCTGCCATGGTGTGTGCTCTTCTGCTGGTGCTTTGAGCTTTGTCAATGTATTGCCTTGAAATAAAAATCAGAAAGTTAAACCATTGAAATGGTGATAAAGCTCATACATGATGTGTGAAATCAAAGATGTGTATAACAGTAAGTCAAGAAATACAACTTTATCTCTCCTTGGGGTGTTCTACAGTGGAAAGATGTTTGCTTTTTCCATTAGTTTCACGATTTCTCCATGCATTTTTCAAATGTACAAATTAAACGAGGATTGCTTTCCTTCCCACTCCGAGGGGTGTCATCCAGCAAGGAAATGTGCCAGATGCTCAGCAGACTTTTTCCCCCTAAAGTGAGCTTTAAATGTGCTAACAGGAAAATAATACAAAGGATTAAGAATAAAGAAGTTTGTTGGAAAAGAGCACCAGTAAACTTGTCTTTACTTTTAGTGATTTAAATTTCTTTTTAATAAAAATCTTAACTGCAGCAATTGCCATTACTTACACGTTGCAGTACAGCACTTGGAGGTTTTTAACTATTTCCAACTGTTAAAAAAAAGTCAAGATGTTTGTCTCTTTCCAAACTCCAGCTGATCTAACATTCTCTACCACTTTGCATGACAGCAAATTCTCTTTCAGTTCAGTGGAGTGACAAAGTTGTAAAATATAAATTAAAAAAACTCTCCCTCCTAAACATCAAAACTCAACATTTCAAAGGTTGAACAAAACTGACTCATTTCAAACAAAAACAGATGGATTTTTTTTTCTTTACATACATGCAAGCATGGAAGTTAAATGCTTCCATTTACTGGAGCCAGATCTTAATAGCCACCAGGAAAAGTTTTATTTTAAAGAGTGTGTTTGGAGAACCTTATGGAGAAAATCACTGTGGCCCAAAGACAGGCACCTCTCTGACAGAGAAGCATGGTCCAGGCTACTGCAAATCAAATGGTAAAAAGAAAAGAGAACATGTTGCAAAGAAAAATTGACATTTCTCTATCAAATTGCTTCTCCAACTGCAGTTCTCTGCAGCATACCCCTGTGCACCCATACACCTCCTGCACTGGGTGCCAGTCCTGCCAATGTGCACGTTTCATTTCACTGTGCTTTGGCTTGACATAAAGCACATTAAGAAGTTCTTTCTATTCTGAGGCCTGTGGATGTAATTCAGATTTCATCTAGAGGAAGCCTAAGGAACCAAGGCCAAATGAAACATCTGAGGAGAACCAGCCCCTGGCTCCCAGAAACCAAAACACTCCCTGATTTGAGCCTGCCTTCTGCCAGCATAGAGCTGGGATTGTTGCAACTCCAGAAGCTGGGCCAAGGGGTGAAGTCAGGGTGAGTAATTCTGGAAGAGGAAGGATTAAATTCCCTTTCTGTCCTGCTTCCATCCCTCCGTGGCTGTCAAACATTACCATCTATGGCAATAGCAACAATGCAGTGTTTGCAGCTTGCTCTTCAGCATTGACTGCTGAGCTGAGTTGTGATTAAAATTAATGGAAACCTTCACTTCAGCATTTTCCAGCTCATACTCTGAAGCTGCTCATTGCTGCAGCAGGAAAGATGCAGTGACCCCACACTGCCAACATTTTTTTTTGTGTGAATTTAGTCCCTCATAGGGAGATGCAATCTTGAAGTCATGTCAAAATGATTCCTCCTCATGAAAAATTTAATTATTTCTGTGTTGGTTTTTTTTTTTTTTCTGACACATTGTTTTAGGGAGCAGGTAGTGAACTCAGGGCTGATCTGAGCTCCTCAAGACACTGCAGCCTGACAAATACTTGGTAGGAGAAGCACTGAAGCATCTTCCCTGCAACAATCATTTGAAAAAACGCCAACTCCTCATATGCTCAGAAGGTAAGGAGTGATGAAATGTAACAAATACACCAGCTGCAGAGGATGCTAAGGACAGAAACAGATTCTAAGGTAGGAAAAATACATGTAGAAGAGGGAAATGTACATACCTAGGTTCTTTAATTTCAGCTAACAGCAGCTATGGTGATGAAAGAGTCCTTTCTTCTTTGCTACTTACAGTCTTAGCTTAGGTTGTGAGAGGTCCCTGGCAATTGATTGCTCCATTCTAAAAACACTTGTTCTGCCCTAAAGAAAAGCAGCCCTGCAAATATCATGGCTATTTCAAAGCCTCCACAGCTCCCAAAAGTTCTGTGTTTGGACTCAACAACGTATACCACAAACCCAGGCAGAATTTCAAAGTGGGTCTTTATTTTTGAACTAGGACAGAAGTTGCAGAACAGTTAAAAGCATAAAATCTCAATAGATCTTTCTCATACTATCAGTTCTTTCTGATTTACTCAAATTTAACCTAAACTGAGTGAAGAAAGATTCCACTCCCTTCATAAGGGATTGAATTCAGTTGAACTGACTTAGCTTAAGCTGAGGTCCTGGTACATTTCTGTAAAGTACTATAACCTGTAAAAGATCAACCCACTTACGGGTATCAGTAATAAAAATTCCTTCTTTACCATCAGAAGATACTTGGCAAAATAGGACAACAGCATTCTACCTCTTATAATACAGTGGAGAAAGTCTTTTCCCTGTTATTAATAGTGTAATCTCTTATTTCCAGCCTCTCTTCCCAACAAGCTCTGACTGGCCTCTGCAGGATCTGCCAGTTTGCATGAAAGAACATTCACTTTCAGTCTGTTTCTCCAACTGGGTGACAAAGTAACCTGTAAAAATAATTAAAGGTCTTTGTTTTCATTGTCGTATATAACATCAAAATATATTATCTCCAAACATCACACAGCATCTCAGTTTGACTGTATATCTGATCCTGCAGGGACATCCCCTAATGCTGCGACTGTGGCAAAGACTTGCTTGGAATATTCAGAATATGTACCAAAGCTAATACTTATTTTTAAAAGTTCAGCAGAACTGACATGGAATTTTTCAGCACTAAAATGGGAAACATTTTAGTTTTTGCTGAATGGGAAACAGACAGTGTTTCAAATTAATGTTAAATACTGACTTTAAAATAAATCTTGCTTCTTTCCAAAAGAAGTTGCCATTTCAATGCAGTCTTCTTGTCTTCTGTTAGATTGAGGAACTCAGGGACCTGTTAATTATAGGACAAAACAGAACATATAATTGTAACAATGTCTCCACAACAAAATTAGGATGAAAATAGGTATTTCTGAACTCTATCTTGTCTTTAACATAGTATTTGGTGTGATATATGTGCTAACTATCAGAATTAAACAGCATAAAACACAGTGTGTTTGAGAGTCAATATTAAGGAATTGCAACCATCTTCTCAGAAAAATGTAAATTGGTTAAAATAAAAGTATTCTGAACTGGGTATCAAATTCTATATTTATTAGATTTCTTATTAGCAGCCACTGACTTCTAACTTTTGGCTTGTTAAATAGCTTTGTGTGTATCCATACACCATTTTTTAACAAAGAATGTACACAAAGAATGCCTGCATATTTTTGTAATTTTCATCAAGCTTCCCAGCTCAGATCAAGTAAGAACAACTTCATTGTCTCTGCCTATGGCAGAGGGGTTGGAACTGGATAATCTTTAAGGTCCCTTCCATCCCAAACCATTCTATGATTTATTTCTACTTACAGTGCAGCCTAAGGTTTCCTCAGCTACACAGTCAGACAGGTAACAAGAATAAAGAGTGCCTGTATGATCTGTCAGATCAATGAGTATGTCAAAGCTTGGAAAAGTTGACTTTAAATCTGAAGAGACGTCACTGCAGAAAGTGCACGTGTTTGACATTTCATTCACTATAAAATGGCATATTGAACTGAAACATAAGAAGATAATTAACACATATATGCAATTCCTTCTTCTTTGAAACTGTTTTCTAGACTGAGATTTCCTGAGAAACTTCTTCATCTTCTAAGCTCTTAAGTCTGATAGAGACAAAATGGCCTCTTTCTTCATCTCTCTTCTAGGATAAGAAAGAGCAGGTCCTTCATTAAGCCAATTCCTCTTCCTTGCTACTTCTGCAAGTCTACACAGGAATCCACATGGCATCCCCCAGAGGGCTTTTATTTCTTGTCTGGAACTAGACTGAAATATTGTTCTGTCTAATTTGGGTCAGAAGAAGAAGGATAGGCATTTTTTAATACAAATTTAAAACAGGCAGTTGCTTACCATCTGTTGCGAATAACTTTAGGTGCATTATCATCAATGTCCAGCATAGAAATGTAGCCATAAATAATGCCATAAACTGGTTCAGGTTTCCCATCACTCTGTAAAGCTTTTTCTTTCAGCTGTTCCACCGTATAAACATCAACTATAGTCTCCACTGAAAGTTTAAAAGACACGTTAAGGGCATTTGAGAAAGAAGCAGCAGAGAAGAGCAAAACTAAAATGGATCTTAGGGTAGTAAAAAGGAGAGGATTTGATCTAAAGCACAAGAAAAGCCACACACACCTTCCTTTGGAAGCATGCTTATGATTGGGGAACAAAAAAATAGAACAAAGGGGGACTCAAATCAAGGAAATATATACTTTTCAACCTTTGTATCCCCAGAAAAAGTGTTTTTGACAAAAACTTTACCTCTCCATTTTTCATACTTACTCAAGACAGAACATGCCAGGCATAGCTGGCATAGCCACTAAACCTGAAGATACATAACTAGTCACACAATCCAAACTTTAAATATTCAGCCAGTCAGCTATGCCTCAGTTTTGTTTCTATGAGCCCACAGAGCTATTTCAGCTGCCCCATGAAACTATTTTACATAGTTAACAAAAATCAAAGTGTTTGTATCCATGCTTACAGTTAACAGGTTCTTTTGACTGCTCCTCCAGTTTACAATGCAGGGCCTCTAAGGGTGCACTCTCTTTTATGAAGTTGAAGAGAACACTGGCTTCTGCTGTTTCTTGAAAAGGTATTTTGAAATGTTGTTAATATACATGGCATGTAAAAATAGCAGTATAATTAATATCTTGCAACTTTCTATTCTGGCAGCAACAACATGGTGTCTCTTGTGATTCACTGAGAGATCTTTTTCTTTATTTTGCTTCACCTGTTTGTCCTACATGGAATATATGAAGGCCTCTTAGCCTTCATATTAATTTTTTTTTTTTTAAATTAAAGACAGATGGTAGAAACAAGGAGCTTTCTGAAGCAGGCATGCAGAAAATAGTAGTCATCCAATGGACTCATTCATGCATTCTAGCCTAGGATGATAACTAAAACCAAACCAACAGCTCTTACCTGGATTGGTTGTGATGATGGTTTTTGATACCACAGTTGCAGTCATGCAGTTCCTAAATTTGTCAAAATTTATTCTCACATCTGATGCAAATATTACTGTGAACAAAAAAACCCCCAAACCTCTTACTGTAGAGTAAGTATCATATTAAGAACTACAGTAAAAACATTAAGAATGCATTATTATACCTGTTTCTCCTGGGATCCAAGTTTGTGCAAGCTGGATAGATTCATTGTCCCAACTAAATTAAAAAATTAAGGTGTCATAATATTTTCAAAGCAGCACTCAAACAGTTAAGTATTCAACTACTAATTAATGCAGTTATAATTAAATTAGTCAAAGAGGACAGCCACGACTCTTTGTTATGTGCACATGCAGACAAAATGCCCTGTATATCCACAGGCATTTAGTTTACAGACAGCCAGGATGCTTTATGCACGGCATAATACAGTTCTTATTTTATCCCCAGCCAAACAGGATTTAGTAAAGAGCTATTAAGATTGCTCAAAATGATTAAATGCAGAATACGCCTGAAAAAAATAGTGTGTATTTCAAAGCTTTGACAAAGTAACTTCGTGCTAAAGCAAATCACAGTTAAAATCACTGCTTATCAGCTGAGTCTTCTCTGTGAGAACAAGCTGATTGCTCATATCACTAGGCCAGATGTTCAGCTTTCCAGCACTGGAATCCATGTAACTGCAGATGATCAGACTAGGGTGAGGTCAGTGGTATCCCTCAAAAATGGTAATTTGATGGTAAGGTCCCTTGATATAATCTCACTTAGTTCCTTGTCATTTAGGATGGCAAGAATCCCAAAGCAGTTTTGTTCTGGAGGGTTTTTTTTTTCCTTAATTCTTGGAAAAAGATTTAAGACATTTATTTTTCATCTAGTGCTGCTCAGTTGATGGCCACTTGAAATACCTTCACTACAGTGTTACTCTTCAAGGATTTCTTGAATCTTTACCTCTACCTATGGCTCCATGAAAGCACATAAGGCAGTGTTTAGGGTACCATACTCTCTGCTCCTGCAGACTCCTCAATTATAAAGCTGTCACTCTATACAAGCACTAAAAGAGGATTATCAGAGCTGCTGCTGAAAATTAGAGGCAGGGGCTAGAAATCTTCACACCATAGATGCTTATTCATGTTCCTGTGTATACATTAACTGTGTTAAACATTACACTGAATGATAATAGTTTTCTAACCCAGACTCAAAGTACAATGCTATCTTGCTACTCCTATCTAGGGACTAAAGGTCATTTCAAACAACAGGGCAAACCCAGCACAAATGAACACTTACACATACCCTTGCACTCAGATAAGCCACGACTTTATTGAACAAACCATGGGCAAAATGCAACCCCTCATATGTATAAATGGTATGGATATGATCATGTCTATCAATAGGATAGTTTGAAAATATGCCCAAAATAGC
The DNA here is from genome assembly GCA_013400935.1 of Turnix velox. Lineage (NCBI taxonomy): Eukaryota > Metazoa > Chordata > Aves > Charadriiformes > Turnicidae > Turnix > Turnix velox. Next base: position 64,941 of record VZTY01023293.1, on the reverse strand, counting down.
ACAGAGATGAGTCTGCACCATTTTAAACATTTAAAAAGACTGTTTTAACCTATTTCCATTACACTTACTAATTCTGCTTGGCTTTAAAAATGACACGTGCTCCTCTTTTCCTCCCTCTACTTTGTGGGGGAAATGTATTGCCTTTGCAGCTGGTTTTAAATGCTGTTTCCTGAATTAGTTCAAATTTCCAGATTAAAAAAATGTAAGTATTTGGAACCAAACTACATTTTGCCATTCATGATGTAGCTGTCTGTCAGTAAGTCATAAAATTAGACAAAATATATAAGGTCACTCTAATTATTTTCTTTTAAGCCTGTCCAGCATACAGTGCTGCCTCATCACAGCTGCCACTCAAAGAACAATACATTTAAATGAAAAGTGTTGGAACAGTACATATTGTGGCTGTTTTCTTACCTACTCTTGTATTAACTTGTGCTTTTTAAAGAATTAAAAAACATTTTACCATATGATTGGAAATGATGTCTCTGTTTCATCATACAGCTTTACTTCACACCTCTGACCTTTTCTTCTGTCTGAAGTTGTAAAATACTTTGGTTCCCCAACCTTTAAGAAGAAAGAGAAACAATTTTTTTGTCTACAAGGAGAATAAAAAGCAATAATCTGGGGATAAAAGGATTTTTTGGAAGGGTAGAAAACAACCTGTGTAACACTAAGAACCAAAAATATATATGACACTAAAAGTTTAACAAAGATTTTACTTCAAGACGAAGTATTTTTATTTTATAAAAAGACACAGTTTATCTATTTTTCAAGTTGTCTGCTACTTGCATATGTATGATTTTAGAAAGAAAACCTGTGTAGTAGGACCGTTCTGTCCCCTTAATTTATCCCCTCATGTTGATGAAAATCTTAAGTATCTTGTATGGTTATTGTAACCCAGCTGAAGTGATTGCCAATCTTAGCCAATAGACCAATGCAACGATCCCTGTCCACTTTGACTCCCAAAATCCATGTTCACACTGAAGTCAGTTAAAGTACCCGTGGTACAGCAGATGAACACTGTTCTTTTGTAGCATCATAACTTACTGACATTACAGCTGCAAGCACATTAAGGATTCTTCCATCAAGGCTTTGACCATTTGCAACAATATCACCGAGGGAATAATAATCCTGAGGGTCCTTGACAGGCAGATGCAAAAGAGAAAGCAGTTTGGAGTCCATTTCATAACATGAAGAAGTTTTGACCACGGAATGATTTTCACTGAGCAACAATTTGTAGCAGCTAAATAACATATTAAAAAAGAAAAAATTATGATCAGTGTTTGACTCACCAGTATATTAACAGTGTAATATGTTAATTCAATTCAAATGACAAAATACCTGCTGACTTATTCCTCTGTTGCTTTCTTTAAAAATACAGAAAAGTTTTAATTAAATTTGTTCTAAAATTATTTTTTAAATTATATGCTTTACTCTTATTGCAGACTTACTGTGTACATTATGCTTATTTAGAATTGAATGTGTGTGTACAATATATATTTGTAATTCTTTCAGCCCTTGTCAGTCACTAGAAATAAAATAAGATCTGAATTGTCTGTAAACTAGGTAACTAGGATTTGGCATCATGACATAGTGAGACACTACCACGGTCAGACTGGATTTCTTGTGGAGCTTTCAGAAGTAATAGCAAATTAGTTTTGAATATTTTTTTGTAAACTTTACTCCAAGAATGACAGTTCTGCTGTTTAGTTACAATGAACATAATTTCTTTATGACAAAACTCCAAAGACCATTCTCTGAGGAATATATTCTCTTAAGAGATTGCTTGACCATACAATGTGGAAGACAGGAAGGCATGCTACATAAGATGACTCACCCCAAATTCTTTTACCAATCACATGCTGCTGTAATCAGCTGATAACTCAGGCAAATATTAACTTTGATCTACCTGGTAAGAACTATCAGATTATATTTTCAATTTACCTAGGAGTTACAGGGTTGAATTTTTCTTCCCTTTCCAATTCCTTCGACTGAACTAGAGGGTTTTCAATAGTCACTAAAATAGAACATTGATAAGTAATGTTAGAAAACTGAATATAGATATAGAAAAGTGGCTTCTAAAAATGGTTGCTTTTAAGGTTGATATGAAAAGGAAAGATTCATTCAGTTACAACTGATGTTTTCCTACTGATAACCATATCTGTCCAACAGCTCACATTAATGTCAAAGTCCCACAGGAGTCCTCAACACATTGAAAGGAGACAAAATGATGCTGCATTCTTGTGTATATTCTTCACAGTCACAAGTTTTACCTTGAGCAACATGATCTAGCAACCATGGGCAGCAAAGTCATTCTATTAATTTAGCAAGACAAAAGCACATGACATAAATCAAGACAAAATTTTTGTTGTAGCTTGATGAACAAACATAGTCATATCTACTATTGAAGGAAGACAAAGAAAAACACCAAACTACTTTATATAGTTTATTTTCAGAATTTGGAAGAACTGAATATAATGTAAAAGTTTAGATCAATTAACTGTAAGTAAGTCCATTCCAACCTTAACCATTCTATAATTCTAAGTTCTGGTCAAATACAAACCCATTGAATGCAGCCACCCATTCTGTTGACATATTTAATAGTTTTGAATTTAAATCTCTGAAATCTTATTTCTTTCCTCTTTATATTTAACATAACTGAATTATGTTTCCAATTAGACTGTTTTCTGAGTCCTCAGAGAAAAAAATAGCAAAACCACAAACATGTAACACTGATTTACTGGGAAAAAAAAAAAAAGAAAATGAAAACAAAAAGAACATATTCAAACAGAAAAATGTTAAGAAAAACTCTGGCTTACCACAGTCACCAACTCTAAAGCTTTCTGAAAGTGATCGAATATATTCTTCTCTACCCCAAGAATTTACATTTATAAAATAAGTCGGTGAATCACGAATAGTAAAACTGAAGGTGTATCTTTCTGACCCAATATCTGCAACAATAAACATCACCGTTACAATCCATTGTCACAGCTTGATTTCAGTCTAGAATATGTGAATAAAAATTGTCTCGAGGTTTTCCTAGATTTTGTCATGACTTTACTAGCAGCAATCTGATGAGTACCACTAGAGGTCAGCAGATTGCTCAGTAAACACTGGTATTCATGAACGGAGTTAGCTACAATCTATGCGCTAAATTGTACTTGTACCACTCTATCTACCTAAAATTTAACTTCAGGCAGCACCATAGAAACTTACAGCTCTAATGCGGGAGAAATAAAAGCAGCATTCAAGGCATGGACAAGCACATAAAGTGGGCTGATGCAATGAATGGGTGTACACAGCATCCCTAATTTTGAAGTAGGTAAGTTTATGTGGCTATGCCCTCATACAAGACCATTGTAATGACATACAAGTCCGTATATCACAGTCAGTGTCACTTTCCAGATCGTACCAAGATTTTAACTGAATAAAACAAAGAATTTCCAGCTCTATAGTTCATGGTCAAAAGGGTATCAGTCTTGGAAATACTGCACTGCATTTTCTCTTACAGCTAACTAGCAAAGCTTTACATGCAATATGTCATTTTCAGATTATCAATGAAAACTGTACAGTGATCTGCAGATAGTTAAGTATGATCCAACCATATGGAGGCATAAGTATGAACAGCATGATTTCAGACTGTGTAGAATTTTTTCTGGTGACAATGACTTCCTCCTAAGACTTCACCACCAGAGCAGCTCAGCATGATGCCAATGCCAACAGAACAGCTGAGCAATTCACACAGAGCTGGAATGACTCTCTAAGACTGGAGATGCTTCCAGCAGTGTCTGTATCAACAACAAACTGAAGGTGTGTTAACTGAAATGCCAACTAATGCTGTTGTAACTACACTGCAACTAATGCAATGTATTTTTCCAATTTTTTTTCTTTAGGAGTGTACAATAAGATGAAGTTTGGGGTTACTTAGATCAGACATTACTTGTTTCATTCCTCAAGATCTCTACCTAATATTTCTATTTTAAGAGAGAATGAATATGAAGGAAACAGAGTCAATTCCAGAAGTATTTATATAATAGTGGGTTCATATTGGCACCATCTTAGAATCACAGAATAGTTTGGGTTAGAAGTGACCTTAAAGATCATCTAGTTCCAACCCCCCTGCCATGGGCAGGGACACCTCTCACTAGACCAGGTTGCTCAGTACCTCATCCAGCCTGGCCTTAAACACCTCCAGGGATTGAGGAGGCATCCACAGCCTCTCTGGGCAACCTGTTCCAGTGTCTCACCACCCTCACAGCAAAGAACTTCTTTCTCCTATCCAGCCTAAATCTCCCCTCTTCCAATTTGAATCCATTCCTCCTAGTCCTGTCATCCTGGACACTATTAAAAAGTCCTATCCCAGCAATTCTGTAGGCCCCTTTCAGGTATTGATAAATCACTATGAGGTCCCCCCCGAGATTTCTCTTAAGGCTTTGAACTCCGAAACACAAAACTGAGTTTTTCCAAAAAAATTCCAATTGTTAAGGTTTGACCATACCTTTAGCTGTTCTTTTACACAGGGAGTTTTTGCACGTATTTATTCTATGTATTTTTCACTAAGAACTCTGATTATCATGCAGTTACTGATTTCAGTCATACATGGCAAATTACACTATGTAAGAAAATACAGTAAAAATAGTTAAAAGGGACTGTACTTTTTCTGTCTGGAAAGCTTCTGACATCTGTTTTCCCAATAACCAAACCGATTACATTCTAAAAAATAAAGAGATTATAGGATACAAGTATTAAACACAGATGTACATGATGAATTAGATTTCATGGACTTGTGCTCTACTGATGATAATAAACATATTTCTGACTAGTAATCACTTTAATCTATTTATTCCGCAGTACCAGATGAACCAAGGACTAGAATATAAACACACAATTTTGCTTTGAGAAAAAGAGTGACTAATAAAAATATTAAAGGAAATACATCTGTTTCAGTTTGTAAAGACAATGGGAAGGCAAAAGTTCACCCAAAACATTTCCAGTTTTGGCTGTTATACAGCAATCTCTCCTCAGGTAGGCAGCAATATTGTTGTTTCACGCTCTCTACGCAGGTCTCAGATCTCCTTAAATGCCCCATGAAAAGTCTGGACAGGATTTATTTTACAGTGAAGTGTCCAAGGTTTCCCCTGCTGTCATCACTAAGTACACGTGTACACCCTCAGCCAAGCAACATAAATTTCTACAGGTGCCTCTTTCTTTACTGTCTGTCTCTCAGCCAACTACAAAGAAAGCTTAAGCGGTGAACTTTTTAGATGATTCAAAAGAAAATTAATTTCATTCTGCTCACCAACATTTATTTGTTGTGTAAAAGTACTCCAGGCTCAATTGTCAAACAAAACTATTAGAAGCAAACACATAGAGGAATATATATATGTATATATATGAAACACATATATTAATAATACATAGCTCTGCTTTGGTCTGGTTGTTTTTTTGGTTTTTTTTTAAATCTTGCCAGTGTAAGAGATTATTACAGTGCTATTTTGGGAATTTAAGAGGTAAGCAATGAACTTCGTTACAGTAAAAAAAACTAGTGTACCCAGTTTACTCTAAATCACTAGATGGAGCAAGGTAACTGTCTTATATCCTACACTGATGGAAACGAACTCATTGAGAAGATGTCTGTGGAGAGCACTAATATCCTAGTCCTTCCAGTTTTTCTAACAGAATGTTTTCTATCTGTCCTCAACAAGTAGTAATTTGGATTAGGATTTCTCTTTTTTTCTGGTTTTAGCTTTGTTTCTTACAAAGGAAGCATTTCAATTCAGAGTGCAACGTCGCCTGGATCTCACCACCAGTCAGAAGAACTGACATTAAGAATGACTCTTCACATGAGTAAAGCTGATGTAAATCTACAGTTCACAAAAGAGACCTCCCCTGTCCCTGCTGTGAGTATATTCACCTCTCTCCTATCAACACATAGAGCGCACAGCAAGCTGGCAGAAGGAAGTGATCTGGCTGGAAACTATTTGGGGGGGGGGGAGGGTTGGGAAGAGATTGAGGATAGAAAACCTTCCATTTCCTTGATCAGCTTATTGTGCAGCTACACAAGCTTTAGTTTCACCAAAAGAGGAGGAGCAGGACGTGCCTGCGTTGAGGAAGCTCAGCATACTGCCTTTTTTGGCAGAGCACTGCATAAGGCCACTCAGCCAAATCACGAGACTACAGCTTTAGCACGCTGCAACTTTCTCAGTTTGATCTGTTTCACTGCTAAATAATAAATGTCAAAGTCAAAAAATACCACATTTTGGTACTTTGAATGGTGTGGCTCAGCTGTTTTACTCTCCTAAACACATCCTGACCACTTTATTATGAGATACCAGTGAATTCGTTTTGCATAAAAATACTTTCTTTGCTATACATCACTACATGCAATACTCAAGATTAGTGTAAAATAAAAACTTTTAACTGAGTTAGTGGATCACTTTGAGACAGTAACTGTGAGTGACAGATTAAATTAGCTTTGCTGGAGATCAGGAGTTTAGAAAAAGTTGAAAAGAATCTATAAATTCACCGTGAGGGCATTCAAAACTCCTCCTCCTAGTTCATCCCTTTTCTGAGATTTCTCTTTCATTTGTTTAAAATAAATGAATAAAAAGGGCTAAATGGTGTCCCTCTCAAAAAAGTTTAAAAAAAAAGTATGGGAAAACTCCTTGTTTTCACCCTCTTCACAAGCACCAGGACTTCCACGGGGTCCTGGTATCTCTGTTAAAATGCATGGAGAGACAGAGCTGTAACACCCACTCCACAGCCCACAGTGATTCCATGTGGAAATGCTCTCTGGTTTGTTCTCCAAGCTCCAGCTCCCAGCAACACTGAACTCTCTGAAGACGTGTTGTTCCTGGTGGGCTACACTGTGACAAGTGGGAAATGCTGCAAGTAGAGTAGCCTGCTCCCTCAAATACTAAAATATCATCTTGGAGAGCAAAGAAGGAAAAACTGTTCTCCCCAGACTTGCAGTTTCTTATTCAACTATCTAAAACGTAAGAGAGAAAAACAGCAAGTTTTACAACACAGTCCTCTTCTAGTTCTTCCTCCTGTGATGACGGTCTTCATGCATATTGGAGGGACAACAACAAAAATAATCACACTCAAGTGTATGAACCTACCAACTACAAAGCTTTGTTGTTTGCTTTTTTATTTCACCCTCCCACAAGAAAAATTCTTAGCTCCTTATAAATGGAAAAACCTGCTTTTTGTTCTGAAGAAATAGAAAAGTTTCTATCTGACTTCTAATTTTTTTTAATCCTGTCAAAACACCACACTATTCATTGAGAGTTTTGTCTATTTAGCTCAGAGGGATTGAGCACACAAGTGCAGATGGCAGGATTGGGACCTGCGTTCATAGCTTGTCGTGAAGGACTATTGTAGGTTACAGATGTATTGAGACCACATAATGCTGACTCTGTACACATCTTTCCTAATTCAGCATCCATTTTAAACATTACAAAGAAGCCTCTGATACTTTGAGACATTGAATTGTCCAGTCAATATCTATAGTTGTGGTATCCACATACTATGGACAACAGCAGCATCAATTTTCATTTTGCTGGTTTATACACAAAGAAGGTAAGGCACTTTCTGTCCAACAATTATACTAATGCTATTAGTATCTAAATACACATCAATTACATAATTTTGCAGTAATATAATATGGTCATATACAATTTCATTTGAGAACAAAAGTACTATGTCTATGAGACTTACAGGACGAGCAAGGTTTGGATGCAGATCTGAAAGTGCAACAAAGTCCCGTGTTGAACTAGAATAAGCCATTCTTTATCTGCAACTTGAGAAAACTAATTTAGATTTATTTTTTGTAAAATCTGAACAAATCACCTAAAACTATTCATAGCAAGAATAACAGGTTATTTTTTAACACAAATGTTTTGATCTAAATAGCATCTGCTTTCAATAAAAAACATTTCAAGCCATCTGAAGTAGACAATTCTTTATTGTTTGTATTTGGCAATGTAAGTTATGAATTTTACTGCAACTGCTCCACCTATACTTCCTAGATAAAGGTCTGTAATTTTTATTTATTTAGCATTAAATGACTCCATTAGCATGAGTCTCTGAGAAATATTTACCCTCCTTCTCCTGTCTGGGAAGTGTAACTGAATTTAATGAGGTAGTTCAGATATAAAAGGCCATTTACATGGGAGGAAAGAGAAGTGTTGGGTTGAAAACCATCTTAATTGAGGTGCTGGACTTTATACTAAACTACTTTAAAATCCTAGCTCATTTATTCCTCAAAGAAGCAAAGTTTTGAATTTATTAGCATGATTATTTTTAAAAACAATTACTTTCAGGCTCCAACGTAGCATTACTGCCCATATCTGTGAGCTATTTCATACTCAGGTCCTCTCTATTGATGCCAAAATTGGGCCATGGATGCTTTGTTAGCCCATCTGAATGCCTCTTATTATTTCATGGGGATCCTCAAAGACATTGCTGATATTTAACAAATAGTTGTCAAATTCTATTTTTCTTGTGAAAGAAACCATCCAGTTGTCCAAATCTTAATAACCTTTAATATGAGAGGTTTAACTGCTGAGGTTTTTCAGAAGAGCCTGTTCAAACTTTATAACAAAAGTCCTGAATGCCTTTCAGGGTCTTTATACCTGGCATCTCGTGTGAGAATTTGTTGGGCATAAATATAATGACCCATTGAATAAACAAGGAAAGAAATAGCCAGTCCACACTTTAAAAATGTGAACAGTTAGCAGAGAACAAAGTGGTTTCTCTGAAGGAGCACTGCAAACTGAACTATCACAGAAAGATACCCCAAAAATTTGCTTCCCAAAAACCTACTGAAAAATAGGGCCTTCAAACCTATTCCAGTCACATTATATGGAATAATTCACATTCACATATGTAAGAACTATCCCTCTACAGCATGTTAATATCCTCATCTCTAAAGAAGTTAAATGCTATTAAATAACACACCTCGCTCTACAGCTGTAGAAAAGAGCAGTAGGAACATGTGTATCAGAGGAAGATTATTGAAGAGGCAATTTAAGACTTAAAATGCTGACAGGATAAGCTGCAGGGTGCACTTACCCTTCAGAGGCAGGGGCTGAGCTCCTGAGAACAGCTGAGAGAACTTTATCTCACCACCACCCACAATCAGATCTTCTGAGTGAAAAGACAAAGGGGGGAAAAAAAAAATCACAATAAATTGAAGTATGAAACTTTTGGCACCATCCCCTCCACCCCAAACCAGTGTGTGGAACCACCACAGGGAGCCGGCACCCCAAAGCCAGGCCCAGCTCTACACTAAAGAGATATTTTTTCTTGGATGGGGCCCCATTATTGTGCTTATTTCTGCCCAAATATAAGCAACAGGTAATGGTTGTCCCACCCAGGCAAGGATGGATGGCATCAGCTTGTAGGCTGAGCATCAGGGGAGACTCAGACCAGCCAGGCTGCAGCCACAGTGTGAGGAACCAGTGAGGCGCTCAGGGCAGGGAGACAAAATGGCGGCAAAGTGACATTGGCGGGAAAATGACTTCTCACCTTCTTGTTGTTCTTTCAAGGGCTCTCACAGGCCGGAGGGCAGCCAGGGCTCCATGAAGTAGTCACCAGCTATAGGGCAGGAGCTGCCAAAAGTACCCAAAGCACCAGAAATTCAGTGTCATGCAGGCTTTACCTACCTCAGCCCAGGGAGACCATCCCAGTGCACAGCACCATCATCTCAGCCTGCGAGCTCTACATGAAGTCACAGAACATCAGGGATTGGAAGAGACCTTTAAAGATCATCTAGCCCAAACCCCCTGCCAAAGCAGGAACACCTAGATCAGGTCACACAGAAACATGTCCAGGTGGTGCCTGAATGTCTCCAGAGAAGGAGACCCCACAACCTCTCTGGGCAGCCTGCGTCACTCTTATGCCACCCTCAATGTGAAAAAGTTTTTTCTTCATATTTCTGTGGAAGCTCCTGTCTTGGAGTTCACTGAGAAGAGCCTGGCTCCATCCTCCTGTCATTCACCCTTTCCATATTTATAGACATGAATGAGGTCACCCCTCAATCTCCTCCAAGCTAAAGAGACCCAGCTCCCTCAGCTGCTCTTCATAAGGGTGATGCTCTAATCCCTGCATCATCTTTGTTGCTCTGCACTGGACCCTCTCAACCAGTTCCCTGTCCTTCTTCAACTGGGTTTCATTTTCCATGAGTCCTCTGATCCACAGGGTTCTACCCAAGTCCCCCTCCATCACTCCCCTGTCACTGAGGCAGGAGCTTTGTCCTGATACACACCAGGTTTCCCTGGGTGGGATGTTAATTTAAACCACCCCATTGCATCTTGTTTGTTGTGCTAAGAAAATGCCTGTGTTTTCTTGCAGTGCTGCTCCACAGCAAGTCCTGGAAGATTTTTATCCTACCCATATGCCTTCAGCAAAAACACTGCTCTCAAATCCCTAAACTTAAGAAAACTTAATGAAGCAACATCCTGAGTCAGTCTGCTTCTTCTACACTTACAAACGCACAACACAAAGCAAGACAAAGTAAATTTCAGAAAGCCACGGAGGATACATTCCCTAAATTCTTTTTTCCTCACAGCAGCTATAAGGCAAAAAAAAAAAAAAGCAACTGTACTTTATAAATTAATCTAATTTTAAGGTTTAAGGTATTATTTGCATTGATTTATACACAGAACTCTGGAGTTTTCAGGCTCTGCAGAATATTAGAGTGAACCATTTTGTCCATCTATATTGCATATAAAATTATTTTTTTTATAAAATCAATACTCTTCACTTCTGTATCATGAAAAAAATAAAAATCTTTTTCTCGGTAAGTAATTTTATGACCACAAGGTCATGACTATTGGAGTTTCTAGTGTAGCCTGACAAATTCTGTGTTGACTCTATTACAGGATCTTTCATTTCTTCAATTAAACAGCTGAAAATGGATACCGCCTGTGCTTTCATATTTATTGTGTCACTAAAGTCCATGATAATTACACCATGCTGATGACAAACAGCATGCCAGAGAACTGACAGCCTGGATGGGAATTTTTTTTAGGTCACATTTTATACAGTATAGGCTACGCTGATCTTTAGTCCATAGGTTCAAAGTCTCTAGTGAAGAGAATTAAGTAAGTTTTTTTATTAGTTCTGTTGTTTCAGTTATCTCGAGCAGAAGTTAAACACAGTGATGGGAATGGGAAGGAGAATTTGTACACTAGCTGGAAAATGCAGGTAAATATAAAGGTTGCATTTTTATCAGCATGACTGTGAGGTATACCAGGAAAAACAGCATAAATGAGATTTGTGGGTCTCCATCACTGCAGATAGTAATAAGATTGCAGACCATGGGCTTGCAAGTGTTGATCTTGCTTCAGCAAGGCTTGGGTAGGACATAAGCACCAGCTTAAATGGAGCCTTACTGAAGTGTGATCCTGTGCTGCTGTCCTGCAGGATCACCACTTTCATTGGGTTTTGTCCAGGTTGAGCTTTTTTCCCCTCTCACACCACCACAAAAGGCAGGTGAAACCCAACACTGGCAGCATCCCCAGCTCAGAGCCTCAAGCTTTGTTTCCTTTCAAAGCCAGCAGAACAAGGATGCTGTTGTGCACTGTTCCTCAGAGTCCCCATAGCCTCAGCAGATGCCTAATGATCAGGTGGATTTGCTTTGCTCCCATTTTCAATGCATCTACATTTCGAAAAAAGAAAAAAAAAAGCTGCTCTTTACTTTCCCATGAGAGCTCCTGCTGTGGAGATGTTATCAGGACCAGCATGAAGGGATGCACCAATCTGGCCACAGGCACAAAGGCAGGAGAGATGAGACCATAATTATTTCCCTGGAAGATATCATTAAGTACCAAATTTCTAACTTGCAGGTACTGAGAATTCATTTGATTGATGTACCTGTCTCACAGTGATGCTGTGACTTCTGCCATTCACATGACACAATGGGGGACAGACAGCAGTTTGGGTTCCTGTATGTTATCGTAAATAATTGATGCTTATAATAAAACAGTGTCTAACCTGGATGTCTCCCACTAATTTACAATGTCAATTGATTCTCCAAGACAAGAATTCTCAGTACAAACATTGAAGAGCGCCTGGAAAAACAAAATTTACTCAACTCATGCTCAGCTTAACTCAAGCTTTCCTCTTCAATCGAGCTCAAAGAAATTAGCATTTTTATCTCCCTTTGACAGCTGAAAAAACAGAGACAGGAGAAGAACCAGAAGCAGTTTCCTGAGGGTCACGAAGCACACAAGGACCTGCTCCTCTCTTCACTACTAGCATCAGCTCCTGCAGAAGGGCCACAATATTAATTATTTTTTTTGATCTAATGCTTGATCCCTGAAAGGGCTGAGTGATTTTAACTCTCCAGCACTTCAGTGGCACTTAGTGCTCTGCCAGATTCAATCTGCGATTAGCAGAGACTTTCCATACATGGCTGCAAATTGCACAGTTTCTGCTAATTAGACCCTTCATGAATGGATTTATTTAAATTGCATTCACTGGCATGGTCAAGGAGTGCAAATGGCATTTTATAATTCACTTAGCAATTTATCACTTGACAATCTGTACCATTTGCATGCAGGGGAAGCCAGTCTCAGTCCAGTGCTAGCAGGGACATTTCAGAAATCATCTTCAAAAGAACCTTCAAAGCCAGAGAAATATGAAAATATTTGCTCTCCGAGTTTAACGCTGCCAACAGCATTTACTAAGTGAGGTCATTGAATATTTATGCTCTTAGGACAAAAAGAATCTGTAAAATGAAAAGGGCAAACCTGTAATTTTGTGTAATTGGCCTGACTGAATGCATTAAAAGCAGCAAATTATTAAAGGTATTCACTGTTCAGCAGCTTGAGCTGATACCCGAACTGGCTGCGAATCAGGAGTGCTGATGGAGTAATGATGGGCATCTTTAGCAGAAGTCATGCAGATGCTGATGCTGCCAACAGGTGCTCAGTGTGTTGAGGGATATTTAATCTAAATTTCATCCTATCACCACAACCAGGAACCATGGCTCATCTCTCACTTTACCTTCTGTCTCCCCCACTTCCTGATCTCCAGCACTGGAGGTGTCGTGCTGCTATTTCAGTGGGATTTCTTCTCTGAGCTGCACTCGTAGTGCAGAAGTTTGGTTTTAAAATCAAAATCCATAAAAGCCATGGCTGGTTTACACCTAATCCATGCTAATTCTGGCCTCTTTGGTGCAGAGAAGACACCAAAACCTATGGATGGGATACCCAAGCTGCAACAGCACAAGCTGCCTGCAGGCAGCTCAGACACTGAACATGTGTGTGATCACATGAGACCATCAAGAGCTGGAGTGGGGATGCCAGCAGCTCTTTTGCACAAGGAAAGCTCTATTGGTGGCAGAGCAGGAGAAAAAAAGCCTTCATTCAGGTGTAAGACTATGGGACGTGCAAGCTCTGCCCTTTCCAGCAGTTCAGAAAGGATGGTGTTTTGGAACAACAGCTACTCTCAAGACAACAAAGTCCCTGTTCTCTCTGAATTCACACGAAACTGCGCAAAACCAGACCCAGCCTTCCCTGAGGGCAGGGAGTGAGTGGCATCCATGGGGCAAGCATGGCATTCCTACAGTGGTCTGTGCTGGGAGGAGGCACTAACCTCTCTCTCTCTCTCTCTCTCCCCAAGGCAGGGTCTGGGTGCCCGTTCATCAGCAAGCTCATTTCATAATTTCAACACTAATTAATCCCTTCTGCAGCATTCACACAAGGGTGGAGCAGGGGAACATCACGCGACTGCAGACGAGCTGGCACAACCTGGAGAGGAAAGCAAGCCTGTGCACTGGAATCAGCTCCCTTCAGGTCATCAAGGCAGAATTTCAGCAAAAAATCCACCACCTCAGGTAAAATCTAAGACATTCTGGACAGTCACTAAGCAGCTGGCATATTCTCAGCAAATAGTTTGCAAGTAAACACACCTCAGAACTATCCCTTGTGTGTCTTTTTTATAGCAAAAAGGTAGAATAAGACATCCAGACACTGACACAAGTCTTTTTTCATATCTGCACAGTGAGACTCTACATTGCTTTTCTGAAAAATCAGGCTTTGATTGTACAAGATTGATTTAAAATTTAACTTCAGCCTGCTGTTAAGCGTGCCTCAAGCTACAGAAGTAGAAATTGCTGCTTTTTGGAGCCTACAAGAAACATGAGAGCATTTAGACTATAGAGGAAAACTTCTCCTGCATATAATTCCAAAATAATTTAAGTGAGGTCAGTGAAATTACTTGGATTTTCATCACTTTCCTCAAGACCAGAATTTCCTCCTCCCTCTATGGGCAAACAAATGATGACTATTTTCCAGCAAACCATCATGAATTAAAAAATACAGCAATTAAAAATAGTTTTAGTGACAGCTCTCTGACACTAGGAAAGAATGCCTTGAGAGGAAAAAAAATAAAGAAAGAAAAAGGGGATATTTAGCATTGGTTGGCTGCCATTCAAACATTTTCAGCTATTCAAATCAATGAAACCAAACCCAAATAAATTATATCTGGATTTCAGTTTGAGACTCACAATACCAATTAGGGCACAGGGGATGAGAGTCTTCCAGCAAGAAGACTGGAGGAAAACCCTTCCAACCTTCAGTTGCTCCAGTTCCCAGCCAAGTCTAAAACTGCACGAGCAATTCATGAGGAGGGAAAATTCAGAATATAATTCTCCGAGACAGATGGGGATGGCTGCAAGAGAAAACTGGGATCTCAGAGTAAATAAATTTTTTTTCTCCCACCACAGAATTCAGTGAACAGAGAGCACCAGCAAAATCCAAACGACCCAAGTCCAAGCTAAACTTCTTCCAGAAAAAATGTACCTTTGATCTCCTGGCTGAGTATTTGGCCCTCGCTTGATGGTGGCAAATCTCCCATTACTTCCCAGAGCCAGGACCACATCCAGCCCCTTCCTAGGTAATCATGTGTCAACATTTCCACGGTACGCCTGGCTGCCTGTCAGCCAGCTCGTTAGAAAATTCCTGCAGACTGAAAACTGACATTTGAAGTTTTCATCCATTAGAAAAACAAAACCTCCCCTCCCAAAGCCTATCCAGAGTGCAAAGGTACAAGACCTGATCAAAATGAGACTTTATCAAGAAATTTCCCCTTAAAAAAATGAACGCTAGAGGTCAATCTAACAACTCGTCCCGGAAATATATATCCCTGGAATAAAATATTACAGACTTCTGTGTATTATACACCTCTCTAACTACATCCAGATTCTTCAGCTTGGCAACTTGCTTCGTATCTAACAAGAGTTGCTTCTATTCTTTTGAATTTTTTCTTGTCTTGCTATGCATTAGTGTTTCCTTTCTGGATCTCGCCTGTATGATCACTCTCCCGGTTCACATATCTCACTAATGTACTTAACTACCCGTTTATGAAACAAAAGGGGAAATTGGCACTTGTACGTGTAAATACTGGAGGCCAAATGTGTCCCTGATGTAACTCCACTGCACTTGGTTGAGTCAGTTTAAAGACAAGTACAGAAACAGAGGAGCAGCCATCAGTGCGAAGATGAAAGCCCAACTTACTCGGGGTCTCATGGATAAATCCATGGGTTCAAAGAGGCAGCTGGGAGCCTGTGGAGGACTGGGCTGAGATGCAAGCCATGAGTTTGTGACTTCCAGCCTTCCAGTCTGATTCCCTTCCATCTAATAGCCATGGGATTGACTTCATTACCCACACATCACACTTTGTTAGTCTCATCTTCTACACTCAGAAGGGCTCTGAGCTACAGGACTTGGAGGACTTTGGGGCTACAAACTCCCACTTTAATTTACCCATAAGAAACAGTTTTGGCTGGGTTTTCTTATCATGCTTAAATGCCCAGTGTTGCAATTCCAGTGAGTTTCTTCATCATTCTTACCTCCTCTTAATGATAGAAAGAGGATGTAGCCCTGCCAACCTGCTTCAATCTCCCCATTGCAACTTTTTTCATCAAGTCCCCAGCTCTCCTTCTAAAACATAGCTCCTGTCTCAGCCAAACCTGATGGAGACATGGAATGAGCAGAGGCTTTGCTGACACGGAGGTTGCCTCCACCAGGAAAGCCAAGGCACAAAAAGTCAAGCAAATGAAAGCACAGACCCAGCAGAGTGTGCTTTAGCACATTTCTCCTGGAGAGTCACTGTGACCACTCGTGTGCTTCTCACTGAGCACATATGTGAGTGCTTTGCTGAACCCAGGCCAAAATGCAGTTCTTCTCTATGAATGCAGGCCAGATACTGCAGCATTGAGTAACGCCGATGAGTAACATTTATTCACACAAGTGGTCTCTGTGGAGAAGGGCTGCCAAGTCCTGGCCCCATACAATTTTTTTTCTTTAGCAAGCAGCCAGAGTAGAGCTCCATATGGCAACGCCGACTCTTCACTCAGCAGCTTGCCTGCTGCCAGCTTCTCAGTGGAAATGGCCCAGAGAGGAAGAAATGTTCCAGCTCAACCTTCATGTTACAATTACCTTTAAAAAACGGCCAGATAAATTCCTTAAAATTCTCCCAGGAAGTTTCTTCTTGCTGTGGCTGCCTGCAGGACTGTCACAGTCCTGGCTGAGGTCAGCAGTGCTCTCCTGAACCCTTTCCAGGTGAAGGTTTCTCTCAGAGCACATCCAAGAGTGCTCATCCCTAACACCCATCTCCTCAGAGGCTTGACACATCTCAAGGCTGCCACAGAGGTGATGGACTATGAGGAAAAGCCTCCTCAGCTCCTCTTCAGATAGCCTGGCCCTAACATAGAGCTTAAGTCTGTGCAGGGAGAAACATCTCTGAAAGCACAACCCTCAGTGCCATTGCACTCCTCATAGGGTCTGGGCATACAGCAAAGACAGCAGTGACACCAGAGGGACAAAAGCCACAGCAGCATCTAAAGGAACATGGATTCAACATAGCTAGGGTCAGGTCTTAACAGGATCAAGCCAAGGCTTGTGGTGAACACAGATTACCTTATGGATCCTTTTAGCATCAGCCTCAGCCCTGCCATATGTGGTTCCTGCCAAATCAATATGTGCGTCTTCTGGTAAATAATTGTGTCAGTAGGATGTTAATGGTGCACAGTGCTTGTGGTGTCAGGGCTTTTTTTTTTTGCTTTTTTTTTCTTGTGTGTGTCTCAACGAAGCAAAGTCATTCCTTTTCCTTCCCCTTCCTCCCCCTGAGCCTTCCCAAATGCACAAAATGGGCTCCAGACCCACCTCCTACAAGGAAATGAGAACCAGCCCCGGAGGATCACCCAGCAAGAAGCCTCTGTTCAGAGATCTGACGCCTCTTCAAAGACGGGGGAGCAAATGTGCTCCTACCTCTGCTGATTTATGAAGAACGTCTGCGTCACCGATGCAGGGGAAATGCCTAAACACTACTAGAGGCGAAAGGGGGGATCGAGCTCTTGTTGCCTGTGCTTTGGGGGCTGCACTGAATAACCCCTCTATTTATAATAGTTTGTTTTCATATAATTAGATCTATATTGCATTTTGAAGGAAAACAAACAACCTGGGGACTGCAGCACACACTGCTGGATTATGTCCTCTTCAGCCAAATCAATGCTGGTGTGCCACCACATGCCAAAGGCAGCTCATGAATTGCTGGTGGCAGCAGCCATCCTGGGGCTGTCCCACACACACGCAAAGAGATGTGGGGAAGGCAGGTGGCTTGCCTGTGCTCATGGGAAATGGCCCATATCAACCTCAGCTGGGGGCAGGAGCAAAGCCAGAGCATTGGCTACCCCCAGACCAGGTTGGGCAACCAGCCTGGCACCTGGGAAAATACAGGTAAAAGGCCTGCTGGAGCAAGTACTGTCTGAAGCCAAACTGTTCTTTCCTTCCTTTTCTTCCTTCCTCTCTATGCTGAGAAATTCTGGTTGTAAATTTTTCTAAAGGTATACATGTTTGGTTTTAATTTCTGCTGGTGCCCCAGTTTAATTTATGCTCCTGAAATATAGTAGTAGGCACTACTATAGTACAGTGTACAGTGTTGTGTTCATGAAATACAGCCCACTGCCTATAGTATTTATTGATTAGGGCAGTAAATAATTCCAACAAGCACAACTCATCCAAGCAAGCAGAGGACATGGCCAAAGGCTGCCCATCTGCCAAGGCCTAATTTACATCCCTGCCAGGGCTGGCAGGATTGCACCAGCACCAAAGGGTTGGTGGAGCTGCTCATGAAATGCTGTTTTTCAGCCAAAATGAAGCCAAGAGACCCAGTTCAGCTGGTCCCAATGACAGCTGTGCCCTGGGCTGGCACAGGAATCCCAGACAGAATGGCCAGCACTATGGGGACATCCTTGGGGACACAAGATGCAGCCCTGTGCCCACCACGGGATGCTCCCAGATAACACCAGAAGGGCAATGACAGAGAAAAATAGATGCTTGACTGCATCCAAGCAGGAATGGAGGCATCCAGTCTCAACGAAGCCACACTGACAGCTGGATCCCCACAACACCCTCAGCACCACATGCTCCAGGAGAGCCAGAAGGCCACTACTAGAAAAAACTCTCTGCAAGGATCTTTGATTTGACCACGCTTGGGGAGAAGAGGGAGGCAGTACATAACCGCCCTGTGTATGAGCAGTTGCTTGATTAGCATAGTTAATGTCTGTGGAATTTATTCAAGGCACTGAATTCTTGCACTTTTTCCAGGGGAGAGGCAACAGGGGACTCTGCATAATGCTGTCCATGCAGAACTGTCTCTCTCAGCCATCCCAAGCATTTCCCTGGAAACCCTCCCTGTCCTGCAGCAGGAAGGACCTGAGAAAGCCAAGCATAAGGTAGAGCTGATAGATTTAGAGTGGCTACACTGGGGCTCATTTATCTTAGCTCAAAGGTGAACCAACATCATCTTCAAGGACAGGAGCTTTACAAGCAGAGTAAGAAGACCTGAACCAGATCTTGACCTGATCTTAATCACACAGCTGAGCTGAGGCAAGTGTGGTTGATTTATGCCAGCAAGAAACCAGTCTCTTAGCCTCAAAATCATGTCCAGTTCCTGCAGCCACCAGCATTGCTGGAGTTCCCTGTCCACACTGAACATCATCCTGCTAACATCAGCTCTGCCAGCAGCCCAACACAGAGTCATGATGTGACACCAACACTCAAGCTCCATCAGACACTCAAATCAAGACATTGTACCACTGATCTTGGCAGCCTGTCTCTTCATCAACCTGAAGATACACTAAAGACCATGCACCTTGCAGCACCTCCTCACTCTGAAGCATGACAAGAGCGACCAACAGGGCTATTGCATGACATCTACAGCAATGCCACAAACTCCAGCCCTGCTGATCCCAGTTCATCTCAGGGCAGGGTTTCTGAGCAGGGAGGGTCACAGCACAGCACAAAAGAGTCCTTTCATCAGTTCTCCTAATTTTTACCCTGAGGGGAGTGTGATAGCCTTGAAGCTTCACCAGGGGATGGCTCTTTCCAATTTAGTCACTGTCCTAGAGAAGGCAAATACAGTCTGATACTCTGGAGACTGAAGTGGGATCCCTGCCTCCAGGCAGCATAAACCATCTGATGGCTCTGCCCCTGTCTAGTTCCTTGCTTTGTGCTTCTGCCTGCACACATCAGGGCTTTTTACCTTCCTGGTCTGCCCTCATGTAACCTCTCTTGTTCCATGGACACAGAAGGAAACGGCAGCCTACACTCACTGGCCCCATTGCCCAAGCTGCTCTCAAGGTCAAGACCCTCCCCTTTTCACCACCAAGGGACCTTTCACAGCTCCAAGGAGCTGCAACTTCTTCCACTTCTAAAAAAAAATACTCCACCACACTTGGAGGGCTGAAGGCACAAGTTCCCTTGAATGGAGGTGCCCCCATGCACACAGCATCATCAGAATGGGGGGACCAGCAGTTGTTACACTCCTCAGCACCCCAAATCCCACCAATACCAAGGCAAGCCACTTCACCTCAGCCTGCTCCCTGGGTAGGAGCCGATTGCCAAGCTCAGACTTGGATCTAGCAACAGACTTTTGTGCTTTGGCTCATGGAGCCTGAAAACAAGAGCTTTAATCATGGCTTGCTTTTATGCAATGAGAGCCAGAATTGTCTGGTTAAATACAGTAAGAGATCAGTGCTCACAGTAAAGAATGTTTCAATGACTGCTTGTGTGGGTAATTATTTCAGGCTTGCCTCTCTTCCCCTCTTGAGAAAAATTATGGAATGTGGAAATTATTGCGAAGCTTCTCCAGGCTTGGAGCATTTTCTGATGGTTACAGGCACTTATTTTGGACAGTGCTTCAGCCTATGCCAACATTTTGCTGCCTGGTCATGCATCATCCTGCTCTCCAATGGGCACCAGTCCCATGACAGACTATACCAGGACCCCAGTCTCTGAAAGCAGGTATGGAGCTGGCTTTTAGCTCAGCTCAGGCAGGTTTAAACCCCAGTATCTGCCCTAAAGACAATGGGAGTCTCTGCCAGCCTTGAGGCTGCCTGCCTGAGCAGGCTGCATCAGCACACATTGGCCAGATCAAAAAATGCTGATTTTGTGGGTTTTTTCCCCTACTTTTGCATCCCTTAGCTATAGCTGCAGATCTGTGTTTAGGAGTCCTGGCTCCAGGCAGGAGCCTTTCTTTCTCCCAGCACTTAGCCAGCCCTCTCTAACATTACACTATTTATTAAAGCTGCCTTTTAGCTTTTATTATGATTTTTTCCAAAGATAAAAGAGTACTTTGGAAGCAGAGAGAGTCCCAGCACTAACCATGTCATTGGAGTCGGCAGAGTGGGGAACTTCAAGCCAGGAATGCTGAGGTGAGGCCAGAGTGTGCAGAGCAAGAGGAGGAAGGTGGTGCTGTCACTTAGCCCCAGCTCTGGAGAGGGGACCAGAAGAGCAGACAGCAGTGACACTGCACAATCAGGGGGTGATTTTCTGGAAAAACAGGGATTTTTCCCTTGGAACAAAATGCCCTGAAGCCACTCACAGTCAGGTTTACATCACCTCCTCCTCTGCAAATGTAGCTGGCAGCTGAAACCTTGGCAGGATGGTAAAAACCCCAGACAGGGGACAACTGTCAGTTTGCACTTATTTCTAGAGAAAGGTTTAGGATTACAGAAAAACACACAAAACTGCCTTTTAAACACACACAGCATGCTCCACAGCAGGGTTTGGCACCCACAGATTCCTGCTGAGTCTGGAAACACTGGGAAAACCCAGCCCACAGGGAAGTGGAGGGAATGACCTTCATCTGCAAACAGTGGGGGGCTCTGGCTTCCATGAGGATGGACACACCCCCATCCCCCCCTGCCAGGAGCTTAAACCTAAAGCCAGAGCAGAGGCACCCTGGCAGCCACCCATGCCCACCAGAGCAGACCACCCTGTTAATGCCAGCTCCCTGCATTACAACGCATCACAACATCCCTCTGTGACAGTGATTCATGGGGGGCTTTCCTCCCTTTCATTACACTAATAAATCTCTCAAGTGAGCAGGGACTGCACATCATGGCACTGACCATACCACCCTCATAGGCAGTGGGCATCTCTACTCCCACCTCCAATAGGATTTTGCACAGGAAATTTTGGTGGCGATGTGTGGGATGGAGGAGGGAAAAGCACCGAGAGGAGATGAGTGAGCAGATGAAAGTTTAGCAGGCAGAACAAATCCCTCTATGCAGGTTTATGTCGAAAGCAAAGTCTATCCCCAGCTGGCAGGTGGACAAATGATTTCATTCTTGAGATCACTTCTCCAAGTTTATTGCAGTAGGAGAAATGAAGAAGAGTCATAAGCTCCAGTGATACCTGGGTGTCCCTGTCGCTCCTGGCCCCAGGGTCCTGTGGCTGTGGGCAGGAGGGGCTGGATACCACAGGGGGGACAAAGAATTACAGCAGAAAGTGCCCTCACTGAACCTTTCTCCTCCACTGCAACTAGAGCAAGATCAGGTCAAAAATCTTTAAGGGCAGACTGAATAAAAAAATAAAGCCTGCCATGAAGAAAGACCTGAAGATACATCAAGAGGCAGCATACCTCTGCCCAGCACCAAGGAATGAGAGGCAGGAGATGTGCTGAGTGAATCTGAGGTCCCATTTTTCTCTGCTCTATTCTTCAGAAGGCACAGGGGACTGGGGACAGTGGGGTGGGGACCCGTCACTCGCACACAAGGCTGACAGGAAGGGAGCCATTCCCAAGGAACATTGCTTCTAAACCACTCCAATATGGCAAGGCAATGTTAACCAGCTGGGAAAACGCTTTAAAGACCCTTAATTAAAGGCTGACTGTTGCACAAACCCCTTTCCCATCCCCACCAGAAATGATTCCCAGTTTCCCGGCCTCTCCCCCGCTGCCCTCCATATCCCTTGCACTTTCTTTCCTGCTGGCATCTGCTGCAGCTGCTGTAGGGTGCCTCTCAAGCAATCAGCCCCTGCCGTCAGATGGAAGTTTCCACTCATGGCAAGAAGAAATAAAAGTGAAAAATTCTTTCCCTGTCGACTTTCAGGCATGGCTGGAGGCAGCAGCTGCCAGCATGGCTGTGCCCTGCTCCTTTCCAGGCTCTGGGAGCATCAGCTTCATCATCTAGTTATGCTCTGCACTCCTCTCTAGCCACAGTGGCATGTCCTTACTGCAAGGGTGTCTCCAGGAGGTCATGGATCCTATAGACCTGTTCCCTCTGCTGCCTCTAAACTCTGTGGGAGAAGTAGGGCAGATTCTGACCCTCTAGAATAATCTCTCACATCTACCACCATCTCTCATGCAGCTTTGATTGGTGGCCTGGCCATCCCCCTTGTCCTCCTGCCCACTTTGTGTGGCCACAGCCCCCGAGGAAGGGACAGCGGTGGCATTGCCCTGTCCCACGTGTCTCCATCTACCCCACAGCAATGGGGGTACACGATTAAGGCCTGAGGCTTGCCTTCTGCCAGGGGAAAGCTTTCCAGAAAGGCACCAATTTATTTTTTCTATTGATATAAATTAATTTATTATGCAAGGCAATACGTTGCTGTTTCTAATCAGAAAAAAATAAAATCAGAGCCTTTGCATCAGCCAAGGGAAGTGCTCAGCCTGTGCAAGGGTGCACAGCCCGATGGGGCGGCTCTGTAGGGCCACACTACTTCCAGACAGGATCCTGCCCCCGCACACAACCATGATCTCAGCTCTTGAAGTGGGAAAAGATGATGTTGAGTTAAGCCTGTGCAGGAGGAAGCTGAGACTGGCACCTCTCCTCCTTCAGAAGCCACATCCGTGGCTCCAGGATTAGACACAAGCACCACGTACTTGTTTTCTGCCTTACATTTATGTACCCCCAGAGCTGCCTACACCTGATGGGGCTGATTTGCACCCACATGTGGGATCCAGTCCACACTCTACATGACTTGGAAGCCACCACCGTGCACCTGGTTGCAATTACAGTGGCCTCTCCCTTGCCATGGGCATTTTTTGACTATTGGGGGATATGGCATGAGTTTATTCTGTGTATTGAGATCATGTCAAGATTGAAACTAGAACCAAGACCAGTGGAGTTGGCAGCTCCAGATGCTGCTCAAGGGCCACATGCAATGCTGGGCAGCTTCATGGGAAGGCAGGACACTATGAGAGAGCATGCACTATCCTCCCCAGAGCTGGGAAGAGATGCCACCACAGTACACCCTACAGCAACAGGCATCAAGTTTCCACACAACCTCCAGCACAGACCAAGGCAGAGGGCTGAGGGGGATGCTGCACTGCAGCTCAGTTCACTGAGAAGCATCACTGTATCTGCAGGAGCCTTGCTTGCTGCCCCACTCTCATAGATCCACATTGCCCACCAGTGAAGCTTTAGGGTGAGCAATCAAATGCTCAGGGAGATGCAGGAGCACACCATGAGACAGGCAAAGCTCCTCTTGGAAACCTCAAGCATACACCAGCATCCACAGATGCTCCATGGGCTCTGCCACAAATAACCAGGTTGCCCTATCCCCTAATACCACACTGCTCTTACAACCCCCACAAAATGCATGAAGGATATGCAACCTCCCTGGAAGCAGCTCCATCTTACCAGCCAGCTCCTGCTTTCTAAAGTGGAACAACCTTCTGCATCCTCTTCAGCCCAAGCAGCTTCTACAGGGAGAATCCAGCCCCACCTCCCCATAGTTATAGCCCACAGGTGCTACCTCATCCCATCAACACAAGCCCCACCTGGGGATTGTGGTGTGGGACTGCTGGGATGGATGGGGCCTTTTCAGGGAAAAGTATGGCTTTTCCTATTACAGGTTATGAAACATTCCAAAGGCATGTCAGAATGAAAAGTGTTATTTCTGAACCAGCCCTGCTGCTCTCCTGCATCTCCAGACCTATGTAAAGGCAGGGAAGCTTTAATTTCTTTCTTCTGGAGCTGCTTTTTGTTTTGTTTCGTTTTCCTATTCTTGATCTTTTCCTTCTGTCCTCCTAAATTTGGAAAAAGAGAGAAAGGAGTAAATAAACATTTTAGAAAGTTCTTGCTGGCTCGTGCTGCAGTAGGGATGAAGGGGGAGGAACCACAATGCTTTGGATTTTCAAAACAAAAATGAGGTTAGAGGTGGAAACTTTGTTTAAGCTACACCAGGATGAAAACTTCATTTCACACTTGGCAGCAAAGCTGGATCTCCATTGCCCTCCCTCTCTCTCTGGCACTTCCCCCACTTAACCTGCTGCCCCAAAGGCATTTCTGAAGCTCTGGCAGTGAGGAGGATCTTGCCATTCTCCTCTGAGCAAGCAGATGTGGGCATGCCACTGCCACACTGCTCTTGGAAACTCACTTCCCTGAGCCAACAACATGATAGGGAGCAGAAAGACCTCAGGTGCTTGCCTAAGTTTTCCAGAACATTTTCCCAGCACCTACCAACCTGGGAAAAATAATACCTTCCAGTTTTCTGGATTTTTTGCAAAATGAGATAGACACAATGAAAATAAAATGTGCTGTTTTGGCCAAGAAGGGGTGTATTAGAAGGGATGTGGTTAGTAGGGTGAAAGAGGTTCTTCTCTCCCTCTACTCTGTCCTGGTGAGACCACATCTGGAATGTTGTGTTCAGCTCTGGTCTCCTCAGTTCAGGAAGGACAGGGAACCGCTGGAGAGGGTGCAGTGCAGAGCAACAAAGATGATGAAGGGGTTGGAGCATCTCCCTTACAAGGAATGGCTGAGGGAGCTGGGTCTCTTTGGCTTGGAGGAGACTGAGGGTTGACTTCATTGAAGTCTATAAATATGTAAAGGGTGAGTGTCAGGAGCACGGAGCCAGGCTCTTCTCAGTGAACTCCAATGATAGGACAAGGGGAAATAGGTGCAAGGTGGAACACGGGAGGTGAGGTTCCATATAAATATAAGAAAAAACTTTTTAATAGTGAGGATGACAGAACAGTGGCACAGACTGCCCAGAGAGGGTATGGACCCATCTTTTCTGGAGACATTCAAAGCCTTCCTGTGTGACCTGGTTTAGGTGTTCCTGCTCCAGCAGGGGGATTGGACTAGATGATCTTTTGAGGTCCCTTCCAATCCCTGATATTCTTTGATTCTGTAGTAAAAGCAGCCATGTGAGACAATGTCCCCTCCCCAGCCCACCCTAGTGGTGCGGAATAGCAGACACACAGAAGACATCAGCACAGCTCAGCATTGTATTTTTAAAACTTTATTTTCAGAGGTCTTGTGCAGAAGGATACAGCCTGTCCCTGAGCCTCTGTGGGAGTATTTCTGGGGAGCACTTCCAAATGATTAATGACCTCTGGCACCTCCTTTGTGAGGACCGTAATGCAGTGGGGTGAGCAGTCATAGCCCCACCCCCCCCCCGGTCCCCGGTGTGACACTTCCCAGGCAGTACTGCAGGATCCCATCAGATGTGAGACAATCCCCAGGCCATGCCTGAGCTCAGATACATCAGCCCCAAAGCTGGAGTTCACAGGCTGTACTGATGATTTCAAAAGACAATGCCAAGGGGGTTTCTCAGCTTAGATTCCCCTGAAAGCCTGTTATTAGGGAAAGAGCTCCCAAATCAGCGCTGTCAAAGCACCTACATTAAAGAGACAAAGTTTCTTCAGTAGTCCTCAGCTCTTGGTGATGCAGAAGAAGAACCTCTGCCAAGATGCGTGCTGGCACCTTCAGAAAATCAGCTGTTTTGTGTTTTTTTTAAATCTCCTATTTTAATTAGGGGCTGAGGAAGTGATGACAAAGGCGTTGTCCCTTCTGCAGAGACAGGAGAAACACATGTTGCACTGGCACGTGATGTGATCTACATTCAGCCAGTGAAGGGAACCCACCCTCTGCTGGGGAATGAACCATCATGGTGGAGAACCGTTTGGTGAGTGCACCGAATTTCAAGCAACCCTTGCTTGAGTGATCCCCACCCTTCCTGTGTCTCATCCCTTCCCTTACACACCGACTCCAGCAGAAACTTTCATGATGCTCAACGGATCCATGCTCGGGGATGTGGGCATCAGCACAGCAGGTGGAGATCCTGGTGGAGCCACTGGTCCAGTTGCCATCCTGCATGGAGCAGCTTCACTCGGAAGCGCATCACTCCTCCAAGGACCACAAAAGCAGCAGTAACGCCCCGAAACACAACCGTGGTGGACACATAAGCCTGTGCTTGTGCCCAGAGCAAGAGCTGAGAGATTTCATCACCTTCCCCCTTCCGACCCAAAGCCGCTTTCATTGTCTTGATCTAATGAAGTGCAGACTTCACCTGGACAGACCCATAAGTGGCTCCTCTCGGAGGCAATGAATACAAATACTTGACCTCATGAGCTGCGGGGCAGCAATTAGTTTAAGCAGGGGGTTTGTGTAACACTTCAAAAGTCTTAATCCGTGCGGTCAGCCCTGGCACGGTATTTGCCAGAACCTATTGAGTAGTCTTAATGAGTCTGCAAAGCAAGCTTTCAATACATTTTGGGTCGCTTCAGATGCTCTAAATGGCATAGTCTATATGGTATTGTGCGGCTTTAGAAAGACCCGGGCTTTAAAAAAGTATGGCTCCCTTTCACAGGGCAGACAGAAACCATCTTTAAGAGCCGGGACCCTTAACGTTTTGCATATCAATATGGCTGGGGTTGAATGCAGCCACTCAGCTGAGAAATGGGATCACTATCAGCGTTTCCAGGCTTTCACAGGCACTTGGGAAACTTTAAAGCCCTTGGTGGAGAATAATTTGGTCGAATGTCGTGGCTGGAAACAAAACCTAAACAAGCAGAGCGCAGTCCATCATGCGGAGCTGCCAACCGGGTTGACAACAGGCTCCAACCGCTCCGACATCCCACCCCAGCGGGTCGGTGGCCGGGGCACTTCCAGTCCGAGGGGGACACAGCAGAGGGGACCCTGCACTGGGCACACAGCGCTGAGTCCCTCCTGGCAACGGCCACATCATTCAAGAGGGCTCTGGGATCTTAACCTGCAGAAAAACTGACCAGAATTCTCCTCTTCTTACTAATCTTTCACAATATCACAATATTTTAATATCAGTCACAAAGCTCCCCAGGCTCTGGCACCACACTGGTGGCATCTGCATCCATCCCTGCAGCTACTCACACATCGACACCACAATACCCATTCTCTGTGCAGAAGCAGGCAACTGGTTCCATTGAACTCCCAGCATCACATCAAGCCCTGCACATGTCACTTGTCCCATCAGTGACAAGAGAAGCCCAGGGGCTGAAGGAATCGATCATACTGAACCTCAGCTACAGCCCAGAGCATCGGTACAGAAAACAGATGTCATCTCCACTGGGCACAAAGGAGGTGCCAGCACCCAGGACATGTAAAAGTTGTGCAGGGCAAAGCACAATTTGCTGGTGTTAAACCACTCCAGCACTGGGAGGAAAAGGGCCAGTGCCCAGTGGGTATCCCAGGAGAAGTGGTACCTGCCACCCCCATCACCCTCAGCCAGCAGCAGCAAGGAGGAGAGTCAGTGGCACACCTGGCAGGACACCCCAGGTGGGACATTCAGCTTTGGAATGGAGCAGGAAGGATAGAAGAAACCACAGCCAAGTCCTATTTGCAAATGATGCATGGCCTGAGGGCCCTGGAAAACACATAATTAGCTCATTAAAGAGACAAACACGAAACACTAATAAGATATTAGAGGTTAATTAAATGTTTCCCCTGTCTTTAATTAAGGAAAAACAAGTTAATTCAGATTCAACTAATTTCTGCAGCCTCCCATGACGGCCCTCAAAGGGCTGCAGATCTGGAAATCTCTTGAGATGACTGAACTGAAAGGTCAAGAGTTTGGGGCTTTGCTTTTCTCTGCTTGGGTGAGTTCAGAGTAAGTAGGGATTTTCATCCCAAGGGTCAGAAACACCCTGATTTATCATCTGGGTTATTCAAAGAACACAAGAAAGTATGTGATGCACTCCCTCTCCCTAACCCTGGACCTGGCATTTATTCAAAACTACTGCCAATAATCGTTTTTTCTCCACTAGGAAATTCCTGCAGGTCATTTCTCTAGCTGCAAGACTTACCCCACGCTTGGGGTCTATTGCTCAGCCAGCCTCATCCACCACCTTGGAATTTGCTTTAGCAAACACCCACAGGCTGCACACCCTGGTGGCCAACTGGTTTCTGAAGGTTTTATTGTGGATGGCAGAGCAGTTGCGTCCCCCTGCACACACACACACACTCAACACTCCCACTCACCAGTGAGAACAGTCACAGTTAATAGAGATTAATTAGCAAGATTTATATGGAAGAATATTTAATCTGGGATGGGGGAGAAAGGGGAGAGTCATCTGTGGTTTTATTTCTTAAATATTTCTCTCTACTCCAGAAGGAAGAGCCCGTTTCTCACTGGAAAAGGTCTGATATAAATTAGAACAAAGGGAGGATGGACATTGGTGGGGGAAGGTCAAAGGCATCCCTGGACTGTGGTGGCCACGGGCATCCCTGGACTGAAATCCTGGCCCAGCTTGTTACAGGGCAGACCAGGTCCCAGCACAGCAGGGTGCCCTGTGGATGGCTCAATCCCACCCAAAGTCCTGCCCCGTCATCTGATAAAACTTCATGTTGAAGGGTCTGTAAAACTCCCGCAGGCGTTGGACCACCTGCTCCTCGATTTTGGGATGAGGTCGCCCTTTGGATTTGCCCAGGCAGCGGGGCTTGCCTCCACCCTCTGGCTTCTTCAGGCAGGGAAAGCCCTTGGTCTCATTAAAATAGAAATGTTTGTCTGTCACCACTCTCTTGAGACCCAGAAAGTCCTGGACACGGCCCATTTCCCCAGCCGGGTCACTGACAAGCCTCTCCCCGCTGACAAAGAGGAATTTGGAGAGGGGGAAGTACTGCAGCCAGTTGTCCAGGTGCTTGGCGTAGATCCCGATCCTCACCGCGCTCCAGCTCGTGTCGATCAGTCCCGTGCTGACATTTTTGAAGGCCAAGGCTTGGAAGCTGGGGATGGTGGGGTTTTTGGAGAGTGTCTGTGTGTAGTCTGAGATGGCACGAGTGACAGGGTTGCGTACCACCACGATCAGCTTGGTGTCCCTGGACATGTTGTAGATGCGCCGGGGAGCTTCCTTGGTGACAAAGTAGCTGGGGGTCTTCTCCATTGTGATCTGCCCCTCCAGCGTCCGTGGCATCAGGCTCCTGGGGAGAGAAGAGGACACAGTCAGGGCTCAAGGTACTGCTGTAACAGAGACAAGTGGGGGGAAAACCCCAAAACTGGGATAGAAATGCTCAGAGACTTCTCAACCACCTCTCTCCTGCCAGCTAGGGATACCTCCTTGTCACACCCCCATCAGTCATCTCCTCATCTTCAAAAGCCTCTAGATCTATGACATGTCCTGGATGCATCAACTGGCCACATAAGCCCACAAAGTGGAAAGAAGTCATTCTTCATCACAGGGGTGTGCATCCATAGGGGCTAAACCAAAGTGGTGGCTGGGGATGGAGATCATAGTATCACAGAATAGTTTGGGTTGGAAGGGACCTTAAAGATCATCTAGTTCCAGCCCCCTGCCGTGGGCAGGGACACCTCCCACTAGACCAGGTTGCTTCAATGCCTCATCCAGCATGGCCTTAAACACCTGAAGAGAGGGGGAATCCCCAGCCTCCATGGGCAACCTGTTCCAATGTTTCACTAACCTCACCGTAAAGAACCTCTTTCTTATATCTAGCCTGAATCTACCACCTCCCCTGCCTCCAGTCAGTAAGCAGTTAAAGCCAGAAAAAGACAGTTTCCTTTTAAGAAAAGAAGGGGGAAAAAAGGCAGGAAATCTCTACAGGCAGAGCCATTGTGCTGTGTAAAATTCACTGCCCTGATTGTTCCCTTGTGCACTTTAATGAGGCATTAATTGCCGGAGAAATTACCCAGGCATGTCACCCTATGAGAAGAGCCAGGGGTTTCAGAATGGATTTCCCCTGCCACCAGCACAGGCACCTGCCCCAGAGCCCTTCGTGGGCTGTCAGGACATCCTGGTGGCAGCTCAGGGGTTCTTGCAGGCACAGCACCAGCCTAGCTCCCCATCATACAATGTCACCCCATGGTTTTGCTGGCGAGTGATGCAGATGTGCCAGGGGACCAGCAGCTCTTGCTGCTGCATCCCAGCATGTCCCACCAGCTCACTCCCATGGTAGCCACACAGGAACCCTCACCAGCAGCTGCCATTATATCACAGAGATGAAGCTGGTTCTAGATGGGACTCATCTGGGATGGAAACAGCTTCATTTCCTCTGTCCTGTTACAAGTCCCCATTCCCTCCATCACACTCAGGGTGTGTGCCACGTAAACCAGAGGAGTCTCTTGCTGAAAACCCCAGGCTGGAAACCTCATCCTGCTCAGATCACAGCAGCATCCTGCTCCAGTGCCAAGGCTCAGCCCAGCTGCTCACCCCACCTGGGCATCTGTCCCAAGCAGGAGGCTGTTTTCCCGCAGGGAGGGAACATGAAGGTTTGCTTAATACTTTGGTAAATGACCAAAACACTTCAACAGTTTTGAAATAAACCCTACATGTCTGTGAGTACACAGAAATACATAAGCAGGACAAGAATTTCCTTTGCTCCCATTTAGGACTTCCCTTAGCTGATGGCAGAACATTAACTCAGCCAGTAACCACTGGTTTACAAGGGGAAACTGAGGCACCAAGCAATGACACATGTAGCAGCTGCTGTGTAGATGCCTATATCCAGCCAGCAAACATCCACCACCCTGACACAAAATCACTAGTAAGGGTCAGCAAACACATAGGGATCCAACTCCAGCTGTTCCTCAATCAGAGACATCTCAGGATGAGCTCCAGGGATCAGCAATTCTCTTGGAAAAAGTACCAATAACCAAATATTAACTGTGACAAGACATGAAGTAAAGCAGAACCATCAAGTCTGAGAAGTTTCACTTCACTGAAAAGAGAGAGTGATATCTGGACAGACTCTTTCCTACAAGGATTTTTCTATTTTGCCCTAAATGGGAACAATTCTGGTTTTAAACTCAAGGTTCCCCCCTGGGGTGTCCCTGCACCCCTCAGATTGTTCCACTCTCTGGTCCCTCGGTGCTCACTGGGAAGGAGAGGAGCTTCCCCTGACTGCCCCATACATCTCTCCTCCAGCTGGTTCTAGAGGGAAGGTTTTTTAAAAAGTGTTTGTCTACAGCCAAGCCAACCCACACAAGGGCAGGGAGAGCTCCACAGCCCTTGGGGAATCCCTGTGGGAATGCTGGCAGAGCAGATGGATGAGGATGGACTTTCCCACCAGGCTGTGGCTGGGCCCACTCTTGGCAGCAGCACTTTGGGACAAGATGGAGTCTTTCAGGGATCCCCATCCCACTGTCTGGGAGAGAGGGGTCCCCGTGGCAAGAGGGGGAGAGCCACACAGCAGCCAGGGCTGTGATGTGGGGAAGCCAGGGCTCTGCCCAGCAGCATCTGTTCCTTATGTAATGGGAAAAGACTTGAGGTTTTGGGGTTTTTTTTTCCCCTGGACGTAGGAAAGAACACTTTATTAAAAGCATTTGTGAGCAACTCTAGGTCCTGCATAACTCTCTCCCAGGCAACAGGCAAAAGCCACTTGTGGCTTTTCTTCTCCCCCCCACTTTTTTTTCTGGACAGTGGCAGCATTTTCGAAGCCAATTCTTGTCCCCAGTGTCCCCACTTGGCAGCAGCAACGTCCAGGCAGAGATGTGCCCTTTGGGAGTACCTGCATCCTGGAGGTACTCCCTAAACTTATCAAAAGTTTTCCCTCTACTGCCTCAAAGAACCACTCTCACTTCCATGGGTAGCAGTGGGATTCCTGCACAGCAAAACATCTTCCTCCTGCTGCTCACCCGCCCAAAACCTTCTCTCAGTAAACACAGGCTCAAGACCTAAAATAGTTCCTCTCCTCAATGGCCAATAAAATTTTTATTATCAATCACTTGGGATGACGTGATTCAGGAACTTGGAGAGCCAACATTAAACCAAAACTTTGCTTTTCTCAGCCCAAACTAGCACCAAATTGAATCACGCTCAGGAACTCCCAAGACCCCACTCACCACAGGAGACCCTCACCCAGCAGTACCAGCACCTTCCCTGGTCTAGTGGGAGGTGTCCCTGCCTATGGCAGAGGGGTTGGAACTCAATGATCTTTAAGGTCCCTTCCAACCCAAACTATTCTATGATTCTATGATTCATCCTGCTCACCAAGGGCTTCTCAGCACAAGGAACTCCATCAGCTTTAATTAAAGTCAACCCCATCATCCTAGGCTTAATGAAAACTTAATGAAAATATAATTTTTAATAAAATCCCATATTGGAGAAGAGATTTCCAACTCTGCTGGCACAGGCACTGCTGGAGCAACAGCAAGAAGCTCCTGCGTTGCCACATTCTTGGTCCTCCCACTGGGGACAGCGACATTCCATGCAAGCTCCCCTGAAGGCTGGTCCATCAGAGCCACAAGCTCTGCAAAAGACCACTTAGGTAGACCTTTGGACAGGCTTCAGGGCATCTACAGCTCTGTTTCCAAGGGGAATGAAAGGCATACAGCCCTTCACAGGCTGAGCTTTGACCCTTTGATTCCACACAGGGTTAATACAGAGCCAGCAGAGACACACTGGCAACAGAAGGTCCCAGCATCACCCCTGGACCACATCAGCAACAATAGCCTCCAAGCAAATTGTGCAACACCTCCTCTTCCCCATTACTCCCAGCTCATTCCACGATAATTACACTATTTCACATTTTCATTAACTCCCTAATACTTCCCCCTATATTATCCCAGTTAATTATTGATATCCCCTGTCTCCCTCCAGATCTGGCTTAAACTGGCAAAGAGCAGTCCAGACTTCTGTTTAGTGTGAGCATTGGAAACTTTAATTAAATCTACAGTTAATTCTTATACACCTCAAGAAAACGCCCGGGGAATGTTCAGCACTGCCTACACGTAGGTGACACTGTAAGGAGGGAGCATCTCAGCAGCCTTGGAGAGCCACTGTATTTCAAGAGGGGACCATGCACCCAGGAGGAGAAATAAAACCGTTTTACTTTTCTCTTAAACTGATAAATTAGTTAGCAAAGCAACTGCCATTTGGGAGGCATGAGAAATAGGATTTCCAGTGCACGGTATTAATGCTTAAAGAAAACAAAAATCATTGAGATGGGTAGAAAATGCTACCATCTACTCCAGAGCCTCCCGAGAGCTGCTGTGCTCATCATTTCACCATGTTCTCCTTTCTACCCACTCGGGTCACCCATCCCCATCCTCCCTTCACTCTCCAAACCATGGTACCCGCTCGCTGGGGGGTGTAGGATTGCTGCTGTACCACCCCGTACCACCAACCGGGTCTGCTGTTACCAGTCGCCGAGGGGCTGAGCTGCCAAACTGAGGTCTGTAACATCCCCTAATTGCTCTCAGCAGAGGTGGAGGTGCACTTCCCAGGGCTGCTGGATGCTCCCTCCACTATAGTCAATGGGAAATTGCAGATTAGGGCTGTGCTCCCCAGGGGCCCTCGTTTAGATTAATTACCTCCTCTGTTGAGGTAGCGGAGGTGCAGTAACTTCCAGCCCTGATAAAAATGCAGAAAACTGCATTAAATACAGATTAACAGCCATAGCAGGCAAGTAATCAAAGCAGACTTCAAAAAAAAACTGTGCCGACATAGCTTTCTAGGGTTAATTGGTTCATGATTCCTCGACTCCAGGATGATTTTGTTGCAGACGAAGGGGAACTCCTCCTTGCACCCAGCTGAGAGCACAAAGTCATGGATGTGCCCCTTGGCCTCATTGATAAATAAGTCTCCAGCCCAAAAGCATCCCTCTGTTAGCACCCATGGCAACTTCACTTTGCCCATGAATCACCCCCCCAAAAATGCCAGGCAGCATCTTTAGCCTGGACACAGCTCCAACCTGCACCAGGAATGCAAAGGGAGGCCCTCACACCCATTGTAGATATGGGTGATGGGTGCAGTCTGGATTAGGGTTTGCAGGTTCTATTTTATCACCAAAAGTAGAAGAAGGTAGGGAAAGAAAAGCCCTTCTCCATTATTATAAAAAAAAAATAAGCACTCACAAAAAAAAAAAGCTCCCAACAAAAGCAAGTGAAAGGCGAGGGGATTTCTACTGGAAGGGGATATGGTTGAGAGCTTTCCACAGGGCCAAAGAAAGTGACTCTTTCAAGGCGATAAGATGGGCGAGGGGATGACATGGAGGACAAAACCCGCTGGTTCAGCCCAGCTTAGAGCCGGTGACGGCTCCACTCGCCCAGCCCAGCCTTGTCTGGGCAGGGGGCACCCAGTGGGGTCCAGCAGCGCTTCCAGCGGACCTCCTCCCTGAAAGGCAGGGTGACAGGCTGCCCAGGACGGGGCTCAATGGGGGACAGAACCTTTTTTGTGTAAATGTAAAACAGTTTGGAACCAGGAGAGGGGGGACAAGGCTTGGGACAGATTTATCCTCTCCCAGCAGACACCCGGTACCACCCGGATCTGCATATGAATCGCCCCAACAGGCTTATCTCACCCTGTGGGACAAGGCTGCCTTTGTGGCCACGGACTAGCTATGAAGTTGTTAAACTGGAACCAGTTATGCAGACTTTAAGATAACAGGCTTTTTCCTTCCAGGCAGCTAAAATAGCAGCACCTTTGCTGGGAAGCCAGAGGTGAGAAAGCAGCAGAGTAAGGTGAGATGCCAGAAGGGATAGATCCAGCCTTATGTCCCTGCTCCCAGCTTTGCCAAGGACACCTTGCCTTTCAGGGGACATGCCCTCCCCATTCCACAACGTGGGGTGGGAAACATGCGTGGGCAGCCATGCTCACCCCATAACCCTGGTCCCCTCCGTCACCTCCTCTTCCAGGAGGAAGCACCAGAGTATCTGTTGCACCTCAGCACAAGGCAGAACTCACCAAACTCACCATCAAGCCGCCGGGGAGCAAATTAGACCATGTTCCTTTTCATGCCTAATTACTGTGATCTTCCCCTTCTCCTTCCCCCCCTTCAGAGGAGGCAGCAGGTCCTGCCAGCACCTCCCCAGCAGGCAGAAACCCCCCAGGCACTTTCCACCCCAGCCCTCCCTCCATTATTTTTGATGCTTTCACCCACTCAAAACGTGCAAATGAGGCCAAGGCTTCCCCAATCAGGGCTGGCCAGGAGCTAATTGGCTTTAAGCAGGGAAACCTGAATATGCTAATGATGGCAGTAACAAGCCTGTGATGTGCCTGGAAGGGGAGCCAAGCCTTGGGCTCAACAATCGGCTGACTCGGAGACACGTCAATTAACAACAAGGAAGATAATTTATTAATGCTCCTTTGCCCCCCTCTGCCCTTTGCTCCTAATTACAGTTTGACACATGAAGCATCGCTGAGGTTTGCTCTGTCCTGCTCCCAGCTGGAGCATCCTTGCACAGCCCCGAGTGGCAGTCTCCTCCTGCCCCCAAGCACCATCTCACCTGATAGGACCATGACCGGAAGGTCTCCAGCTAACTCAAAGGACCCTAGAGACCTTCCATCACCAGACCATGGGTCCCTGGGTTTGGATTCAGATGGGCCAGGTTGTAGAAGAGGCTCAGAGGAAATGGGGGAAGTGATGGGCTGACTGGGACTGCCAGGGCTGCTCCCTGTAGGGTCTGAGCCCCCAAAGACCCTTCCCAAGGGGCTCCCTCATCAGCTGCAGAGCCTCGCTGCTTCATCCTGAGAAGGGAGTGGGCTCCAAAGCAGGAAGAAGACAGCAATGGGGTCCGTTGAGGGGCTCTGGGAAGGGCCAGGAGCCAAGCATTTTTAGAGTTTGGCTTTCCAACCTATTTAACATGAAGATCCAGGGGATGTGGAAGGCTGAAAGGGGAGAAGAATATTAGCATTTCTAATGGAGTGGCTGCTTTCACAAGTCACCCGACACCCCGGTTATTCACCACGATAAGACCGAGGCCGTTTAGAAAACCACAGCTGCTTTATCCATCCATCCAAACCTCTGTGTGCCCCAAGCCCTGGCAGGAAGGTGAGAAAAAGGCCATTCCCCCACCAACCCCGCAGGGCAGGAGCAGCCCCAGCCCCGGCTCCCACTCCTGCACGGACCCAGCCCCTCTCCCCTCCACCGCCCGGCATTTGCATCTCCACCGAGCTCATGTTTATGGCTGGGGGTTGCAATTATGGGCAGGCTCAAGACCCTGAAGGTTTCTCTTCTTTGCATGGTTATTCCAGCGAGGTCATTAAGGCCAAAGGGCTCCCGGTGAATGCGCATAAAGGCATATGATTATGAAAAGCAGAAACCAGAGTTAATAAGGGCACTGCTCCTTCCTTACTCAGGGATGGAGGTGCTGGAGGAAAACACTGCTTGGCCTCCGGGGCATTTGGACAGTCCCTCCTCCTCCTCCTCACACTTCTCTGCTGTGATCACCCCAAAAATACAGAGCAGCAGTTCCCTATTTATGTTTGACAAGGACTTACCACTCAGATTCCCCAATTTTCTTGCCAAAGACAGTGCCCTTTGGCCAAGACACAAATCTACATCCACCTTGGATGGAGTCATTGCCCACAGCTGCAGCATTGGCCACCTGGCACCTCACAGTCCACAGTGACATCTGCTCACCTTCAGAGCTCAGCTGGAGACAGAACAACAGCAGGATGGTGCCAACAGTCAGAGAAAAACCTGAAGGAAAACCAACCTCCCATTCCTAGGAGAAATATTTCATAGAATGGAATGATTTGGATTGGAAGGGACCTTAAAGATCATCTAGGTTCCAAACCCTCTGCCATGGACAGGGACACCTCCCACTACACCAGGTTGCTCAATGCCTTGTCCAGCCTGGCCTTAAACACCTCTAGAGAGGGGTGCATCTACAACCTCTCTGGGCAACCTGTTCCAGTGTCTCACCACTCTCACAGTAAAGATCTTCACTCGCAACAAGCAAAGAGGTATTTTTGAGGTAGTCAGTGAAAAATCAGTCGAATCCACTGTTTGGGTTAAAACAGAAAAGTTGCTCAAATCTCTCAAAACCCTACAGGAAGAGTGTGTCAGCCTTGGTGGGATGCTGGGCAGGGCAGCACTGGGCACACACAACCCAACCCTCTCCATCCCTCTGGAATGAAGCACGTCTGCATGGCAGCAATTAGAAATCCTCTTCTTGCTGCTCTCTCCCTGGTGTCCCTTTGATTCCTGAGTCCCGGCAGCCCCGGGGGCACAGGGACAGCCTGTGGCAGGTGTCTTGCCTGTGACCCGGGTCAATCGAGGGCTCTGATCTCCAAATGACCCTTCCCAGCAGTGAATATGTACCCGAGCTCAAACAGCTTGCAGATGAAGGAGCAACAGACTGGAGATGATTTATTCAGGAATTAAAGGTTCAGTACCCCTTTTAAAGGCTGCTCCTCGGCCCTGTCAGCCTTCATTGCACACAATTAAAGGGGTTAGCTGCTCCGGCCCACCACCACCACCCTCCTCCTTTCCAGGGGAATGAAATCAAACAAAACAAACCCCCACCTCCATCCCCACCAAGCCCCAGACTGGTCCCTCCAGCGTACGATTGGGGGCATTGCAGGAGGACTTGCAAACTTGACACATAAGTGTCTCCAGGAAAGGTGCTCCAGCACCATTCTCTGTTAGGGACCAGCTTGTCTCTGCTGGAGATACCCTGCAGATGCCACATTTTGGTCCCACTCAGAGGATGGGATGCTTGGGGTTGGGGTCTGCTTGGCTGGTGCGGGTGCTTGGTTCCAGTGCTACCAGTACAAAGCCAGTTCCTGCAGCTGGGCTTGGTAGGATGCTCCTGAAGACCTGGAGTGGGGAAGGAGGTGGGGGGTGCCTGGGACCAAGGCATGGGGCTGCCTAGGAATAAACCTTCTCTTTATGCCTCCAGATGAAGACCTGAATCCCCCTCCCCCCCACTTCCTCCTTCCCTCCACCATCTCAGAACCTTCAGGCTTCAAGCAGGGAAGGTGCTGGTGGCATGCAAGCTCACACCAGCCTAACTCAACACACAGCTTCAGATTTCCTTCTCCCACCTCAGAGGAGAAATAAGGAGAGCATTTAGGATTGTCCAGATTATTTTCCCTTTCCCTTCTGAGTTGTGAGTGCTGATGGAGTAGTTTGGCTGCAGAAGAGCTGGGAGGGCAGAGCATCACTGGTGGGCGTGAACAGCAGGAATTCAATGAAAAGCTTCCTTCCTCTTTCTTCAAAAAGGAAAGGAAGAAACCTGCCAGCAGCTGCTGATAATCTCTTTCCAAGGCAGTAAATTTCCCTGCAGCTACCCTGGCAAGTAATCCAGCGGATTATTACACCTTTCAGCAGAATCGGCCTTTTAAATACGTTCTCCCTTCACCATGAAGCTTGTGTTTTATGACCCGTCTTGCCATCTGAGCACAGGGAAAGACAAATTATGCTCTTCTGCAACCAGAGCAGAGGCACCAGTGACAAATTTTATACCACTGGTAACTGGAACCCTTGGGTGCCACAATAAATAAGGGAAAATTTCCTCTGAAAGCTGTGTGGGGCTGCCAGGCTGGGGGCTCTGCATCACTGCAATGACAGCATGGAGAGGAGAAGGGACACCCCCCATGGGACAGACCCCACTAACCCAGGCACAATTACAATGCTATACCAAGAGGGCACACACCACTTGGATGGGCATAACACAATTAACACATACTTATATCCTTCCAATGGCCAGCTATTTTTTAAAGACCAGTTGTCCCCACTCTGCCCTTTTGGCAGGCCTTTCAAAGGCAAAATTTATTGCCATTTAAAAAAATAGAAAAAAAATCCCCAAGATCACTGTTCTGAGGACAGGCTGAAGGAGTTGGGGTTGTTCAGCCTGGAGAAGAGAAGGCTTGGGGGGGCCTCATAGTGACTTATCAATACCTGAAGGGGGCTACAGAAAGGCTGGGGTAGGACTTTTTAATAAGGTCCAGGATGGCAGGACTAGGAGGAATGCAAATTTGAACAGGAAAGATTCAGGCTAGATGTAAGAAAGAAATTCCTTACTGTGAGGGTGGTGAGACACTGGAAGAGGTTGCCCAGAGAGGTTGTGGATGTCCCCTCCCTGGAAGTGTTTAAGGCCAAGCTGGATAAGGCACTGAGCAACCTCATCCCACTCATGGGAGGTGTCCCTGTCCATGGCAGTGGGGTTTGGAACTAGGTGATTTTTAAGGTCCCTTCCAACCCAAACCATTCTGTGATTCTATGTCTAAGGTCTTTGTTCTCAACTACGAATAAAAAATACACATACTGGTTTTCACTAGATTATCCCCTTGCAGCAAAGGAATGATCATTTCCCACCTAGATGAAGGAGACATAAAAAGCCCACAAAATCTTTTTTTCAGGTTTAAAGTTACATGGGCTGCAGAAACAGGAATTCCTCCACTTCCCCATGCCCTTCTGCTTCCTCATTCATCTGCTTTTTGAAAAATCGTCTTCTCCTTTTGCCCGTTTGGGCATTGGGAAGCGCTGCTTTTGTGATGGGATAGGGAAAAAAAGGGGCTAATCTATAATTTTGCAGTTCTCTGCAGACAGGAGCTGAATACTCAAAATTGATGCAAATT
This sequence comes from Turnix velox, assembly GCA_013400935.1. Taxonomy (NCBI): domain Eukaryota; kingdom Metazoa; phylum Chordata; class Aves; order Charadriiformes; family Turnicidae; genus Turnix; species Turnix velox. The sequence continues at coordinate 25,122 of VZTY01023293.1, read as the reverse complement.
TTCCCAATATTTTGAGCCCTTGCTGCCAGGCCAAGCCACATCCTGGGGGACAGTGGCTGCAGGTGGTCTCAGCCCACAAACAGCAGCAGCCTGAGCCAGAAGCTTTCAGCTAATTAGCTCAGACTAATTAGCCAGGGCACTCTACACCAGTGGCAGGACCTACATGGTGAAGGGTCACTGGAATCCATCCTTGCCACCATCACGGGGTGCAGACAAGGGGTGTCCCTCTCTGGGAAGGGAACATGGGCAGCTGCCTCCCATGGGACACCCCACTCCCAGCCCTGTCTCAGGTGTGGGAACAGCGGGGAGCCCAAGCAAAGGAGGAAGAAAGGAAGAATCCACACATGTCTGCCAGAGCGAGACCTTCCCGCTGGCTGGTGAATTGACAGCTGCTTTGATTTGATTAGCAGATGCTGAGGAGGCATCGAGACAAGTCCCCAGAGCCATGAATAATTTCACTGTATTTCTGTTTATTTGATCTCAGTATGGAGTTGCCCCTGCCACCTCACCCAGCCAAGATCCTCTCCAAGCAATGGGGAAAGGGCTGCTGGGCTCTCCAGATGGCAACTCCAAGGCCACCACTGGCAGGGCTGGTGCTCCAGAGAGGAGAAAACCCTTTGCCATGCTCTTCTCTTTCCTCCATCCACACTTCCTGCACAGCCACCCCACTCAGTTGGAGAGGAAGGGACCTTCAGCAGCTTCTGGGGATGAAATGAGATCCTCTCCAGTCTCACAACCTTCAACATAACACACTCCAACACTTTCAAGAACTTTTTACCTTCCCTCTTCTTTTAAACAGAGAAAAATAAATGTGCAAGATAGCACAAGGATGCAGCCTGGGCTGAAGAGAGTGAGTCTGAGTCCAAGGGGAGAGCTGAGATTCCTCTCATGGTTCCTTACTTGGGAGAAGATGACCCAGGGCCATGCTCAGCTGGTACAGTCCTCACAATGATGCTGCTGGGAATCTCCCTGGCTGAGGACCCTGGGTCCTACACCAGCAGGTAAATAATGCAGTAAAATATAGGTTCACGGTCCCCATTTTAAACCAAACAAATTCGACAGAAGCAATTTTAACCTAATTCTCCCACCCACAGCACCTTCCACATCCAGCCTGAAATGGCACTGGTTGGACCTTATGACTTAGAAATAAAAGACATTGTGAGTAAGGTGAGAGCACAACCCCTGCCACCACAATAACTCCTCTCCCATCACCCTGTTCTGATTTAGCACATGGCCAGGCCAGTGGCTACATTTTCATGAAGGCTTCTGCAAAAATGCTTCTCTCCTGCTGAACAAGCACCAAGTCCTGCATGAAGCTTCAGCTTCAAACTAACCACGAGCCCTTCTGAAATGCATCCAAAACTGTCTCATTTCTACCTAAGAAAACATAAATCAGTCCTCTGTGGTGAACTGGAGCCAGGTCTGAGGTCTGCAACGAAACCATGGGGATCCATCAGTGCAGTTTCCCGTGACAGTTTTAAGCTTTTTTGGCCAAGCCCACAAAGGTATTTGGGAACCTTATGCTCACTGAAATCACTGGTGATTGTGCACTTCAATCCCTCTTCAAATAGGATTTCCCTTTTCTCCAAAGGGGGAGAGCTGAGGCTCTACCCCAGCTCTCTCCAACCTTCATCCCATCCTGCTGTCCCCTCAGCTTGTTGGGAGCATCCCTCTTGCTGCCCCTGTACCGGGGAGCATCACAGCATCAAAACCCTACAGCACTGGAGCGCCATCACCAGCAGCTGCTGCTGGCAGCAATCTTTGAGCAGGGGTCTGCCCACAGCAAGGGGGGGACAGGAAAGGGGACAGCAGGGTGATGGGTGCCAGTAGCACCAGTCCTACCCTTGCTGCATGGTGTTGGACCAGCCCAGCTCTGCTGGAAGGCAGCAGCAGCTTCGACAAACAGCCCAAAGTGAAGCACGAGCTGTGGGGTTTGGCCCCAGGGAGGAAGAGCACCATATTGGTGCAATTACCTGAGTTTAAACAAACCTCTGCGGGTGCCTGGGCTGGGTTCAATGGCTGGCAGATGAGCAGCATCATCTGCAGCATCAGCTCTTGGCCGAGGCACAGGGACCCTCTATGGGGCAGGGAGCAGATGTCCTGCAGGTGTGGAGCTGCAGCAATGTGCTGAGGCAGGATGTGGCCATCCCCATCTCCCCAGCACCACTGTGATGCCTTTGACAGCTCCAGTGGGCCATTGGCAGGCTGCTGCCCAGCCCTGGCAGGAGGCACAACACAGCACAAGAGCAGCAGGTTACTTCCAGGTTAACCCATCCAAAGGTGATGGTTTCCCCTAACTCCTTGAGACAACTGCCTGCTTTCCTGGAGTGGAGCTTGCTACTGCATCCATCAGCCCAAACTCCTCTGTTCCCCCCGTTTCTGCAACAGTGCTGCTTTTTGTAGCCTCCCTCCTTGGCTTTGGGTGCTGAGAAGGGAAACTGTGACCTAAAACCCCCTTGTGATGGTCATCATCTCTGCACCCAGCTGGTCTTCTCCGGAGAAGCTCCTGGCACACCACAAGGGATGTGCTCAGGATGCTACAGCTCCAAACAGCTCTGAGCTGGAAAAGCTTGTCTGTTCTCCCAGCCTCCATCAGCAACAAACCCCCAGAAATAAAGCAGAAATAAGGTTTGTTTGGTGTTTGTCTTGGGTGGAATGCCAACAGCCTGCTCTTGTTGGGACGCAAATGCATCCAGTTTTCCACAGAAACAAAAAAGATTCCCCATCTGTGTCAAATTTGTAATACAGCCGGGGGAAAGATGGGAAACAAATTTAGCTCTTTTTTTGGTGTTTGGGGGTTTTTTTAGGCTTTTTTTTTTTTTTGCTATCAGAAAAAGCCCCATTTGCTGGCAAAGGGCAAAGCCCAGCTTCACCCCAGAGCACAGTGGTGACGTGAGCCACCACAGCTCACGCAGCCTGAGCTGCTCTGTGCCATCTCATCCCATGGCATCTGCCGAAATGCCAGCCAAATGGTTCTTCTCCCTGACAACCTGCTCAGCCACCTCCGGAGTTTCTCTCCCCAATCAGATGGGGAAAAACAACCGTTTCTTCTGCAGATAAGGGAGAAGCTAAGCCAAGCCCAGACAACCAGGCTTGGGGATGCTGAGGGTGCTGCTGGGTGCCCCATCCTCTCCTTTCCCCTCATCCTGCAGTTCAGCTGGTCCCCAGGCAAAGGAAATCCCCCACTGAGGAGGGAGATGTGGGTGGATTACGCACTTTGCTGTGGAAAAAAAAAAAAAAAGCTAAAAAAGCTGTTTCTCCAGCTCTACAGAAAGGGATTATAGAGACATCAGGAAGGCTCAGAGGATGCAGGGGTCTCTGCAGCCCCATGTCCAGGCTGAGCTGTTGGCACCTCCCAGATGCCAGGGCAGAGATGGTCTTCATCTACAGGGCTCTTGGTGCTCCCTTACTCTCTCCCTCTCTCCAGCAAGAACAACTGGGAATTCTCTAACCAAGCATTTCTTCACTGGAAAAGCATGGGTTTGTGGCAACCCGAGCTGTTTGTGGGAAAGGACTTCATTTTGATTATTTTTAGCCTGGCTTCCTAAGGAAATGTGGCTTAAGCAATCACACGGTCTGTCTGCCCGTCCGCCCAGCTGTCTGCCCGTCTTCCCCCAGCCATGTCTGATCCCTCTGACCAATTCCAGCCGGATTTGATGTAGGTACAAGGATCAAAAATAGGAATTTTGCACATTTCCATGAAAAGCTGAAGCCAAGCAGGAGCTGGGGCCCCAGCTGGGCCCTTGTCATTGCCCAAAACCCAACAGCCTCGTCCACACCAGCTTTGTTGGGCTTCAGGGTCCCTAGGTCCCGCTCAGTATCAGGGTATTTGGGTGGCCACCATGGTGGAGGAAGGAGAAATATGCTCCTCACAACTAAAACTCATTTGCAGAAGTTGGAAATACTCTAAGTAATCTTCTTATTGAGAAGCTCCCCAGGCAGAAACACCTTTTCCAGACATCCCTGCCCACCACACTGGGCAGAATTGTGCTTGCAAGCAGGAACGTCCTTCCTGGAGCCAGAGACCAGACAGGTCACAGGCACCAATTTGCTGTGGAAAGGCCAGATACCTTAAGGGTCACAACAGTCCTGACCCCAGAGTAATGCCAGCCTGTTGCTGGCTTGTTCCAAAACTGGAAAAAAAATGTACAAGCATCCCAGCACATCCCAGTCCCATGAGGTGAGGATGTCTCACTACCAAAGCACCCTTCCCAATGGGAGCAAGACCCCACACCTCCACAGCATGCAGGGCAGTACCAGTGGGACTTGGAAGCCCTGGCAAAGTGGGACAGAGGAGCTGCAGCAAAAAGAGGCCATTCCTGCAAAGCCTCAGAGTCAGGGGAATCAAGGGTCACAAGTAAAGAGGAATTCAAAAGGCACATTATTTGCTCCCATGTTATTATGCGTCATCATATATATTCCAAGACAGTCTTAAGCCCTCAGAAGCCAGTGGCCAGCAGAGGCTGAAGCAGAAAGCTGCTCTTCAGTTTGCCCCTGTAGAGGAGCACCTCTTTTTCCACTAACATGGGACATTAGCATGTACTTAGAAAGATAGAATGGTTTGGGTTGGAAGGGACCTTAAAGATCACCTGGCTCCAGCCCCCCTGCCATGGGCAGGGACATCTCCCACTAGGCCAGGTTGCTCAATGCCTCATCCTTATGCTTTATCGTACTTAATTTAATTTGAGCTGTTTCCAGGCAGCAACTTTTATGCACTTCCAGGAAGCAGCAGGTTGATTTCCAGGAAGGTTTTTCCCAGCTGACAGGACCACACCAGGATCTGCCCCATAGGGATGCTCAGACTTCCATGGACCTACTTTATAAAGCCAGACAGGACCCTGCCTCACTTTTACAAGAGCCTGAGACCACTGTATCTCCACTGAGACCACCAAGGTGGGGCAGGAGGAAATGCTTGTCTGCCCTCAAGCCACATTTCATGGTGGGAGCAGGAGCTTCAGGCTGTAAACTCCAGCAGCTCCCAGCTCCTCCAAAAGCCACTGCCCCTCAGGCACTGCTACCTCTTCTCTCTGGGGAGTGACATAGGGCAAGAAGCACAGGCAGCCAACACTGAGACATTCTTGTGTCTCATAACATGGGTTCAGCTCACACTGACACTGCCTGTGTAGATTCTCTGGTGTCTAATAACATGGCTGTGCTCCAGATGCAGCCCCTTCTGGAGGATCAGCTCCTCCAGGACAAGACTGGAGGAGCACAGGTACTATCTGAGTGCCCTGTGCATGTCTACCCATCCCCAGCTTTATAGGTTTTACCGCTAAATTTATCAACAGTAAAATGTTTCCACGAAACCAGAGGCTCTCTTGCCTCAGAGCCTGAGATAGCGAGGAGGGAGCAAGGCACAACAAGTGATTCTGCAGAAACCAAGACTGCCTGGGACTGACACCATCTCCCCTGGGCTGCAGCCAAACACCCAGCTCATTCTTTCAGTCCTGTTCATTTTTTGAACCCTGCTCAATTTTCCTTTGAGGCACCAGCAACAGACAGGTAACTGGCCACCTTGATCACTTCTGTTAAGGACCTACACACCAATTGCTAAAGCACTAAACTCTCTTGATCCAAAGGGAATCAGACCCAGCTGTGACACTTGGGAGGACCTCGACCCCCTGGCACTCTGGAGACATGAGAACAGCAAGAACCATACTCTCATGAGCTTCTCACTAACCCAGACACCAGCACAGGAGCACGTAAGACGTTCACACAGCACTGGGAATGATTTGATGTAGGTGTTTGAGGAAGAAAAGCAGTAATTCCACCACAAAGGTATCTCAATCTATTCCTTATCTAGAGACATCACCCCCTTGGCATCCTTAACTAGACACTTCAATATCTGGCTGATGATGGATGGGTGGAGGGATGATGGATGGAAGCATGCAGCTGGATGGACAGATCGATCCTTGCAGCCCCAGCAGCTGCTCCCAATAGCCCAGCTCAAGGTGAGGAGCAGCCAGGGGCTGGGGTCTACAGCAGAGGTCTGGATGGTGAGTCTGTCAAGCTGAGGACACAGAGCCAAGCCCACAATGGGGCAGAAAGCAAGCAGGGCTCTTGTATGGTTTGTGTGGCTCTGGCAGGCATGGGGGGAGTTTTTCTCTTTCTACCCCTTTCTGAATGCAACAGAAGAAAAAAACTGGGTCTTTTGGAGCACATTAAGGAGTGGGAGGCCAAGAGGCGTTTCTCCCAAGGCACATTCAACCAACAGCCAGCATGCCTGGGAACTCCAGCTGCTCTCTAAAAGCTGGGAGGACACTGGGAGCTTGTTCGTTGCTGGCCTCATGTGAAGTGGGATGTTACAAGCTGTCAGGAGCATTTCCCAGAGCCCCCCTTACTCAGCCTCTGAGGTGCCTGCACAGGCTCCCCTCCCCACCCGTGGGACATCTTCCTCCAGCATCCTTGTCCTCATCTCTGCAACTTGTGATATTAAAAAGGTACCCGACAGGTCGAGCCCCTTCTTGGGTGGACTGTACACCCCCTCAGGTGGGCTCTACACCCCCTTGTATGGCTGAAACACAAAGGAAGGGGAAGCTAGAAATCAGGGAGTGATACTTTGGTGCAGCGCAGCTCTGAAGACAACTAGCACCAAACTGCCAGGGAGCATCACCATAGACCACATGGCTGGAGGGGGTCTCTGCTCCACACATCATGGCCATGGACCACAGCTTGGGAAGCACCACCTTAAAGGCCTGCCAGGGACATGGGGAATGCCCTGAGGATGCTGCTGGAGGATCTGGTAAAATCTGCCCATAAAACAGGGCTCTGAGGTGAGCAGAAGCTTCCCCACTACAGGGAGATCAGACCGCACTCCCATCAGGTTCCTCCACCCTGAAAAAGCCATTCACAGAGATACACTGAAATCACAAATGATGCCTCCTGCTGTCCAGTCCATGGACCTGCTGATGACCAAGATCCTGCAGCAGTGGTGAGCTCACAGCACAGCAGCAGCCACCATGATGGGACTGGGGCCACCTCTCCTTCAGCTCTAGTTTTCCACTCAAATGCATAAGGAGGAAATGTGGAGCACATGGGAGATTAACCCCAGGCTGTCAATGCCAAATTAAGCCACAGCTGTCAGCAGCATCCACAGGGACACCAAGGGCACTCAGGTCTTCCCAGCTGCAGTTGGGGTAGAGCCACTCTGGTGGGAAATGGCTTTTAAGCCATGGTTGGCCTCTGAGGACAAGCATCGGGGGTACAGGCAGAGCCAAGTGACAGCAGCTCACCAGGCTGAGCTTGGTCCCAGACTGGGACACCCAGGGATGGATGCAGTGGCAAAACTTAAAAGCAAAATAAAGTGGGGGGTGGAGGGAGAGAGGTGCTGGCAGCAGGGGGGATGGCACTGAGCAATGTCTACCCGCACCATCCCTGACTGGTGCCCTCATGGGTGCTCCACAGGCACCATCTGGTGATGTCCAGGATCCCAGAACACACTGTTCTGTTCCACTCCTCAACACCACAACTCAAACTTTGTTAGCAGATAAGAGAGATCTATTTCTCAACAGTGAGCAGAGATAGTGCACTTGCCCAGCTCAGGTTCACTGAGCTTTTCTTCATCACTGAAGTTAAGAAACATGGGAAAAGTGCATATAACCAAACACCCCAAGAGCCAGGTAGAGCCAGTACAAGCTACCCACAAGAACAAGCCTATGGGACACTCAAGAAGCTCAGTAGAAGCTGGTGGTTGTGGGCTCAGCACAAGGCATAAGTTCCAGCATGGGTCTGTAGCACAGCAAAATACAATTTATCACAAAAGCCATACACTGGTCAGAACCAGGGCAGAATCAAAGAATATCAGAGATTGGAAGTGACCTCAAGAGATCATCTAGTCCAAACCCCCTGATGGAGCAGGAACACCTAGACCAGATCACATAGGAAAGCATTCAGGCAGGTTCTGAATGTCTCCAGAGAAGGAGACCCCACACCCTCTCTGGGCAGCCTGTGCCACTGTTCTGTCACCCTCACTGTGAAAGTTTTTTCTTATATTTCTGTGGAATCTCCTGTGTTCCAGTTTGTACCCATTGCCCCATGTCCTATCATTGGAGGTCAGTGAGAAGAGCCTGGCTCCATCCTCCTGATACTCATCCTTTCCATATTTATAGACATTAATGAGGTCACCCCTCAGTCTCACACATGCGTCACCTCATGCCAAGAGAGGATAAAGCTCCCTTTTTCTCCACAACATCCTACTGGATGGCAGCATCAAACCTCTCAATGGAAAGAACTCCCCAGCCATCTCAGGGCCACCATTCATGCAGGTCTGTGCCTGACTGGCAGGCAGAGCCCAGCCCCGGATGGGACCTCCTGCCTGCACCAGCACAGCCCGCCGCTTTCCCATCCCAATCCCACGGACCAGTCCAGGAAAGCCAGAAGATCAGAGGGGCCGGAGCAGAGAGGGGCATGTGGGAGTAGGACAGGTCTTTAATGGGGCTTTGTATTCCATTTTCCAGGGTAGGGGAGGGAAATGAATGGAATCCTACCATGGAACCCTGCAGCCCCTGCAGGCACCGGACATCCCTCTGTCCCCCTTTTGATTCAATCAGTCCCTTGGATAGATGAACAGATAGATGGACAGACAGCAAGGTGGCCAAAAAGTGCTGGCTGTTTCCATTTCAGAGAGAAGCAGCTACAGGGGTGGTCTCTCCTGGGATTTGGGGGGCCTGATGAGCCCCAGCAAAGGATGCTGTGCCTTCTGAGTGCTTTTCCTGAGGATGTCTGCCCCTACATTCCAACCAGCATGGGCTTCCTGCTGACAGAGGGGAGGACAGGGATCCTGGGGAGAGTGACAACACACCAAGGTCCCTACAGAGCCCCTGGCATGGAGCCAGACACAGACACACACTGGCCCCTACCAGGGACACAACACAACAGTTATAGACATTGCACCATGCTGGATCTCACCATGCTGGTGAGTACCTGATGTGGGCAGCCAGAATAAATTCTGCTTTAAGATAATATTTAGCACCATGCTGGATCTAATAGGCACTTCTGAAAAGTCACCTTCCAACAAATTGAATTTTTTCCCCCCTGCGTGGCAGTAGCTTTCAAGGAAAAAAAACCCCACTAAACCAAAAACTTCAAGCATTTCAAAATAGTTTTGCCTGGTTATTGTAAAAATTTAGATCAGAAAACGAGTTGGGTAAAACACTCAATTCCCCACAGCCTGGAGAGCCTCATCAAAAATCCATTTGAAGTATTACTCTCAAATCCCTCATGGCAACGGGATATTTTAAGGTCAGTTAAACTTATTATTCACTCAAGATTTTCTTTCAGGTCCCTGCATATTTCAAACAGATTTTTTTCCCCACCTCTAGCCCAACTAGGTTACAAAAAGCCCTTCCCCTCCCCCCTTTTTAAAAAGAAAAAAAAAAGTTGTCAAAAGAAAAGATCCTAATCAGAAACAGCTTCTGAAGTGTTAAAACCCACTACAGTTCGTACTTGTTACTAAAAAACATTGACACTATCTCCAGATCCCTAAATCCCTTGACTTTTAAAAAGCTGAATGGAGCTGTGCTTGGAAAAGAAGAATTAACTCGAATTTGGGTTTTTTTACATTTGCAATTCAGTTTCCTTGAATATATATTCACAGGGGTATATTCACAGGGGTTTTTTTTCCCCTCCCTTCCATTGTGCAAGGAAAGAAAGCAACTTCTAAAAGTGCAACCTGCATTACTTTTGGATTATTTACAATTTCCAATGGAATGTAACTGCAATTTCTGCTCCCATTGTCCCTTTTCCCTCCAAGGACACATTTTAAATTAAAAAAAAAAAAAATCACTCAAATAATAACATTTTTTAATTCCTGAAGTGTCCCAGCCTTGGGGAAAAGCACAACAGCTCTTTCAGCAGCACATGAAAACCAAGAAAGGTCAGTTCTCAAACCAATGGTACCTGGACAGGGGTCAGCTGGATCCCTGAAGAGACCACACAACAATCCTGAATGCAATTTCTTTGCAGCAAAGCAACTCATATTTTAGAGAAAATACAACAATATGTATTCTTACAACCACCCACAGAAAAGCTTCACAAGGTTCAGAAGCAGTAAAACGATCAGCCTTTCCCCTAAAACACAAATGTCCATTTTCTGCTTAAAAATTCCCCAGTTCTGAAATACCACCACTGAGCAAAGCTGAGATTTCACTTGGAAGATCATCCTTTTCTTTGTATTTTATGAAAAGAAAAAAGACAAAAAAGAAGCAAACTCCTGCCTTGAAGGAAATTAAACTTCTGACCACAAGAAATAAAAGCCTGAATTCCCCACTGACCCTCAAAGGGCTTGGATTTGTGTCTTCCCAAAGAGAGAAGTCTTTCTAGAGAGAAGGTGGATCACCAACACAAAGCATCCACTCTAATTACCAGACCCTAATTATTTTTTGGGCTTTTCAGACTCTATAGAATATATGGGACTGGGACAGTCACAGAGTCATCTCTAAAACCCCTTTTCCTTGGGACAGAAGGGTCAGCCTGATAAATCACTGGCTGCTTCTTGAAAGATGCTCAACATTTATTCCCCAGATAATAATTTCACAAATTTCTGAAGGTCTCGAGCAGTATTAAGAGCTCTACCCAAAGCCAGGAGTAGCCCAGCCAGCACAGGAGGCAAACTGAGCAGAGAGGAAAAGATTTGCAAGTGCTTGTAATCTTGCTCCAGAGAGCAAAGAGTTTAGAAATTATTAAACAGTTCTTAGTGTTTCCAGCCATCTGGCCTGCATTTCTCCATTTATTCAATCAGACATATGTTGCTTTTATCCCCACCACTGCCAGCTCTCCCCTGCTCTCTGAAAACATGTGCATCCTCCACTCTCTGCTCATTTGCAGCCCGGCACAAAGCTGAGGCTGTAGCTGAGCACTGTGCAGATTTCTAAGGAGAGAACATGCCCATCACAGTCATTTCCACCAAGAGTTTTCTCCCACTTTTACCTGAAAATCAGTGTTTGCACAAAACAAAGCAGCTCTGGCAGACTGAGATGTAATTCCAAGCAGGGAAACCTACAGCTGCAAAGCCAAAGCCAGCAGCATCCTATCAATTCATGACAGCCAGGGTCTGGAAAGAGACATCTCCTCAGCTTGGAGAAGAGAAGGTTCAGGGGGAACTTAGTAGCTTCTCAAGGCTACAGAAAGGATGGGGTAGGACTTTTTAATAGGGTATGGGATGGCAGGACTAGGAGTAATGGATGCAAATTGGAAGAGGGGAGATTTAGGCTGGATCTAAGAAGAATTTCATTACTTTGGGGGTGGTGAGACACTGGAACAGGTTGCCCAGAGAGGCTGTGGGTGCCTCCTCTTTGGAGGTGTTTCAGGCCAGGCTGGATGAAGCATCAAGCAACCTGGTGTAGAGGAGGTGTCCTTGCCCATGGCAGGGAGGTTGGAACTAGATGATCTTTAAGGTTTCTTCCAACCCAAACTATTCTGCGATTCTAAGATGGTGCCAATATGAACCCACTATTATATGAATACTTCTGGAATTTACTCTGGTTCCTTCATATTCATTCTCTCATAAAACACAAATGTTAGGGAGAGGTCTTCAGGAATGAAACAAATAAATTTTTAAGGTCCCTTCCAACCCAAACCATTCTATGATTCTGTCTGGAGTCCACCAATAGCACGTCTCTCTGGGGACACCACAGCATACATACAGCAGAGCAAGGAGACAGATTCCACATTGCTCTTCAGGACTACAACACACAGGATCTCTCTACACTCACACAAACTGTAACACATCCAGGCCATCCCTGACACAGAGGAACACCACAGACCATCTTTTCTGATCATCCCACTCTGCACCTTTCAATTCCAGCTTTGATTTTTTTTCCCTCTAATGAGAAGAATGCCCAGCTATGGGGACCTGAACTACAAATCATGGAGAAATAAGGGAGAAAGAGGAATGTTGTGCTCCAGCAAGGCAGGCTGCCACCACCCAAGACACCAACAGCTTTACTCTGCACCTCTATGGTCTTCAGAGGACAAGAGAAGGAGGAAATGCAGCAGTCTGTCTAAGGATGGCCATTGCCAGAACAACAGTGTTGAACACAGGAAATTACCTAAGAGGCATGGAGGCTGTTTCAGAGCTGTAATTATCACTGGCAAGAAGATAGAGCCTCTGGCTGGGATCAGACTTAGCTTCCACCAAACATGTAAACTACATCCCTGGCTCTTTTGCCACCTGGAGATGACAGCTTCCCCACAACACAGCTCTCATCCCACACCAGCCCACAGCAAAGCATGTCTTCACCTTCACATCAGCTTAGGCTGCACGTTCCCCTCCCGTGAGGCTCCTTTGAGGACCGCCCTTCAAGCAGGAACCATCTCTTTGAGTCCACAACAGGGCAAGGAGTGAATTATGTTTAATTACACACTGTCCAGGGGCTTAAGTATCAGGCCAAGTGTTACCAGATGTGGAGGGATCCCTGTCAAAGCGGATCCGCAGGCTCGAATGCCTCTCTGGATATTTAATACCTTGGTATCTGGGGTGTGAGGGTCAGAGCCAGGTTTTTTGAGGCAAATGTTACAAATCTTTTCTGCTCAGACCATCACCTTTTAATAGCACCATAAATCATCGGGCCCTTCTCAGGTGACCACAAGTGGAATTGCCCATTTGTGTATCTGAATGAGCTTGTCTGGACTCTTTGCTGCCAGCAAAGGAGACCTGCTGGGAGCAAACTCTGCATGGCCCTGTCTCTCCTTCTACAAAGTCATCTCTGGGCATATGTGCATCAGATGCATCGTGGCAGCACACGAGGAAGAAAAGTAACTGATACAGGAAGATTAAAAAAAGGTTGGATGGGTCTGTTCCTAATGCAAGCCTTGCTGCTCGCAGCCCTTTGATTGCAGCAGAAAGTAAAGATGGAAATTCACTGGAGGCAAAGGAATTAATTAGAAGGAGAAGAAAGGAGCATCAGTCTGTTGGAGTCCTGGCATCAATTCTGAGACTAGTTTTGAAGTGGCAACAGTTTTACCCCTTCTTTAAAGTTGTTCTTCTGCATCCTGCATGGTGACTCAGGGAACTAACACACAGCATGTGCAGTGCCTGATGTCAATGCAGTACCAGGGACAAGGCAACCCAGCTGGCGCAGGAGCTACCCAACTCTGGCAGGAACACCCAGCCACTTCCACCTCTTTCTGCCTTGAGGGTCTTCCTCTAGACCCTGGAGGAAAGGAAATCTCTGCAGAAAACCAGGTCTCTACAGGACCTCACACCACCATCTTACACTGAACTGCTCCTAACTGCTTTCTTAAGAACCACTGAGACCTCCAAAGCATGGTGGAGCCAACTATCCTTCACCAGCATTCATTTGGGGATTGCAACCCATCCCAAGCTGCATGACTCTGCAAGAAATAACTGCCAAGGTTTTGCTGTAGGTGAGAATAACACTAGCCACCTTCTGCCAACCACAGCTCAAATTAGGATCGTCTTCAAATAAAGCTATGGACATACATAAGGACCATGGTTCTTCACAGCTTTCTTCTCATTCCCAAGTCTTCAGCTTTCTTGTCTTCAAGAGATACTCGCTTCAAGGAAGAACTGAGACTCTCCCCATCCCATCAGCTCAAGGAGTTATGGCTCCAAAAAGCCCCACCGAGTCTCTCGAGATTCATTGTGAAATCAATAGAATTCCCAACCCTGCCCTCCACCCAGATTCTGCTTTAAAAATGTATGTTCAGCTGCCATGTCACTGAGAGCATCCCAGCTGAGCTCCAGAGGGTTTCTTGGCCAAACATCTTTCCAAAGAGCACTGGTTACCCCTTCTCTTCCCCTATGAACTTGGCCCAAGCTTCACCCTAAGAGAAGCATGGAGCTGGGGGGCTGTTTTTGGGTCAAAGCCAGGTACCCCCCACACATACACAACCTATTGTGTGATTCATCAGCTCGTGACATTGTGCAACCAGAAACCCACTAACAACAAGGTGTATGTTAACAGTTACAGGTTGTGATGGAGAGGCTGACAGGAGGCTCCCACAGCTGGGCACAGCTGGAGCAAGGTGATCACTAAACCTTGGCAGGACCAGTGCATAATTTAAGCCCAGATTTACCTTTATTTTAAGGAATGTTTGCCTAGAAAAAGAGCACACTCAGAAGAGGTCTTGCACCACCAGAGTGATTAATGCTAAAGAGGAATTGCTCATGCAAGGATCCTGTTCAGTAATTTGAGTTTTATGAACCTTTTATAGGGCCAAAACCTTATTGCAACAGAGACCTAAGTCCTATGAATACAGCAAGTCCTCAAACACTTCTCAATACACTTTGAAGCAGAGAAATATTAATTTTTTATACACATACAAGGGATAGCCTTGTTCTGATTCTTATCTGCCTTGTAACAAACCCAGGATCAAACCAAGTGGGCTCCTGGAGAGGAAGCAGTAGTTGAGTTACACCCACACCGTGTGTTCTTCCCATTTGCACAGCAAATAATTAGCTTGTATGTGCTAATTATGGTGACCTGTTGAGACCCATGGGGGCTGTACCTGGCTCAGCAACCCCATTTCTCCTCCCTGAAGCTGATGGGCTCTGATGCCACCACCGTGGGATGTAGCTGAAGCAACAGAGAGGAGCTAAAAAAACATCCAGCACAAGGCACTACTCAATCTGCCATCTTACCCCGAGGTCCAGGGTAGGTCTGGGTGACCAGGCCAGCATCTGGGACAACTGCTGGTCTCCTAAACCAGCCTAGGCACCCTGCAGAGATAATGACCTACAGAAAAGTCAGGGTTTGGGGGATCTGGGGACACTCTTCATCACTGTTTGGAAGAAAGTGAGGGATGTGGTGCAGGTGCTCAGAGAGCCCTGACCATGGAGCCCAGTGACCCACAGCCACCTGTCAGTGCTAGCACTATGACAGCACCCTCCAACAAAACCATAACCCACCATCCTCCCATCTAACTCACTCCACCAAAGACAAGATCTGAGCTACAAACCTGGGTGGATGCCGGGAATTGCAACCTTTTAGCAAACCTCTCCCTCCACACAAACTAATAACACACTTCAGCTGCAGAAACCAGCCAGATGCAGTTTGGTCCTCAGGAAACCCAGCAGCTGAGTGAGCACACAGTGTCCTGGGTGTGCTGCCACAGCAGTTTTGTCCCATCCCTGTCCTCTTCCCTGGACCAGGGTGCTGGGCTGCTCCCACCATCACACTCAAACCTTCATCCCCAACATGTGTGCTGAGGCAGGAGCAGCACACACCCTCCCTGCAGGGATGGATCAGGCCCTCAGGGATGCCTTTCTCCCTGCTCTTTCCAGCAGCAGCCCAGCCCCTTCCCAACAGATCCTTTGTGAAGGAGAGGCACTAGAGGAGCTCCACGCTGCCCGGGTGGCAGCAGAGCGGATGCAGGTTGTCACGCTTGGGTCTCTGACACTGCGGGGGGATGTTCAACTCCCTCCCTCCTCCCAAAATGGGCTTTTCATGGAGACAAATGATCCGTTCCCTCAACAAAACCCAAATTCTCATCTGAAAGTACTTGGCAGCAGCCCCTTGAAATTTTTCTCATGGCTTTTGCGGCTGAGGAACATGACTTTCTGAAATATAAAAGCAGCCAGAGGAAGAGGCTGGTGCTCTTGGTGAAGAATAACACACCCCCACACCCCAACTATGCATCCTGCTGGGCTGTCGCTCACAGGGATGGAGCCAACAGGTCCCAGCCAGGTTCAAGCAGCTGGGAAAAGCTTTGCCCAACCACCAGGAGCCCACCCAACCCCAGAGCATCCCTGCCAAGAGGGATCAGAGGGGCAACCAACAGCCCCCTCTGGGTCCCCAGGATCTATTGACGAGTGGCAGAGATGAGGGATTGCACTGATGAGCACCTGATCAATGGCACTTATTGAGCCCCCTCCACGCCCCCAGTAATTAGAGGATTTCTTTCCCTTCCACTCTTATTGATGTTTCCTCCCTGGCAGGGTGTCCGTGGGGGTGCGTTGTCACTTGGAATTACAGGGGAACTGAGCAGCACAGGCAGGGGGGTCAGGAACAAAAGCACAACACATGGGGGAAGGTATCCCATGAGGAAGGGCAGGGGAAGCCTTAGAGGTACAATCAGCACCCACAAACAGTGTCAAAGAAGGACAAAATAATAAAATAATCACCTGCAGGACTGCCGAGATGGCAGAAACATTTAGGGATCTTGCTCCACTGGCACACAGAGACAGCTTTACCTTAGGTCAGAATAGGGAGCCAGGACTCCATTGCCAGGTCCCCCCACTGCTGTTTTCTTTGAGGGCTTGATTTCACCTGCAGCAAGAAGGGAGCATCCCAGGGCTAACCAGGAGCCATCCTGCCCTCAGCCAGGAGCTAGTGTGCGGGCAGGGGGGCAGACAGGATACCACAGCCCAGGACACTCCCCAGGACTGGGGTTTGGGATGCTCTGGAGCAGCTGGGAAGTTGGGCAGCTCAGGAGGACTCTGCCAGCCCCCACTGAGCAGCACCACACAGTGCTGGGCAGGAGGCAGAAGCGTGATGTGGCCTCCAGGGATGGTATCTGTCACTTTTCTTGTCCCTTCCCATCAATCACGGGAGGATCTCTTTTTTTTTTTTTTTTTCTTATTTTGCACAATGCAGAGCTCGCTGAAGGCGGCTGGCTAATTCACCAGCACAACTAGCCCAAAGGGTGTAGGAGGGGGCAGGTGAGGAGATGGCTAATTCTTCATTCCAACTGCAGGAACACCCCCTGTGAACCCATGGGGAGCTGCACACACACACACGGCCAAGCACACGCACTCTGTTTAGGGGCTAAGTAATAAATCAATAGCAAAGTGGTCAGCCTTTCCCTCAGCAAGGACGCTTAACAAGGTCACATCCTTATTCTCTCCAGACTAATGAGTGGAGATTACTAATAAGACTTCGGTGACAAGTGACTATATTAATGTAATTCTCTCCTGCTTGTAATCAATTTTGTATGTTAAAATGCACAGTGGTCTCAGCCACCCGGGATGGCTGTGCAGCCCCCCCCAGTGCTGCAGAGCTACTGGCTGCACTGGGAGAGAGGAGTTTTGTTCCCCTCGTGGCCCCATTGAGACATGGGGATTACTCAGCAGAGCACACTTGGTGGTACCAAATCACTCCCAGCAGGAACCCAGCACCTCATCCCACTCCCAAAGTGCTGCTGTTTCCCTCCTCTGCCTGAAGCATCTCTGTGCTGGTGCTTTCATGGCCCAAACAGCAAAATCTTTGTGCAATTGCTTATGAGAAGCTCATTTCAGCCATTTCACCCCACATTTGCAAATTGGAAGAGGGGAAATTCAGGCTGGATGTAAGAAAGAAGTTTTTTACTGAGAGGGTGGTGAGACACTGGAACAGGTTACCCAGAGAGGTTGTGGAGGTGTTTAAGGCCAGGCTGGACAAGGCACTGAGCAACCTGGCAGGGGGGTTGAACTAGATGATGTTTAAGGTCCCTTCCAACCCAAACCCATTCTTTGATTCTATATTTCTGCCATTTCACCCCATATTTCAAACACCGCTGGCCCAAGCACTTTGCATACTCCAGGTCAGACTGGATTCCAACCCCAAACCAAGCATCCATGCTGGAACAGGGATGCTCCTTGTGGCTCTGGAGCACCTCAGACACGGAAAGCCTGGATGTCTACAAGCAGAGTCATCCCCACTGTCTGCAAACACCAGCAGCACAAGAGGTCGAATGCTCACAACCTCACTGGTGGGTTCAAATTCAGTTAGGCAGGCTGCCTCTCTGCCCCAGCAGCCTGACTGACTGCAGTGTCCCACATTTGCATTTCAAATGACTCTTCAGATCAAGAGCGACTCACTTAAGAAATGCATGAATAATTTTTTGAAGACGTTTAGGCTCCTGTGATCTGCGAGCTGTCTCTCCGCCGAGGGAGGGTGAGGTGAAATCTAACCAGTTGTTGCTGTGGATTTTCCACTCAGGACCACAGCCACAGAGGCTAAGGGTGTCAAATCTAGGCAGCTGCGGCCACACCATTCCCAAAGCACCAAAGTATCAGGATGTTAGACCCTGCCAATATATTTCTTGTGTGTGTTTCTTTATTACAAAGCAGAGCTGGGCCACCCTGCTCAGAAGGAATAATCTAGACAATTCCAGGATGAGTTGGTGCTACAGAGATCTGTCAGAACCTGCAAATCCTGACTTGGAAAAGCAACGTGTGACATTCCCTGACCTCTTGTAAGGAAAGACTCATCCCAAACCATCATTCTGACGGTGCCCAGACTGTGCCTCCTGCCTCTCCAGGTTCCAGCCACAGCCCAAGTTTTCAAAGAGCTTTTCAAAGACCAGCAGAAAGCCGCTCAGAACATCCCTCTGCTCCTCACTTCAATAAATTTCTAAACAAAGGCATCAGAAAAATGTGGTGGGAGGCACAGAGGGAGATCCGAGAGCTCCGCTGGCTCCTCTACTGACCACCCCCAGGTAGATCAGCCCCCAAGGGGAGGAATGGGTGGCAGAGATGGGTGACAGCTCTCTGTACTTCAGAGCATCTCTGCCTCCCCCACACCACTTGGCTTGGCCCTCACTGGGAGGCTAAAACATAGCATAAGAGGAATGCAACTGAGCCACCAGAGATGCTCTGTGGAGGAGGACAGCAGTAGGGGTGCCTTGTGGGGGAGAACATCCCAAAGGCTCCAGGCTGTGACCAACCCTCCCCAAGCCCCTTCAGCTATTCCAAGAGCTGGGGTGCAAGGAAGGAGCCATTAGGCTCCAGTTTCACCAGCTCAGGAGCCCCCTCAGCTCCCACCCTGGGTCCTGCAGGACACAGGAGCATCCCTCTGACACCGGCTGCCTCCCTAAGCAGGAGGATTTCCAAAGCCCTTTGAAAAGCCATTTAGAGCTAAGTCCTGGTATTAAACCTGGCCTTTCATTAGGCAGGTTTTCAATCTCTGCCCGAGCCTGTTTCAGCAAAAAGTTTTTTAAAAGGTCAGGAAGAAGCTTTTAAGCATATTTGCCAATTAACTATTGTAACCCCCTCCCCAAGTGGATGCGAGCTGCCCACTTCCGTCTCAGGGGATGGTAATTACTGTTTTATAAATAAGCTTTGAACTCTCTTAAGTAATAGTTTCTCCTTGCATAAAAGCACCCTCTAAATCCACTGGCCTTTTCCACCTTCTGTCACTGCCTGCATCTAAAAATAATCAAGGAAAACCATAATACTTTTAAGAAGGAACTCACTCTGTGATGACTATTTCTCCAGCCCCTCAACAATTCAACTAACAGAAACCCAGCAGCTTTCACTCCTGCTTGGGAAGTTTTTATGACACCTGACAACTTCTCAGAAGTTCTCTGGAGTTACAAGTGATGAAAAAACCCTGTCCATGTCTCTGTGTTTAAATTTTAGCCCCTGAGGTTACAAAGGAGTAACCAGGGGAGCAGAAGACAAAGGGTATGAATGAAGAAGAATTTTCCAAAGATACTGATCCACATAAAATTGATTTTTTTTTAAACCAGCCCCATGATTTCTAAGTGTCTGCCTTTATATATTTATTTGAGTGGTCTGGGATAGCAACTCTGGCAAAGACTTGAAATCCTTCAGACACTCGGGTTACTCCTGCACACCCCACTGCACAGCCTGTATATAAAACCCCCATTTATTTAAAAGAGACAGCGAGAGAGAAAGCATTCCTTAGTCAGGAAGACCATGACTTGTTCCACTCCACGAGTCACAGCTTTTATCCAAAAAAAAAAGAAAAAAAAAAAAAAGAGTCACAGCCAACACTAACATGCAGCTTTAATCACTTTAGCCTGACACTATCTATGTAACAACACATGGAACAACCCGGCTCAGCTTTGCCTTGCAGCTGAACCAGGCTAAAAACCACTCTCAAACCTGCTTGTATCAGCAAGAAGCACTTCATCAGCTTCAGCAGGCTTTGGATTGGGAACAAAACTCAGGAGCTGCCACATGAAAGCAAGGAAATAATGCCAGTGTGGAAGCTGGGGGAAGTGGAAGGGCCAAGCCATGCTCCTTGCCCCATCACTGACGGGTGGGAAAGATCCCCCCAACCACGGCAGACACAGCCTACCCTTACCAATATCTGCCTAGGATCCCTCTAAATGGTTTCAAATGTTAATTCCTCATCATGCCAGCAAAAGCTATTTTTAATTCCATGTGAGAGCAGTTTGCAGAAGACCAAACTTTGCACATCTGACAGCTTGCTTCCCAAGTCCAAGCAGTGCTGTGCATTAGGGAGCAGCAAAACGGGGGCACATCATGGTGGGGAGACCTGGCTGCCTAGCATGGACACACAGCACTTAAACTTTGTCCTAAGTGCAGAGCTGAGACAAAAAAAAACTTGCACAAACAGCCAGTGATCTAAAAGGGACATAAAGCCCCTCTGCACATGGACATATATTTTCTATCCAACAGTGAATCCAAAGTACTGTGTGTTAACTAAAAGCATCAAAAAATCTTCTTTCTAGTTTATTTTCTCATTTTTCCTGCATTTTTTTCTTTGTGCTTCAGGATTTATTTTCCAAACATGAGGGGAAGCTGATATAGAAGGGCCTGGCTGTTGGAATGAAAGTTAAGAAAAGAAAGAAGAGATGACAAAGCAATATAACCAAGAAGTGTGCTGCAGGACTGAATTTCTACAAGTGCACCAAGAAAAACAAGGGCCACTCTCAGCCCCGGAACACTGAAACGTGAGTCCATCAGGAGAACAGATTAGCTGGTGTCAATGAATAAAGATAATGTCCCGGAGCAGCTCTCAGTGCATCGCCATCTGACTCCTCTGGCAATATCCTTTTGTCTCTTCCCACCTATGTGTTTCTTAAATGCGCCTGTGAAAAGCTCTCCCTGGAAGGGGATACAAGCTCCGTGCCAAAATGCTGCTTGGTGACTCTAGAAGAGTAGCTGAAAACATGAGATTTTATTCAACAGCTCGCACTATAGAGTGTCTTGATCTGTCTGTGCAATCACAACACACACAAAAAGCCCCCTCAAGGCATGGACTTAGCTCTACTTTTCAGCTGCCAATAACACTCACAGCAAAAGTCAAAAGAGCAGCGACGAAGCCACGTCCTTTCCCTGCTGCTCAAAGGCTTCGGGGTTGCAAGGTTGGGAGATAACAAAGTCTGGCTCAAGAAATCCTGGATGCCTTTCAAGAACATTATTAGCTCCCATGAATGGATTTGAAAGAGTGAAGGGAGGGGGGGGGAAGGAATAGAAAAAAAACAACCCAACTCTACATCATCTGTAGCAGCTCCCTGCAAAACATTCACCTCCCCTTGGGTGAACGCACACACGCTCCCAGGCTGGGACACCCCCTCCACTGTTGAATGCATGGGTAATGCATGATGAACCACATGAAAATTCCTCCCTGCAAACCTGCACATCCTGTGCCTGATCACAAGAGGGTTTAAAAAAAGTAAAAAAAAGCCAAAAAAAAGCTCAATTCAGTCTCCAAGAGATTCAGGGCTCTGGGACAGCTCGGTTGCAGCAGAGGATGCTCAGCAGTGATGCCTGCTCACCACAAGTGTGACTAGCCATCCCATAGTGCTTTTTAATACTTCTCCAAACTGTGACAAAAGAAGGAATTGTCTACAAGTCCTATAAAATCTATTGCATGTTAATTCCTATAAAATCCAGGGCACCCCAGCAGCATGCAGCACTCGGGGACATTAAGTGTTGTTAGGAGCCTTGGCCCGGACTTATCCCCTTACTTTGGCTAATGGAAAAAAGCAGGAAAGGGGGTGGAAAAGGATGATTCAGATCAGAGGAATATGAGAAAATACAAGAGAGAGGAAGCCCGTCATGTTGAGCTGATGTTGCTGCAAAGTTTTGGTGGATGGAGATGAGGAAACTGTTCTTTGGGTGAGGTACATCAGGTTGAGTGCTCTCAATATGAATTCCTTCAAACTCCCTTTTGTGCAAAGCCATGTCTGCCAAGACCTGCAATGGCTTCATGTCCCAAACCCACCATTACCCATCACTGACCTGTTCCCCACAGCACCAGCACTGCTGAGGCTGTGCTGTATTACAGTGCAGGGCAGATGGAGCAGCACAAACTCCCCTGCACCATCAGGCAGCTGTTTAGGAAACAAACCTGGCTCTGGCAACCAAAAAGGGAATAATGCCATCCAAAAATCTCCTCCAAAACACAGCCAGCAGGGCAGAGAAGTGTCTGCTGGGGATCCCACTGGAGCTCACAGCCCTGCCTGAATGGCCTTTGTACAAAATGCAAACAACCCCAGCACCTCAAATGTCATCTGTGACCCCAACGCTACTCTCCTTGCACAGACCCTGGGCTCTGCAGCCTCAGAAGGGTTTTACACCCCTTATACCCCATAGGGACGTGGCTTCTAAGTGCAGTTCTCCCCTCAATTCACACACGCAAGAGCAGGATGTGGCCCTGTGTTGTCACACTGAGCAGCCCTTCAAACATTTGGTATGAAACTCTAAATATCACCAGCAAATATTTCAGATGCAATTAAGTTCTTATGTTTGCCTTCACCTACACTCCCATAAAGCAGACAGACAGACAGACCCCCCCCAGGTCCCCATGTTCCCAACCAGGACACTTGCACACCCCACACCACCACATCAGTGGAGGAGTTAGAGACGCCGACATCACTTCTTTTTATTTAGGTTTACTTTAAAGCAGCACAGAGTGCCAAAAAAAATTAAAGCAGTGTTTTGCTTTAGGATAAAGTGTCACGTCATGCTTGGATTATCCATTAGGTAATTTATGTCGCAGTCTAGAAAAGGTGTTTAATCTTCTTATAATTAGCTAAACCTACAGCAACTCAAGGAATTTCATACAAGACGCTTGCTGCTCGAGCAGGACGTTTTCTCCTCACTAGCAAAAAAAAAAGAACTCCTCCAAAAAAGGAACTTTGGGCTATTTCAAATTTAAATAAAATAAAACACTCGTGTAAGAACAAATGGTTTCTGTCAGTAAGATAGGTTATAATGTAAACTACTTGGTACCAACAAGTAGATTCTCCTGCCACAGCAGAGAGATCCTATGGGGTTGAACTAGCAAGAAAGAATAAAATAATTCTGTGGTGATATTTCCAAAGGAATTGGGATTTTTTTTTTTTTTCCACATTTAGTGAAGACAAGCAACAACCTACAGGTGCCTTCAGGCCAAATATTTTGGCATGAGAAGCGGTTGGTGTAATTTTGGTTTCCTAGCAAGTTCAAATATTTTAAAAATGTTTACACCACTTTGAGATAATCATAGGAAAAACCTGAACTTCTCTCCAACGTCTCTTTTCCTCTACTCCAAACACACCCCAGCTTTAAACATTTAGTTCTGTCTGGCTTTCCCTGGGAAAAAAAAAAGAAAATTCCCTCAGTGTAGCAAGGTTTTGTAAGAAGACAAAACAAGGGAGGCAAAGAGAAGAGGAAACTAGGGAAAACAGTTGTGCATGTGATTGAAAACACACTTTATACTGAGTTGAAGCAAAACATCTACTGATTCTTTTTTCCTCACCAGAAAGGATGCAACTTCTCCCCAGCTCAGCCTTCGCTTCCCCGCCACGACGAAAGCCTTCCCCGCTCCATTTCTCCAAATTTACCATCACCATCTGCAGAATCATCTTAAAACATCTCTCTGGTACCAGGCCAGGCTCCCTGTGAGTGCTTACAGCACTAAAAACCCGCTACACAGCCATCCAAACCTAAGATTTATTTATTCTTCTCTCGCTGTGGTCCATCCCGCAAACGTCTCACCGGACTCCAGTGTGCATGATATGAAAGCCTTCGATCTTCCAGGCTTTAATTATGAGCTCACAGTCATTAAAACCCCCCTCCCCATCCCACACCAAGCAAGATCTATCTTGTAATCCTTGCCCAAAGAGATAAGCTATCACAGTTATTGTTTCTGGAGCAGTGTGGATGCGAGCGGAGCTGAGAAATGAGCTAATAAATCACGGCGATATTAATACAGCCATAAAAATAAGTGGGCTACTTACTGCTTTTGAAGGTGTGCTAAGTCAATAACTTTACAGTCCAGATGTGGTCTTGCAGAGCTGAAACTCTGCAGGTAAAATTGCCACTAAAATTACACTTTCTATTAAAAACACGCTGATTTCCACGGGTTATTGTTTTGGCGAGGATTTCCAAGTCTCAAGCTTCCCCCTCAAAAAACACAGAGAAACTTTAAGAGTACATAAGAAATAAAGTATTCCCGTGGGATTTTGGGGGAGCCAGGGGGAGGATAGGATGGAGAAGCAGGAAGGACAAGGAGAAAGCTACTTCTTTTATTATTTTCAGATGTTTCCCTGAGAACACCGCAGAGCTTTTATAAATCTACACGTTTGGACTCTCTTCAAAATAACGGAGCAGATTCTTTCCTTGGCCTTCAAGGGACTTCATGCTCCAGCTTCCTTTGGCCCGGCCGCTCCGGAGCTGGCCAGAGACGGGAGTTTAATAGACACCACATGCACAGTAGCTACTCTTCTGAACGCTTGATGGCCCGAAGAGTCCAATTCCACTAAAAAATCCTCAAAACTAAAGGAACTCCCTTGAATCAATACGGCTCTGCCCTTTGACACAAATCTCTCGAGGAATTCGGGCGATACCGTTTTACCCTTCCCTTCCTCGTCGTTTTTAACCCCCTAAGATTAAGCCTGGGTCTCGCAAACCGAGGTCCCCTCCCTTTTTATAAACGGAATAAAGCAATTCCTAAAAAGCAAGCCAATGAGGGAACGGTGGGACGGCCGAGAATAAAGTCTTAAAGGTTAAAATCGCAAAGCCTGGATAGTTTTTAAAAGAAAAAAAAAAGGCAAATTGCTGCTGCCGGCCACCTGGGATGAAGGATGGAGGAGGGAAATGGGGACACAGGCTCTCACGCTCCGAACCCTTCGCATCCCCGAGTGGGAGT